>OY726517.1:56025589-56363089 GCA_963383655.1 Bathymodiolus septemdierum | reverse complement strand
ATGGGGAGAAATGCTTCAATATCTTTATAAAGCCAGTGCAAGCTGCATTCTAAAAAAAACTTTATATATACGTAACAAACCAATAGGAACACATTGAATTATAGCTCCGAGTTGATGTAGGGCTACGCCTGCTACAAAATGTAAGCACAGCCTTGAATATGTGTTTATTTTATTATTTAAAATAACAATGTTTCATGTTATGAGTGCAAGCCCTGCTCAGGCGAGGTATACTCGATACAACATAATGTGATAAAGTTTGTAAGTAACTTGCGACAGGTTGGTGGTTTTCTCCGGTTTCTTCCACCAATAAAACTGACCGCCACGATGTAACTGAAATATTGTTGAAAGTGGTGTTAAACACCATAAACCATAAACCAACCATATCACAAAAAATGTATACAACATAGAGATAAGCAATACAATCGTGCAATTCGGAAGCAAATTCATTGTTTTTAGGTCAAGGACGAAGCTTTTACAAAACCACCCAAGCAGATCAAACCGTCTCGGTGGTGTAATGGCTGACATGGTCGCATAGAGTCAATCGGCAAACCTCGGGTGAGTCCGCTTCTCTCCCTCAATAAGGTACGGAATCAGCCGAAGTTGCGACAAGTGCGCATAGAGTGAGATAGATCGTTGTTTCGATCCCTGATCGAGGCAAATCAGACTATAAAATTGATATTTGCTGCTTCTCAACTAACCAAGCAGCATTTTAAGGATATAACAAAAACGAGCTGGTTGGGATTCAGGACAATGTGTCAGAGTGGAGCGAGATGTCTATCTGTAAACTTTTGTTTCAGCGGGGCAACACTTTAAACTTATCAAGCATATTGGTCTAGCATAAAAACTGATATAATCAAAAAGGTATCTTGTCCTTGCCATTGATATAGCTGGAAAAAAAAACTACTAACTCAAAAGCTGCTCACTCCAAACAGTCACATCAGATTCCTTCCTATAAATTACTATCATTCAGCCATATTATTATAGTATCGTCTGCTCGTCTAACACTAATGAAATGAAAGATTAAATGCAGTGGTATTTTTCGTCAGTGTGTTATTTTTGTGATAATTGTTGTGTTATTTGAATGCTCAGACCCCCCTTTTTTTGTCCGCTTACAATCATGTTGTTGGTGTAGGAACTAGATCTCAACTGAAGAAATATCACACAAAGTCATATCATATTCGTTGGAGTTAGGAGTCAAAATCCAGGTGCGTGTTCATGTCTTAGCGGTTGGGAAAAGGAGGGGGGGGGGGGGGGGGGGGGGGTAGTAAGAGGGCAGTGGCCACCTAGGTCTCAATCGGGTATGAAGCCCTCTAGATTTCTGGATTTGTGTTCTGATAAATTAAATGCTGTGAACTATTTTAGTTTTTTCTCTCGTAAAAATGTCGTGGAAATATAGATTGATTTATTGATTGATTGATTGGTGTTTAACGTCCAGCGAACAATTTTCCAGCTATATTCAGGACGAGAACATTTAAAAATTTAAACGCCACGGGACTCGAAACAAGGAAAGGTGATGGGTAGGGACGGATAATTTAGCCAGTGCCACAGGTCTCCTGTGGACCATTATTCCTACAGTGTATGTTGACTATATAAAGTATAAATACAAAATGAAGAAACTAAATATAATTTTGTGCTAATCCATTTTTGAAAGAGAAAATAAATAAAAATTCACGAAAATGTCCTGGTATGCATACGAACACAGAGATTATGGAAAAATGATCTTGTGCTTTTAGATATATGAAACGTGTATAGTGATAATATTATAAGATTAGAATTTTAATTGACAAAAAATGTTGAGTATAGAAATTTCACTTTAATTTTTATCTATCTCAAGTTATTTTTTTTTAAAAGTTTAAAATGTAAAATATTAAATGCACAGATGATCTTTGATAAGATTTGACCGTTCTCTATCTTTTATATTGTACAATGCAAGCAATACACACAAATATTAAATATGTATTGGCAATTGTATCAAAGAATCACTAGGTATCCTTTACATTTAAAGTCATCACTTACAATTCAAATTTGAATCTTTTAGCAGAAGTCCGTATGAAATTTCCTTTCCATCATACGCCCTCACTGATAATTTGTATGGAATTTATTCAAGCTTATTTGTGGTGCAAAAAACATATGCAAATTTTCTTCTCGTATTCAGACCTTAAAATTAAATTCTTTTCATAATTTTAAATTGACTCCGTAAGAAATAAATCTTACTCAGTCAAGGTGGAAAATTTCGATATTTCACATATAAAGCACCGAAACTACTTATCGAATAGTGAACAATATTATAATTCTTATGATGTATACACGTTTAAAAAGTTGTGTATTGGTAGATCTACAAATCAACAAAGTAACAAAGAAAACGCAACAAAAAAAGTAAAATGGACAAAACAAACTATCTTCAGTTACTTATCAAAAACGTTGTGACGCTGTGACGTTACTGTGACGTCAGCGTTATCATTACGACGACGTCTATGTTAAAGTTTTCTGACCATGAAGTGAGTTCATTAATAACACAAGGAGACACGATGTCCTCTAACAATATTCTCCTCTATAAGACAGGGTGTTTTACACCTTTACCGGGACAAGAATCGAAAGGTCGGTGGAGGAATCGAAACAAACGACCGCATATTACAGGAATAGATGTTAAAAATTTCTTGATACAAAATCCGGACGTTTTTGAAAGTTATGTTATGGAATCCATACCAATCGACATTTTACAAAGGTTGATT
Organism: Bathymodiolus septemdierum; assembly: GCA_963383655.1. Taxonomy (NCBI): domain Eukaryota; kingdom Metazoa; phylum Mollusca; class Bivalvia; order Mytilida; family Modiolidae; genus Bathymodiolus; species Bathymodiolus septemdierum. The sequence goes on along the minus strand of OY726517.1, from coordinate 56,360,357 downwards.
GAAGCTAAACAGGATAAACCAGAGAAGGGGATTCATTTAGAGTGCGCGACAATTCCTCTACAACCACGGTACGCACAAGATTCAGTGAAAGAAATAAGTTCACAGCTTGTTGACATTGTCGAAAACCACGAAATAAATACACAACTGTCGGAAATGGTCTTAATTCTTGCACGTGCGGTCAATGGAAGTCACACAACTGTGTATATTCCGACACATCACAACCATGAGCTTTGTATACTTCGCAACGGAAAACTGGTACCTTATGGACCAAGTGGGATAGGAACCACAGTTGCTGCGCATGTTATTATTAAGAAAAAGACTATACTTGTCGAGGACATTGAATTTGATTCGAGGTAAGTGTATAAAATGAAATTTGCTAAAAATACATTCAATCAGTCCCGAGCACTAGTTTTGACTTGGCCCCAAATCTAAAAAGAAAAAAAAAGAAAAGAAAAAACGACTTCCGGTTTCGTTATTTTATCAATCTCAAAAAACAAATTAAAAGTACGGTAGACATATTAGACAGTCGTCAGACGGGTGCCTTTAACTGTGATGAAAATCAAGCGTAGAAATCTCAACACTTTCTACAAGCCAATAGGGCCGATACAACATTTTCAATTTCGAATATTTTGTGTTCAGCCCAATTAGAAATAAAAAATAATAAAATAAACCACGGATTTCTTGTTTGGATAAGTGGAAATGTGAAAAAACAATTACTTAAAATTACGATTTCGAAATTTTTTTCTTGGTCCAAAATGAAATTTTTCAATCGTTAGAGGTAAATGATTTGATTTAATGGTAGATGTAAACCGATGTAAACGAACATGGGTGGCGGTTGTAAATTTTATAAAAAAAAAAATATTATTCTGTTTTGACATATCTTACAGTGTTTATTCTATTTTGTTACATATAAATTTTCATTTAATGTCCTATCAATTTGTCATAAAAGCAATAATTTCTTCCCAATAAGAATAAGATTAAATCTCAAGTATTTTATATGAATTAAAATGGTTGATATATGGATTAGGACCAAAAACACATTCAATCTTTTTCACTTAAAAATATTTAAATATATATGCAAATTGAATACTTAAACATACATTAAGAGATTTTCATTTTATATAAATATATATATATACAATCAAACAAAATTTTTCTTCATGGAGATTATAAATACATTCGAAATTTTTTGCAATACTTTGTTTAAATGTATACGTATATATATATATAATCTTTATAAAAGGGACAACTTTACCTTTTTAAATAGAAGGTTTTCTTTTTTTTATATTCTCTCTTGATCTCGACAAGTAGAGAATAAACTATAATGTCAGATTGATATAAAGCTAATTAGTACACGGACGATACAGCTGTTTACAGACTGGTAAACGTTAGATCAGCCAAGCATTCTTTGATGAATTACGTATGAAAACTCGTTGAAAAATCTTATCCGTAAAGGCTATGTATGACTCTTTGATGCAGGTTTTCTTTTCTAAAATTGCTGGTATACTATTCAACTAGAAATTGAATCAGTACATTTCTATTCCATTCCATATTTTATGTTCAATGTTTGACTCCAACAAATCGATGACCTATTTACTCTAGGGTTTCACGAAAACCATTAGTTTATTTAGATGTTTGACTAATTGATACTAGATCCTAAGAGTTATGGGAGCCGTCGTGATCCAGATCGTATGGTAGTTGGATTTACAACTACCTGTGCAGTCAGTGCCTATCACCACTAATGTTGTGGGTTCGAACCCCGTTCATGGCGAGGTGTATTCGATTCAACATTATGTGATAAAGTATGTCAGTGACTTGCCACAGATCGATGGTTTTCTCCGGGTACTCCGGATTCCTCCACCAATAAATCTGAACGCCACGATATAACTGAAATACGATTAAAAGTGGCATTAAATACCATAAAACCTAAAAAAAACAACAAAAAAAACAAAAAACCAAAAAAAACAAACCACTAAGAGTTATGGATTTCAACGAACAGATTCTATCTTCCTTGTAGACTACGAACATTCATTGAACTGTACTGTCAATGTAAATTTATGTTGTCATCCATTTTTATTGGTGTTTGATCTTTTTGGTGGATTCAAATCTGTGCAGAATTTTAAATGTATTCACTATTGTCCAACTATCAAAGGGGAGGGTTGGGATCCTATTAACCATTTTTACCCAACCAAATATTTGTGCCCGTCTCAAACCACAACCTGGATTTCCAACGCCATATGTCAAGTTATTCTTTGTAGTCCGCAGTTAGACATGTCGCTTCATTCGGGTACATTATCCTGATTCCGAACCCACCAGTCTTTGCTCTTACTCCTTAATGCTGCGTGCTTAGCGGAAAAGCAGCAAATGCTAAGCATTACACCATTGATATTATTAACACTGAGTGACTTAAGGGTGGTCGGTGATTTTCTCTAGCAACTTCAATTCTCTAATATAAGATTGATGACTACGAAATAACTGAAATATTGTTGAAAATGTCTAGCATTGAATTCCTTAAACAAATCCTTAATTGTTTGTTGTACTCTTTTTAAGTTGTGTATATTTTTTGTGCATTCGGATTTATATTTTCGTTGGTAAAGAGATAAATCTTTTTCTAATTTGTTCTTCCGCACTGTTAGTTTAGTCTCATCTGTGTGGTTACCATAGGTCATACTTCAGTGTCACTTAAAGACACTTTTATCCAAGTGCAGTTGAGTGGAAAATTCTTATCAATAAAGTGGAACGAAACAGATAAGATTAGTAAATTACGACTTAACTGACTGTATATTAATAATGTGGGGACAAAGCAAACTGAAAATCGCACTGTTGAGAAAATAGATTAGGTTTCAATTGAAAAATATAACTAAACAATTTTGCCATTATAAATTTTCTACGAGTTGACAGCAGTATTCCAACGCTCCCGCATTATGGAGTTTATATTTCACAACCCATACCTTCCGCTCCATCTTGCAGTTGCTCGAGTCAGACATTCACAACGTCACCGTATTCTGAGAACTAAACTATTGCATCAAAGACTTGTAAAGAATCATCTCATCTTTCAAAAAGTTTTTCAGCAGAAAACACCTTGTAATGGTTGAGACCATCGTCACTCTCTCTAATAGAACTAATATTATACATATGACAACTTCTGTGTCGCGAAGATTAAATATATTATGTATAATCTTCAAAATCATAGCGTCCTTTACAAGGTTCTCAACTTGACATTTTACTCACATGTGACAAACACTTGTATGACCGTATCATTTCACCAAGAGGGGAGGTATGGGCCCAGAAAACTTGCTTAACACCCTCCACTTTTTATTGAAGTGCCTATGCCAAGCCAGAAACGTAAGCGGTCATATATATTTGTGTGTTAGGGGTATCGATTTTGCCTCTTTCAACCATTTTCCTATTGGTTGTTAGAACTGTTCTGACAGCATGATATTTTGTTTGTTCTTCCTATTGGTTGTTAGAACTGTTCTGACAGTATGATATTTTGTTTGTTTTTCCTATTGCTTGTTAGAACTGTTCTGACAGCATGATATTTTGTTTGTTTTTCCTATTGGTTGTTAGAACTGTTCTGACAGTATGATATTTTGTTTGTTTTTCCTATTGCTTGTTAGAACTGTTCTGACAGCATGATATTTTGTTTGTTTTTCCTATTGGTTGTTAGAACTGTTCTGACAGTATGATATTTTGTTTGTTTTTCCTATTGCTTGTTAGAACTGTTCTGACAGCATGATATTTTGTTTGTTTTTCCTATTGGTTGTTAGAACTGTTCTGACAGTATGATATTTTGTTTGTTTTTCCTATTGCTTGTTAGAACTGTTCTGACAGTATGATATTTTGTTTGTTTTTCCTATTGCTTGTTGAAACTGTTCTGACAGTATGATATTTTGTTTGTTTTTCCTATTGGTTGTTAGAACTGTTCTGACAGTATGATATTTTGTTTGTTTTTCCTATTGGTTGTTAGAACTGTTCTGACAGTATGATATTTTGTTTGTTTTTCCTATTGGTTGTTAGAACTGTTCTGACAGCATGATATTTTGTTTGTTTTTCCTATTGGTTGTTAGAACTGTTCTGACAGCATGATATTTTGTTTGTTTTTCCTATTGGTTGTTAGAACTGTTCTGACAGCATGATATTTTGTTTGTTTTTCCTATTGGTTGTTGGAACTGTTCTGACAGCATGATATTTTGTTTGTTTTTCCTATTGGTTGTTGGAACTGTTCTGACAGTATGATATTTTGTTTGTTTTTCCTATTGGTTGTTAGAACTGTTCTGACAGTATGATATTTGGTTTGTTTTTCATTTCGTCCCAAAAGAATCCGTTTCCAGTTTAATGGAAAAAGTGACTATATAGCGAAAAAAAATATAGACACTCGAATACTGGATTTTCAGCCTTTTCTTTTACGATACCCACCTTTTTATTAAGAACAAAATCAACCCACTCAAAATATTATTTTATTTAGAAAATACACCTGTCAAATATATGTAATAATATTTTATTGCGATAAATTAAGCAATAGCATCGGACACAAGTTATTGCAACTTATATTAAGTCCTATCCTTACATAAATAATATACATACTATATAATGACAGCAAAACATATACAACATAGTATTAGAAATAAGAGGTAAACAAAAGAGTCATGAATTAATACAAACAGAAGGGGAAAAAGGGAGAAAAATCAGAAGAAAACAAAATATAACAAAACTCTAAAGCTGCTGACTTGGAGTACAAAATCTTTTTGTCTGTTTAATAAAACAACGAACTGTCTCAAAATTTTCGAATTAGTATAATCTGTATATGTATCAATTCCAAACAATAGTGTTTCAATATTAATCTCAATATTCATATTAATTAAGTCATTGAATAACAATATCCTTTGGTTCTTATATAATTGGCATTCTAAAAGGTAATGAATGGCATCTTCAATAGGCGAACCGCAGGAACATTTTGGATCGTCCACTACATGAATGTTAGTTAGATCAGCTTTTAAAGAACTACAGTGATACCGTAACCTTGTATGCAATATGCTAAATTTTCTAGATCCTTCACCATAATATACCGGTGGTCTAAATTGTTCACCTTTTATTTTTAATTTAAATTGTGAAATAGTTTGTAAATTTCTTATAGTTGGACTAAGATCATTCCAAATTCGGACAGTGGATGGTATAAAGGATTTTTCACTTATTCGTAATCTACATCTAGGGAGTGCATAATTTTCATTATTTCTAAGGTTGTATCCACTGGGATCCGATCGATAGTTCGACGGTTCGATGGTCCGACGGTTCGATAGTCCGACAGTTCGATAGTCCGACAGTTCGATAGTTCGACGGTTCGATAGTCCGACAAATTTAATAGTTCCGCCGTTCATAATTTAATAGTTCCCCCGTTCATGCTACCTCCAAAGTCTTGTGTGTAGTTGAGGTATCTCAAGGAGCGCAACAGAAGTCCAATTACGCTACATCCTTCTGGAATGATCTCTTGAATCCCTCTATTAAAGAGAAACTTCGCGATTTTTTACATGTTAGCAAAATATGTTCCTGGTGATATAAAATACATATTCACAAATTTTTATCGACATATTTCCACAAATAACGAAGCAAATCGCAAATTTGTAATTTTAATTTCTATTTTTTTCATGGGTTGTGACGTATTAGTCCGATAATTGCATTGTGGGATTGAAATTTAAATTCTGGGTCGCTGATGTTAAATTCGCTTCATTTAAAGCCCTCAGAGGACTGTAATTTAAATCTAATAACCGTTGGAAAATTAAATACTGAAGTGAACAGCTACGTACCTTTTTGACAAACAACTATTTTAAATGAACAAAATGTTTCATTTCCTTTATATTTACAACGGAAAGAGTGTTTTACAACAGTCACTTATATTCACTATATGTAGGATCCCTTTTACAATTATGTTCATTTTGTTTTACTGCTAATGTGCTGACGAGTTGGTAGATCATTTATTATTTATTAAAGATAAAATATTTTTAAAACATTAGAATAAATATAATGTTGAAATAACAGGAACAATTATAATTGTAATTATGTTTTAGATGATAAAAAAGTATATACCATCCTTGAAATTATAAGTTTTCATTATTAGAGGCGCCAAATTGGCCTAACTATATATAGCGGTCTCATCATAATTAATATGTATTCACAATTTTAACGATCGATGTTCATAAAAGATGTTTTAATTTTAATTAAAGAACTACAAATTAAAGGTTAGGAGATCGGGTGGCAACTGAGTTTACAAAGTTAGTGTTTAAAGAAAAAAACCTCTTTGCTCAGTGACCCCCAGAAGGCACAAAACCTAAATATATGATTTTTTTCAGCTCGGAACTCCGTTAGCAAACTTGACCTATAATTTTGATATCCACTGATATTCATTCAAAGTTCGGAAGAGATCATGATCTCATGCGGTATAAACAGATGAAGAGCAGTCAAAATATACAGAGATTAGGCCACACCAAATTCTTTCCTTGTTCTTCGGATTTTGTGCTAAAAACGTTGGAGCGAGCAAGTGATTTAAAAATGTTAATTTCTTTTCCTTTTTCTGTTTGTTTGTCATTTTTGATGAGCGAAACGTAAAATATTATGCGGAAAATATATTTCTTATATTTTTCATGTGTTTTCAGAAGCGAGAGACCATATTTTAATTTTAAATATTTTATTCTTCAATAAATTAAGGCAAATAATTCCTGAAATAAGAAGTGAAAGGCGGGATTTACTTATTTTTATTTTCATTCTGAAAACGACAGGTACATTCACACCGGTTCACTCAGCAGGGTACCTAATATTGCGTAATGAGTTTAGGAAGTCGCCAGGCAAAATATACAAGTGTCATTTTACATCCGGTCGACGGGACTCTGACCGAATACTTGAATACATGTGTCACAATCTTTGGCAATAATCAGAAACGCAATACACATTTTGTGACCCGTTAACGCTACCCGTGATTAGAATAGGAGATACAATACACACTTTAAAGGTTCTAATAGGTGATTAAAATACACGACCCTGATCAAGTATACATTAGGAATGGGTGCATATTAATGCACACTGGCGGATCAAGGGGGTGTTCGACAATTTAGTAAAATTCTTGTATAAATTGGGTAAAAATTGGCAAACAAGAGCCTGGGACCCCGTTTTCAAAACTGCTGGATCCGCGCCTGATGCAGCATTGATTCTGGGGATATTTTCACAAAAAAATCTTAAGATTATCATTGATCGTAAGTTCTATTGAATTATTCATTTTTATCTTGATTTTTTTTGTGCCTCATCAGAATGATATAGCAACAACCAACATTATGAAGTAAAGCAGGGTGAACAGGGCAGGGTAGAAAATTCTTCTTGCAAGCTCCAAAAAGCAAAATAGACAAAAACCATTCGTATGCAATTTTTCCTTATTAAAACAACAACCATATTTTTTATGACTATTCTGAGATTAATCAGAAGGGTCCGCCAGTTCGAAAGACGTGATTAAAATAAACAAAAAATGTTTTCCTTACGCAGACATATTATATGTTACGCTTTGTTCAAATCAGAAATAACCGTTATGAAAACAGATTAATCTTTTTACTGTTGGCGAATAAGAATATTGTATTTCCATAAACAAATTATTATATTACGTAAGAGATGTACCCTAAAGATTTGTATAATAAACTTTAAAAGTATAATACTCACCGCCTGTAATTGTCAAATGAAAACTATTACAAATTATATGTTTACATAATCCTCTCAATTTTATGGCTTCCTACCCTTGTAACTTTCTGTGCCTTTAGCTAAGAAGCAGAGCTTATGTGTAGCTTTATTGTTGTGCATGAACGATTACAAGGTGCGATCTTATAAATAATATCATTAAAACAATTTTGCCCCGTAGTATAGGCCTATTTTTATTTTTTTACGAATTCGTGGCATTGTTCCGATGTCCGTTCTTTTTTTTCACATAATTTCGTAGTTCTTCAATTTTCGAAAAAAATCTTTTGTAAATGTGTCTCATTAAAGACGGACCGTTTTCTCCGATTCGTTTGTTTTGCCATAAGTATATAGAAACAAAACGAAAATCTGCAAAAAGTGATTGTGTAATAAATTCATATATTTAGAATAATAAGAAAAATAAAAAGAATTACGCCTGAATGAGGACCCCGGTTTGTCACGCTTGTTTTGGGGCGTGGTGGTATTTAGACATCACGTGATAATTGGTATCGAGATGCTATCAAAATGGCGACATCCATCTATCGTTGACCGAATTTTAAAATCGATTTTATTCCCTTATCCAACATAATAAAACGCTAATATACATATAAACATCCATATTTATACATCAGGAAAAACATATAAAAAATAAGAGCAAGAACGTACAGCGTCATGTGCAATTTTCAGACCTGTGCCACACTTCTTGTTTGCCGACGGCAGGGAGCATCCGTGTCCTACGGACACGTTTGTCTTTTATTTTTATTTACTAACTTAATTTAATCATTTATACGTCCGTGGTTATTTGGAGAAGTCGCTGATTGCAGTATTGAAGCTGACGACTGCCGGACTTCTTTTTTTAACGTAGCTGCTCGGCCATACTCGCTGCTGTCAAATTACTTAATTTTCCGTGCAACGGAAATTGTCGAGTAGTTACCAATTTGTCGAACTATCGAACTGTCGGACTAAAGAGCTGTCGGACCACAACTACGCACTCGTATCCACTGATGTCAGATGCAACTGGATGTAGGCATTCACTTAGATATTGAGGACATGATTTATTATGCATTTTATAAAAAAATTGTTAATTTACGTTGTCTACGCCTTTCTGCTAAGGTTTCCCAGCCTGTTTCAAAATATAATGCTTCCAAACTTGCAAATTTTGTTAGCCCTGTTACTATTCTTGCAGCTTCTAGTTGTATTTTTTCTATTTTTTCAGAATCATATTCAAAACACCCATCCCACAATTCGCATGCATGTTCCAAAAGCAGTCTTATAAAAGTTATATAAATATTAGACAAGCTTTTTTTGGAAAGTGTAAATTTTAGTTTCCTTAGTACATAAACTTGTTTTAAATCAAACGTTGTAATATTATCTATATGGGTTGTCCAGTTTCCATCTGACGACAGTGTGACACTTAATTGTTTCTGATTATTAATTATTTCAACGTTGTTTGTTTTCAACAAAATGGTTCCAGAAGTCGGGACCACTTTCAGGTGGTCTATAGACAGTACATATTAGTACTTTATAATTAGGAATTAGAATCTCCAACCATATCAATTCACCGGAACTAAACTATATATGTCAAATATAACCTCGCACCACGAAATAATAATGAATTAGAAACAAGGGGCCGCAAAATATTACATATTTCAATCAAAATTATTATATTCTGTTTAAAATCGCTACTTCACTAACCCTAAAGGTTATATATGATATTATTAAATGACTATAAGTTTTCTTAATTCTGATTGTTTTAGAAAGGTCATTGCTTCCTCTAACAGAACTACATGTCCACCGCGCAATTTTGCGCGTGAGGGTAATAAATCTCATGTCGCAGTTAGTACGTACCCAAATATAGTAACTGGGGAAAACCAGTAGACTGATTAATATCGATAAATTTGATTGGCCGACATTTTGAACCTCAACCAATCAGAGGCGGTCTTGCTAACGAACTTCGGTAATCAGCAGACGACTGTTAGTAAACAAAAAATGAACGAAGCAGCTTCGTCAGTAGAACCAGAAGTTAAGACACGTTTTACTACAATTGTACTGAAACTGTGATATTTTATTTGCTAAAATTTTGAAATTGTATTAGCTTTTTCTTAATCAATTTTATTGTTTTGAAACATTAGAAATGTCAAGCTTTAAAAACTGGTGTTTGTTGGTTTGAAGCAGCTACATATAAAAAAAGAATAAATGGAAATGTCTAAGAAACAGCAACAATTCACAATTTTCACCCCAAAATTACACTTAGAATGTGTCATTTAATAAAACAATTGATGACTTTTCATTTCGGTGGACACTGATTTATCAACCCCTTAGAAGTGATGTTCACCTCAGCCGTTGGCTTCGGTGAACATCACTTCCTCAGGGTTGATAAATCACAGTGTCCACCTTATGAAAAGTCATTAATTGTATATTGTTGTCAACTCGTTTTTCCTTATAAGGTGAATAACTCCAACATTGAAACCCTCATTTGCTTCAAATCAACAAAAAACGGGAGATCATTCGTGATACACGCACTGTGATTGTCAGTCTATTTTAGTGCTCTTCATTTGTTTTTTAGTAGCCTTCACTTAGTAGGACCAAAAGCCTGAAACAGGATAGCAAAAAAGTCGTTGAGTATCTCGGACAGTGGGCGGGATGATGGGAGGTGGGGGAAACGTTTCAAGGTTGATCCTGGTAATTGCAGGAGGGAGAGGGGGGGGGGGGGGGGGGTGCTGCAAGTTTTCAGAACTACAAACAAAAAAGGCATACCCAATATACCATTGTGGCAAAAAGTGGGGGAATGCAACAACACTTGCCTTTTCAACCAGGCTACTCTGCCCCTGTACCTATAACCGATTGATATCATAGTATGTTTATATTATTATGGTATTAATTTTTCTATGTTAATATAATACATAAGGTAGTCTTATTGTTTCCCCTATTTCTTTATATTTCAGATTTCCTAAAGGAATTGGTACTGTCAGCTATTCAGTAGGCAGCGTGATTTGTGTACCTGTCATTTTGCCGTCAAATGACGTAGTCGGTATTTTTGAAGTTACAAGAGAACAATCCAAGCAGCCTTTCGGAAAATCCGATCTTCAAACGGCACAGGCGGTAGCATCATGGATGTCGGCATGTTTCGAGGAATCAAGTTTGAAGAAAACTCTCAATACTCAAAGCAAACTGAACGATTTTCTCTTAGAAACTTCCAAGGAAATATTCGATGAAATGAATTGCGTTGATACTGTTGTTCAAAAGATCATGATGTTTACAAAAGAACTGGTCAATGCCGATCGAATATCTATGTTTTTAGTGGACGAGGAAAAAGAAGAGCTATATGCCGATTACTTTGACGAGGGTGAAAAAGACGAAAAGGGCCAGTCAATTTTCAACAAAAAGGCACAGATACGATTCAACAAAGAATTGGGTATTGCAGGCTATGTGGCCAAGACAGGAGAGGTTTGTTAACATTCAACTGAAATAATGTCATTTCAAACATCACTAGATCCATCGTCGGTAACTCACTCTTCGATACTCTCCATTCACAGTCTGTTGGTCAATTCATATCAAAACCGTCGTTTTCGGTTTGCTCCGTTACTGGTCTGTGCTAAAGTTATTTTCATTTTACATTACGTCACTCACACTTTCTTGTTAGACGGATTAAACATATTATGAAAGATGCGATTTCTAAATATAGAGAGCATATATGGTATATAACCCACAGGTAAAATTATTGTCAACGTTTCATTTCCTCTAATGGTTTTATCTTACAAGGGCATTCCCCTTTCTTTTTAAAGACTATGTCTATGATTCGATTGCCTGTAAATCAGTTCGTCGGTACAAATCAAATGTTTTAAAAATGATTTATGAATAATTCATAACTAGGAGGATTTCTCTGTCACGTGACCCACTGATTATGAGTGGAGAGTAATCTGATCGTAATCAGCTGTGGATTACTCACGATGCATTCGGCGTTACAGTCATAATGCTGTGAAAAACACGTGTTGTGTTCCGTCTAGTACTCGAAAAATTGCCACATAATAGAATAAACAGTGTTCTGATTGGTCGAAACAGTTACTGAAACATTGTATGAGCATGAAAGCTAGTCTATATTATAAATTCATTGCAATATTGAACAATAAATGTTCAATAGCTGTGTTCATACTGAAAGTGCCAATTTTCTGTTTTTAATATCCAAATATCTGTCATTTCGATGGGAAAAACCTCTCTAAGGACATGGTATGTTTTTAGTATGTCGTCCTATTTTCGTTATTTATTATTTGTTATTTTATGTTTCACACGTGTTGCTGTATTTATCTTTTATGTCGATTATTAGTTTAGTACTGTCCTCTCTAATTGCATTGGTATTTTACCTTGAGAAGACAGAGCCCCCAAAGCAAATTAGTGAGAACGATTATACAACTAATACACGATCACATGATTTATTTTTATCACTTTTCTTCTTTTATCCCATCCGTTCCCTGTAATGAGAAGTAATCGGACGGGTCGTGATATATAGTTAAAATCCACCTGTGATGTAAATCTATTGTCTAAACTCTCCATTATTTTTAAGGAATGGAGAGTTGTGAACAATATGTACAGAGGCGGAGCTAGAGTTTAAAGGTCAAAAACCTCAACCTGTTTAAAATTGCAAAAGGGAATAACAAACAATTTATTTAAATTTTTTTGTTACAAGATTAATAATTAATAAAATTATTAAAGTACAATGGGTGGATTTTAAGTTGGAGAATGTCCTCGTATCTCTCCATTCCTTAAAACCAATGGGCCTCAGCCCCTTCGGGGCCTCGGCTCCATTAGTTTTAAGGAATGGAGAGTTACTCGGACATTCTCCTATACGTAATATAGGTAGATATACTTACATCTACATCTTCCTATATATATATACTCGGTGTCTATCATTACTGAAATTGTGAGTTTAATTTCCATCTTTGTATAATATATACAGCTAACCGTGAGAAAGTTTATCAATGACTTATGACATAATTAATTTGGTGACAATGGATTTTAAATACCAAGAAAGCTTATTATATTCACATAACATAGTTTTCTTTCCATCTGACTGAATATAAGGTGTATAAATGTGTAATAAAATAAAACCTAGAATATTACGCCTACACAAATAATGATGTGTTTTACATGATTGCACAATTTTGTTTCGCTTTACACGTTAGCAAGACATTCATCATTATATTGATTCCTTATCATTAATACAACTACTGAGCTATATCATTACTATAACTTCCGGGTTATAACATTATTATTACTTCCGGGTTATAACATTAGTAGAACATGTGGGTTATTGGTAAATTTCAGGATCATTGAACTATTGTTGTTTTGTTTTTGTTTTACATTTGTGTTTGTTCCTTTTCTTTTTCGTATCCGAATGACCTGTTTATCTCAAAGATTTCTTCTGAAGACTTTATATAAGAACAACGGACATATCTATACAGAACAATTAATTGTACAAAACATTAGATATATCAACGAAACTAACACTAATACGGAAATTAAGCCATAGTCCCTTGAAAACTCAGCAATGCGTCACTTCTTGCATGTAAAAGAGAACCGGATCTTAATGAACACTAATTTGTTGCGTTTGTCGTAATCACAATCCGGTCCTTTGCTCATGCACGACTTGACATTGGGTTTGTAATAAGAGTAACATAAAAGGTGTCTCGTGTGGAGCATGAACTGCGTACCTTTCCGCAGACGATTTCAACCCCGGTTTTTAGTGGGGTTCGTGTTGCTCGATCTTTAGTTTCTGTGTAGTGTTTTGTTGATTATTGTTTGTCCTTTTTCTTTAGATTATTGTATTTTCTGCCCTTCTTCAATTTACGGGTTCTGATTATCTTCAAACTTTTGTTAAGCATCACACCAACGACGCTGTTAAATTCGTATTGAAGTATTGGAAACAAACAGTGTATTTAGAAAATCTGTGTTGTTCATTGTTTTGGATTTCTGTTTTGTGTTTTGCTTGTCGTCTTTCTGTGTCATGTGTCCAATGTTGATGGTGTCTCTGGATTCTTTATTTCTAATGATGCTGTTCGTCCTGTTATATGTTTCGGTTGGTATTTTACTCACATGTGGAAAGCATTTACATGACCGCATCATTTCACTAAAATGGGAGGTTGTGCATTAAAACTAGTTTAACCCCGCCGCCTTTTATTGCTGTGCTTGTGCCGGGTCAGGAAAGTGAGCGGTCATGTATTTGCTTGTTCGGGGTGTCGATTTTGACTCTTTCTAAGAATTTGATATCTGATTTTGGAATTGTTCTGACAGTGTGGTATTTCTTCTTTTTTATATTACTCCCTTGTCAAACTTCAAACTTCTAAACACATGAACAACAACAGCAGAGTCCAACGAAAGCCTATGTCCTGGTTTTAGACAATGCATGCATATTGACTTTTGTTTTATATATTTCAGGTTGTTAACATATATGACGCATATGAGGATGATAGATTTAACCAATCAATTGACAAAATGACCGGCTATAAAACCCGGAGTATTCTTTGTATGCCAATTATTGGAAAGCAAAAAGTTATAGGCGTAGTGCAGCTTCTCAACAATTTAGAAGGCGACAGCTTCACGAATGCTGATGTAAATGCCTTCAAATTGTTCGCCGTTTACTGTGCCCTAGCATTACACTTTGCCAGTCTGTTTAATATGTTAAAATCCCAACAAGCGCAATATAGAGTGGCAATGGAAGTTTTACAATTCCATTTCAGAACACCACAAGAGGAAGTCACCAGTTTCTGTCAAAATCCTGTTCCGGAAGAAGATGAAGTTCCGGAGCTTTTGAAATTCTACGACTTTTGTTGCTATGCATATGATGAGTACCTACCAAAATTTGTCGTTTATCTTCTACATGATATGTTTGGTACTGATTCATTTGATTTAGAGAAGCTTTGTCGGTTTACGCTAACCGTCCGTAAAAACTACCGGCCAGTTACGTACCACAACTGGCAGCATGGGTTTCATGTTTTCCATAGTTTATGGTGTATGGTCAGTGACCAGGACGAAACTTTCACTCGATTTGAAAAAATAGCATTTACCATTTCCGGTCTCTGTCATGACATTGACCATCGTGGTTATAACAACGCTTTCTTTGAGAAGCTAGATCTTCCATTGGCCAACTTGTATTCTACCTCAGTGATGGAGCAACATCATTATAGGCAAACGGTCACCATTCTTCAAGCAGACGGTACAGACATTTTTTCGTATATGTCGGCCGATGATTACAAAGAAATGTTAGAGCTCACACGTCACCATATCATTGCTACAGACTTAGCTCTCTACTTTGGAAACCAAAAGACACTCGCTGGATACATTCAGGATGGCACGTTTAACATAAAAGACAAAGGCATGCGGAGACAATTGATGGCTCTTATGATGACCGGTGCAGACCTCTGCGCATGTGCCAAGCCATGGAATACACAACAGGAAACGACTAAAAATCTTTACGATGAGTTTTACTTTCAAGGAGATGAAGAAAGAAAACATGGCTTAACACCCATCCCGATGATGGACCGTAATAGAATGGACGAGCTACCACAACAGCAGATAGGATTTATTGACTTCATATGTAAGCCCCTATATCAAACACTCGCCGACTTACTTCCTGGAACTATGCCATTACTTACAGCAGTGCAAGAGAATCGTACTCACTGGGTCGACATTCAACAGCAACGTTCTAAATTACCTCCCCCAAACAATGTTAATGATTAGTTACACTGGGAAACATCAACTGAATTAATCTGTGATATTATATACTAAACGTTAAACTAGATACATTAGTAGTTTTAATTTTAGAATTAAGTGATCGATTCTCAGGACAATATAAGATGATATATATCAGAATGATCAATGCAAGTTACAGCTGTAGAACATTTATAACGTTATTCCATTGTTTCTTTATTTATATTATGAATACCGTCACATTAGCAATTGTCATTACCTTGCATCTGTTATCATATGAAATCTTTATGACATTTGTACCTTTTTATCTGTTCATTTTCTCCGAAAAAATATTGTAAAAATATAACATTGTCTATGACAATCGTGATTTTTATTATATTCACCTACAATGAATCATGTTACAAATATTTACGCACGAGTGAGTGATTGTTGTTTAACGCCAAGTAAGTAATTTTGCAACCGTGATGTAACGATGATGATATCCACTTTGTACTAGACCAACACGCTTAGTTGGACACAACAGTCCGCGGGTAGACATGTCGCTCCATTTTCCTGATTTCGGCCCAATCAGTCTTCGCTCTTACTCCTTAATGATGGGTGCTTAGTGGAGAAGCAGGAAATATCAGTTTTATTGTCTTTGGTTTGACCCGACAGAGACTTGAACCCCACGATCTACCACACTCGACAGGGACTTGATCCCCACGATCTACCACACACGAAGCGAGCACTCTAACTATTGTCTTTGGTTTGACCCGACAGAGACTTGAACCCCACGTTCTACCACACTCGAAGTGAGCACTCTAACTATTGTCTTTGGTTTGACCCGACAGGGACTTGAACCCCACGATCTACCACACACGAAGCGAGCACTCTAACTATTGCCTTTGGTTTGACCCGACAGAGACTTGAACCCCACGATCTACCACACTCGAAGCGAGCACTCTAACTATTACTCCACCACGTTTGACCCGACAGAGACTTGAACCCCACGATCTACCACACTCAAAGCGAGCACTCTAACTATTACACCACCACGTTTGACCCGACAGAGACTTGAACCCCACGATCTACCACACTCGAAGCGAGCACTCTAACTATTACACCACCACGTTTGACCCGACAGAGACTTGAACCCTACGATCTACCACATACGAAGCGAGCACGCTAACTATTACACCACCACGTTTGACCCGACAGAGACTTGCACCCCACGATCTACCACACTCGAAGCGAGCACTCTAACTATTACACCACCACATTTGACCCGACAGAGACTTGAACCCCACGATCTACCACACTCGAAGCGATCACTCTAACTATTACACCACCACGTTTGACCCGACAGAGACTTGCACCCCACGATCTACCACACTCGAAGCGAGCACTCTAACTATTACACCACCACATTTGACCCGACAGAGACTTGAACCCCACGATCTACCACACTCGAAGCGATCACTCTAACTAATACACCACCACGTTTGACCCGACAGAGACTTGAACCCTACGATCTACCACACTCGAAGCGAGCACTCTAACTATTACACCACCACGTTTGACCCGACAGAGACTTGCACCCCACGATCTACCACACTCGAAGCGAGCACTCTAACTATTACACCACCACGTTTGACCCGACAGAGACTTGAACCCCACGATCTACCACACTCGAAGCGATCACTCTAACTATTACACCACCACGTTTGACCCGACAGAGACTTGAACCCCACGATCGACCACACTCGAAGCGAGCACTCTAACTATTACACCACCACGTTTGACCCGACAGAGACTTGAACCCCACGATCTACCACACTCGAAGCGAGCACTCTAACTATTACACCACCACGTGTGACCCGACAGAGACTTGAACCCCACGATCGACCACACTCGAAGCGAGCACTCTAACTATTACACCACCACGTTTGACCCGACAGAGACTTGAACCCCACGATCTACCACACTCGAAGCGATCACTCTAACTATTACACCACCACGTTTGACCCGACAGAGACTTGAACCCCACGATCTACCACACTCGAAGCGATCACTCTAACTATTACACCACCACGTTTAACCCGACAGAGACTTGAACCCCACGATCTACCACACTCGACAGGGACTTGAACCCCATGATCTACCACACTCGACAGGGACTTGAACCCCATGATCTACCACACTCGACAGGGACTTGAACCCCACGATCTACCACACTCGACAAAGACTTGAACCCCACGATCTACCACACTCGACAGAGACTTGAACCCCATGATCTACCACACTCGACAAAGACTTGAACCCCACGATCTACCACACTCGACAGAGACTTGAACCCCACGATCTACCACACTCGACAGGGACTTGAACCCCACGATCTACCACACTCGAAGCGAGCACTCTAACTATTACACCACCACTTTGGTTTATTGTAATTAGTTATGGTTATTATTATTTGATGTCTCTTTCAATAAGAAATCGATATATCAGTTATATAGTTTAGAATGGTGGAAGAAACCGTATCTAGAGTAAACCACTGATCTGCCACAAGCTGTATCACGTAAAGTTGTATCGAATTCAACTTGCCACATCTGGGCGTCTAACTTACAATTTTGGAACTGTATATATATCTATCGGAAATGAACATGTGTAAAATGAAACAGTAACAAAATATTTGTCCTTATTCATAAAATATGTGGTGAAGGAAGGAAATGTTTCCTTAAATGTTGGTACATGTATATCACTCATTCTACAGTTTTCATGCATTTGTACCCAGACATAAATTAATAAATGAAATGTCTGGTATTGTAATAATTTGATTTGTTTATATATATAAACGCCATCACTTCTATTAACCATGGCAGTTTACCGGAAGTTATGTAGAGATAAATGTGAAAAAAATACAAAGCAGCGTTGGTCGACAACGTTCACATAATTACGTTGCAATAACACTAGGATTTCTGGTTAATGGTGGGGAAATGCTTTTATCAATATTTAAACGTCATATGCTTGTATTGTTTTACAAACAATGTGTCATAATTTGGTGATTAAGCGCTGTTTATGGAAACTGTAAATTTCGAATTTGTTTTGCAATTTCCTGTTTTTGGGGTTTAGAAAAAGACATTTACCAAATATCATAACAGTGTTTTGGTTTCAAGTAGAAGATTTCAAAGGAAATGAATACAATAATATTCATATTTCATCCTTTCTGATTTGTATCGTATTTTCACTAATGTGGAATATATAACAAAATAATATGTTTCTAAATGTAAAAATAATGTTCCAGTATTCAAAGCAAATGGTGGTTTATTTTGTAGTCTGTCTGTACATTATTAAGAACTTTATATCCTAATGTTACATTAGATTTCATTGTAAATTTGTTTTTTGGCACACAACTGTATTACAAATATACGTTACAGCATTAAACATTAGAACATGATAGTCAGACAATACAACAAAGGTACATAAATTACCCAGTGTACTTTTCATCAAATGTTATTTATTTTATGTCTTTTTTAAATTGACTTCTAATGAGGAACAATGATTGCATGCTTATATTTCAGACAGGTTTGCAATCAGCAGAAACGCGGAAAATCCGTTTTGATCAATCAATACATCCCTGATTTGATTCTAAAATTATACGGGTTTTTTTAAATTATTTCCCTGACGACGAGCGAAAATGGTGCACGTTCAAGCATAAGCCACGGAGTCGACAATGAATTTGGGTACAGTTTTTTTGTATAATTTTCTTACAATTTGTTGATATATGAACCTTGTAAAAAAAAAATCAGGGGATAATTTCATAGAAAATTCACAAGTTGTTACAACATTAATATTTCCTACAGATTATGAAAAAAAATAAATGTTAATTTCTTAGAACCTGGCATGAAAGGGAACACTTTTTGTCCGCATTAAAGGGAAGTAACTCTTATAAAAACGTGTCAAACGTATAATTTTAGAATCAATTCGGAAATGTGCAAATAGTCAATTCAAAAGTTGAACACTTTTTACTGTTGTTTGTTCCTCTATCCTCTTTTTAATCAGGACCGTTGTGGCCGTGATTGTATGGTAGTTGGATTTACAACTACCTATATGCAATCGGTGTATATCACCACTGTAATCTCGAATCCCGCGAAGAGCGAGGTGTACAACATTATGTGATAAAATTTGTCAGTGACATACGGCATATCGATGGTTTTCTCCCGGTACTCCGGTTTCTTCCACGAATAAAACTGACCGCCACGATATAACTGAAATATTGCTGAAATTGGCGTTAAACACCATAAAACCAAACCGAGCCTCGTTTTAGTCAACACTATATCTTTCTGATTGACACACACGTCAACTGGATTCGTCTGATGAAGATTACTCCACGATTTAAAAGGAGAGTTTGAAGATACCAAAGATGTAATCAGAATCCGTATATCAAAGAAGAACAGACAACACAATGGCCACAAAATACCAAAGGTGTAATCAGAATCCGTGTATCGAAGAAGGACAGACAACACAATGGCCAAAAGAAAAAGTACAAAAGGACAAACAACGATCTACAAAACATACACATAAAACTAAAGAACGAGTAACACGATCCTCACTAAAAACCGGAGGTAAACATTTGTGATAAGATCATGCTTAAAAATAGTTGTTACTAAGGAAGGATAGGAAAATCGAAATCATAAGCTTTGGAACAGAAAATGTGACTGTCAATTGGTAGGGATAAGTGACTGACCATTTAATCTTTTTTTGAGGAAAAAAAAAGGGGGGGGGGGGGTCATTATTGTTCCTACCAGCCAGAATTTTTTTCACTCGAAACAAAAGTCAGATTATTAGGACAAAAAAAAAATCGGTATTTATATTTCAATCTATACCTAAATTTCTTGTTGAAAACTACAAATGGTTTTTCTCCATTCAATATATTTTTCATGTCACTCAAAAATTCAACATGGAAACCAAATGAACTATAGTTTCTTGTGTACTGACATTAAATATTATAATTAACACTTATAATCAATTATCAGATAAAAATAAAACTGACCGCCACGATATAACTGAAATATTATTGAAAGTGACATTAAACACAATAACCCCTCAATTATCAGAACTCCCTCGGCGGTGTAATGATTAGCGTGTTTGCATCGGGTGTGGTATCAAACAGTCGGATCAAACCAAATATTATAAAATTGGTATTTATTGCTTCTTAATTAAGCAAAAGAATATAGGTAATTTCAATATACATTCATGTTATGATACTGTTGCAACTTTCAACGAGTAAAAGAAAAAAAAATAATGAAAAAATAAACAGTATAAAAACAAGAGGTAAAAAACAAACCATAGAGTATACGTAGACAAAAGGGATACAACATTGATTTAACACACCAGACTCTGCTTTCTATATTTAAATCTCTACAATTTTCCAGTTAGACCTGATATCACAAAAAAATTTCGTCTTCTTTTCTTTTATTGTCTTTACATTTAAGATTATTCCACCAACTGGATTTACTATTAAAATTTAGATTCTCTTAAAATTTCCGTCAATTGTTCTTCTTTTTGACATGAGATTTCAATCATTTCCCGCCAAACTGTCCTAGGAGTGTTGATAACATTTGAGATTTTCTACCATTTTCCAGACATTTGTCTGTAGTACCCATTAGACCTGAGATCTTAACGACTTTCCGCCAGTTTTTCCTGTAGTGTCTATTACATTTGTGAAATATTGTTGAAAGTGGAGTTAAACACCATAAACACAAACGTACACTTATTACATTTGAGATTCTCTTCCATTTTTCCGCCAACTTTTCACGTATTATCTTTTGGACATGATATCTCAACAATTCTCCTCTAACTTTCCATAGAAAGTCCTTTAAATTTAAGATTCACCACAATATGTAGTGTCTGCATGAAATTATATTCTTTGAAATTTTCTTGTAGTGTCTCTTCTGATGTTTAATTTTCGGGTCTGTTTTAATTTTCTTGTAGTGTCTCGTCTGATGTTTAATTTTCGGGTCTGTTTTAAATTTCTTGTAGTGTCTCGTCTGATGTTTAATTTTCGGGTCTGTTTTAAATTTCTTGTAGTGTCTCGTCTGATGTTTAATTTTCGGGTCTGTTTTAAATTTCTTGTAGTGTCTCGTCTGATGTTTAATTTTCGGGTCTGTTTTAATTTTCTTGTAGTTTCTCGTCTGATGTTTAATTTTCGGGTCTGTTTTAATTTTCTTGTGGTGTCTCGTCTGATGTTTAATTTTCGGGTCTGTTTTAATTTTCTTGTAGTTTCTCGTCTGATGTTTAATTTTCGGGTCTGTTTTAATTTTCTTGTGGTGTCTCGTCTGATGTTTAATTTTCGGGTCTGTTTTAATTTTCTTGTAGTGTCTCGTCTGATGTTTAACTTTGGGGTCTGTTTTATATTTTTTGTAGTGTCTATTCTGATGTTTAATTTTAGGGTCTGTTTTAATTTTCTTGTAGTGTCTCGTCTGATGTTTAATTTTCGGGTCTGTTTTAAATTTCTTGTAGTGTCTCGTCTGATGTTTAATTTTCGGGTCTGTTTTAAATTTCTTGTAGTTTCTCGTATGATGTTTAATTTTCGGGTCTGTTTTAATTTTCTTGTAGTTTCTCGTCTGATGTTTAATTTTCGGGTCTGTTTTAAATTTCTTGTAGTTTCTCGTCTGATGTTTAATTTTCGGGTCTGTTTTAAATTTCTTGTAGTGTCTCGTCTGATGTTTAATTTTCGGGTCTGTTTTAATTTTCTTGTAGTTTCTCGTCTGATGTTTAATTTTCGGGTCTGTTTTCAAGAGCGTTTGCTAAAGACCTTCAGTGTTTGACCATGCTATTTTTCGTTATTTTCCACATGCAGTCTATCAAAGTAAAATTCATCGTGACCTCTGTTTCAGTTGAGTGCAATGTTTTCTGAAAGACCTCAAATTTATTCGTGCATGAGTTATTATTTTTCAAGATACGATATACAATATAAACTAACGATCCTATATATTTTATACTTAAATTGCTCACTTCACTAAAACAATGTCATTATATATAAAGTACGGAAAATAAATCGGTTTCCTATAAACGCATGAATATAACTAATAAAAGAGGAAACAGGACGACGTTTAAAATTCATTTATTGAAAATCGTCATGGTAACATATAGTAAAAAGTGAGTTTTTGTCTATTTCGTCTGATAGGTTCATTAGTTGTTTTAAAACTCAATAAATTGCCTTGAAATTGAGAAAAGATGACGATCACTTGTCGCTGATTAACATGCTAGTTTTATGTCGGAAATAAACAGGTTTTCCTTCAAATAAAATAGAAATGTCTGCGTTTTAGACAACTGTCATTTATCTTTTGATTTGTTTTTCAAACTTCTTTAATTTGCCAGAGTTTTTATAGGCCATGTCATATTTACAAGGTTTGTATTTGTGACAGTAGATTTGATCAGTTTTTGAATTTAAATTGAGATATTCTTCTGCAGTTTTATAGTTCTATTTAAATCAAGCAAGAACGACAGAGCGAGATTTTACTTAAAGAGTGTTTTGTTCCTAATGGAGTAATTTCGAGCGACAGACGAGAATTAAGTATTTTATTGTCTCGTTCTGTTGGTCTTTAATTTTCTTCTGTCGTTTTGGCGCTACCACAACACGACAGAACGCCATTTGAACGACATTAAGTGAATCTCGCTCAGTCATGCCATCGTCTTGTCCTTATGGCGAGACAACAGAACGACAAAACGAGATCCGCAGAACATCCACCATTCTTTTCCATATTTCCATTTTTATTTATTCAAATCGAACACAAATTGTGATTGATTGATTGATTGATTGATTGAGGAATATTTTGTACTATATTCGTTGCGAGATCAAATTTACAATATATTATGTAGGTCAAAAAGTGACAATGGGAAGGGCATATGAGCGAAAGATTAGATTGTCACATAAAACAGGCGGATATGATCGAGAAAAACACAGACAACACCTAATAAACTATTTCTCTTTAAAAGCTGTTTGCACGTTTTTTCTCACATTTTCACATTCTTATGTTACATTCTTAATAAACGTACGATTGATACTTACTTATGGCAATTGTGTATTTGATTCATCACACACAACCACAGAACGAACCTTTAGTAGAGTTTGTACCCAGTGCCGTCTTAACACATGGGTACACTGGGCAGTTGCCCGGGGCCCCACGAACACATGGGCACATGCTAATCTATGTATGTTGTGTACAGCATGTTTTTTTAATGCTTGAGCACTGATTTTGTTGTAAGTATCAATACAATAAATATATGTTTAATTTTATCGACATTTACAGTTTTATTCCTGTGTGTAATTGTGTAGGTAGGGGCCCAGTGCACTGCTTTGCCTTCGTCCTATTTCTATACCCCGGATTTAATGGAGGAGAGGTCATCAAAAATTTTATGGCTATGCTATAACATATTTTATATAGGAACATATATTCTTCGATTCGAAACCGCATCGGTGGCGTAATGGTTAGCGTGCTCGCCTCGAGTGCGGTGGATCCTGGATTCGAGCCCGGTCGGGTCAAACCAAAGACTATAAAATTGGTATTTGTTGCTTCTCCGCTAAGCAGGCAGCATTAAGGAGAAAGAGCAAAGACTGGTCGGCTCGGATTCAGAATAATGTGTCCGAGTGAAGCGACATGTCTACCCGCGGACGGGTTTTTTTAGTGAGCTAGCACTTTAAAAATCCAACTCAGCGTTTTGGTCTAGAACAAAGCGGACCCCATCATCATCTCATTGAATATGAACTTGTTCTCGCCATGATATAGCTGAAAAATTGCTGAATTGGCCTTAAGCAACAATCACACACTCGATTCAAGTGAAATACGATATCAGAAATAAAATTGTAGTGGCTTATGCCCGAGAGAGGTTGTCGTCACGAGATCTTATTGTAAGTGTCAATAAGGATTTCTTTGTTTTGTCAGTATATACCTTTCAATACTGAGGGTTCCGTATGGCCATGATTATATGGTGACATTGGATTTATATCTTCCTATTATATGCATTTAAAGCCTATATATCACTACTTCCGTTTTAAGTTCGATTCCAGCCGAGGTGAGGTTTATCCGATACAACGTTACATGTGACTGTTTGGCTATCTGTGTTTTTTTCCGGGATTACTGGTTTCCTCCACCAATAAAACTGTTTGCCACGATATAACTGAAATATTGTTGAAAATCGTGTAAAACGCACATAAGCCAAACTATATCAGAAAAACATAACCGACCATCACGTGGTGACTTTGAGATGAAAACCATTAATTAAATCGTTGTCCCTTAAAGAATATTTGAGTTTCAGACCTATTCATGTTCACTTACTTCCAAAACCCTTTCTTATGTAAATGTAGCACGTAATTGTTCACGGCTCACGGTTCACGTAAACAGTAAACTAAGATGGCAATTTCGATTAAAAAAAACATAGAGAGGAGATTATCGCTAATATTATTCTAGTATTGCCTTCTCCTGATGGAACTGTTCTCCTATAGTGTTGTCTGGTGAGGTATAGTGCCCGAGCCAACGGCGAGGACACTATACCTCACCAGACAAAACCATAAAAAAACTGTTCCCGAGGGAGAAGACAATGTTTAATACATGTACACAACATCTCATCCTGGAGATAAACGATAAAACTAGGTAAATTCGTCGGTGATTATATTGCCAAACCTCGCCATATGATATTGGTCTATTTCTTTTTTCTCTCTATTGTGTTATTCTGCCTGTTGAAGGGAAACTTCGCAAAAAATAATTTTTTTATATTTTTTTCCTGATGTTTAAATATGGATGTTTATATGTATATATTAGCGTTTTATTATGTTGGATAAGGGAATGAAATCGATTTTAAAATTCGGTCAACGATAGATGGATGTCGCCATTTTGATAGCATCTCGATACCAATTATCACGTGATGTCTAAATACCACCACGCCCCAAAACAAGCGTGACAAACCGGAGTCCTCATTCAGGCGTAATTCTTTTTATTTTTCTTATTATTCTAAATATATGAATTTATTACACAATCACTTTTTGCAGATTTACGTTTTGTTTCTATATACTTATGGCAAAACATACGAATCGGGGAAAACGGTTCGTCTTTAATGAGACACATTTACAAAAGATTATTTTACGAAAATTGAAGAACTACAAATTATGTGAAAAAAAAGAACGGACATCGGAACAATACCATGAATTCGTAAAAAATAAAAATAGGCCTATACTACGGGGCAAAATTGTTTTAATGATATTATTTATAAGATCGCACTTTGTAATCAATCGTTCATGCACTACAATAAAGCTACACATAAGCTCTGCTTCTTAGCGAAAAGCACAGAAAGTTACAGGGTAGGAAGCCATAAAATTGAGAGGATTATGTAAACATATAATTTGTAATAGTTTTCATTTGACAATTACAGACGATGAGTATTATAAATACTTTTAAAGTTTATTATACAAAACTTCAGGGTACATCTCTTACGTAATATAATAATTATTATACATATGCTTTTACTTTTAATAACTTCGTTCATCACATTAATGAATGACATATTCAGATATTGAAAGGAAAGGCAAATGGATAGTTAGAAGACACTTTATTTTATAGTGTTAAAGGGTATAAATATTTACACAATGACTTGTAAGTCCAACACAAAAAACCAGTCTTTACAGTTTGACACAAAGAAATAAGAATACAACTTTTATTGTTCTTCATCCTGAAGTAACGAGGAGGTTTTGAATAGCGAGTACTTGAGAAATAACATATATCACACTGCAAGTTGATAGCTTAAACTGTAATAAAGTTTAAAACAGCAAAAAGAACCACATACTATATCACGATCTGTTTTAAGGACAATGCATAGCAAAATTATGCATACATGTATCAGTGTATGCATATTGTGACTTTCTGTCCTATCTACATACCGTACATGAATCTAGGTGTATACATATTGTGACTTTTTGTCCTGTGACTTTTTGTCCGCCAGCGTAAAACATAGATTGTGACTTTTTGTCCTAGGAGTTTTGTGACTTTTTGTCCTGTGACTTTCTGTCCGTATACCGAATTTTCTACCCTGCTTTTCTTCATAATTTTGGTTGTTGTTACATCATTCTGATGAGGCACAAAAAAAAATCAAGATAAAAATGAACAATTCAATATAACTTACGATCAATGTTAATCTTAAGATTTTTTTTGTGAAAATAGCCCAAGAATCATTGCTGCATCAGGCGCGGATCCAGCAGTTTTGAAAACGGGGTCCCAGGCTCTTGTTTGCCAATTTTTACCCAATTTATTCACGAATTTTACTAAATTGTCGAACACCCCCTTGATCCGCCAGTGTGCATTAATATGCACCCATTCCCAATGAATACTTGATCAGGGTCGTGTATTTTGCTCACATATTAGAACCTTTAAAATGTGTATTGCATCTCCTATTCTAATCACGGGTAGCGTTAACGGGTCACAAAATGTGTATTGCGTTTCTTGATTATTGCCAAAGATTGTTACACATGTATTCAAGTATTCGGTCAGAGTCCCGTCGACCGGTAACCCGAATAATCCAGTCGTTATATAACGCTTTGCTATACTAACGCCTGAACGACTTTCTCGATAAAATGCGTCAATCGGAAGCTTCAAATTAGCAAGGCATTCTGGGTATAAACTGCGTGTGGTAACTTTTGGCACTAAAAGAAGGAGGAGCTTAGGAAATGTTTGTAAACATAGGTCAATGGAGCGTTCAGGTGTCAAATGTTTTCATTGTACCCACGTGTTTGACCTTACTAATCTAAAAGGTGAAAAGAGAAGAAATGTAGGAAAATTAATAATGAATTAAACATCGTTAATCGATCTCCATTTCTTGTTGTTTGTAAAAATTACCGAAAATTGAAAGAACCGCCTTGCGCATACTCGGCAAATAATCATCTCTGATTGGCTCTCTCTTTCAGAGAGCAGCTGACGCATTTTTATCACAAGGGGAGTTCAAGCCCTCATCCAGCGATAGTGCCGATAGAGGGCGCAGTATTATTCGAGTTAGTCGACCGGATGTAAAATGACACTTGTATATTTTGCCTGGCGACTTCCTGTGTGGACCTAAACTCATTACGCAATATTAGGTACTCTGCTGAGTGAACCGATGTGAATGTACCTGTTGTTTTCAGACTGAAAATAAAAATAAGTAAATCCCGCCTTTCACTTCTTATTTCAGGAATTATTTGCCTTAATTTATTGAAGAATAAACTATTTAAAATTAAAATATGGTCTCTCGCTTCTGAAAATACATGAAAAATATAAGAAATATATTTTCCGCATAATAGTTTACGTTTCGCTCATCAAAAATGACACAAACAAAAAAAAGGAAAAGAAATTAACATTTTTAAATCACTTGCTCGCTCCAACGTTTTTAGCACAAAATCCGAAAAACAAGAAGTATATTTGGTGTGGCCTAATCTTTGTATATTTTGACTGCTCTTCATCTGTTTATACCGCTCATGATCATGATCTCTTCCGAACTTTGTCTGAATGAATATCAGTGGATATCACAATTATAGGTCAAGTTTGCTTACGGGGTTCCGAGCTGAAAAAAAATCATATATTTAGGTTTTGTGCCTTCTGGGGGTCACGGAGCAAAGGGGTTTTCTTTCTTTAAACACTAACTTTGTAAACTCAGTTGTCACCCGATCTCCTAACCTTTAATTTTTAGTTCTTTAATTAAAATTAAAACATCTTTTATGAACATCGATCGTTAAAATTGAGACAGCTATATATAGTTAGGCCAATTTGGCGCCGCTAATAATGAAAACTTATAATTTCAAGGATGGTGTATACTTTTTTATCATCTAAAACATAATTACAATTACAATTACAAGTTTGATTTAGTTCAGTTGCTCATGATACATGTACTTATTCTTTTTGCCTAGTGCTTTTTATGTTCTTATGCTAGTTTTAGTACTTTATAAACTTGTTTTAAGCTATTTATGTAATGCTTGTATGTTTGTCTGTTATCTGCAAATGTTTGTATGCCTCCTGTCATAATATATTTTGTCTATTGTTATATATGTCGGTAAAAAACTCAACAGAGCTTATGTTATATGTTTGTAAAAACTCCGACTTTAAATAAAACTTTTATACTTTATACTTTGTAATTATAATTGTTCCTGTTATTTCAACATTATATTTATTTTAATGCTTTAATTTTTTTTTATCTTTAATAAATAATAAATGATCTACCAACTCGTCTTGGAAAGCAAATAGTGTGTATACAAATTCCCATTTTATTAATCCGATCAATACACAAGTTACGCGTTGTCAAAATTATCCATGATATTTTTCAGCACATTAGCAGTAAAATAAAATGAACATAATTGTAAAAGGGATCCTACATATAGTGAATATAAGTGACTGTTGTAAAACACTCTTTCCGTTGTAAATATAAAGGAAATGAAACATTTTGTTCATTTAAAATAGTTGTTTGTCAAAAAGGTACGTATCTGTTCACTTCAGTATTTAATTTTCCAACCGTTATTAGATTTAAATTACAGTCCTCTGAGCGCTTTAAATGAAGTGAATTTAACATCAGCGACCCAGACTTTAAATTTCAATACCACAATGCATTATCAGGCTAAAACGTCACAACCTGATGGAAAAATTAGAAATTAAAACTACAAATTTGCGATTTGCTTCGTTATTTGTGGAAATATGTCGATAAAACTTTGTGAATATGTATTTTATATCACCAGGAACATATTTAGCTAACATGTCAAAAATCGCGAAGTTTCCCTTTAACATATATCACCTCGGCCCAGACTTCCAAATAATTGAATTACAATATTAGATGTTAAAATAATTATGCTTTCTAATCTTTTGATTTTGAGCATACCTGCAGGATATTCCTATAAACGATTGGTGCGCACTAAATTTGATATCTACGTTTTTTTAAGCTTTACATCTTGTCCATTAATTATCACTGCTATTACCGTCTGTCACACATGTAAATGATGAAAGTCGAACAAATTTGGTCTCGCTTCAAAGCGCTAAAATTATTCTGTTCAATGCCGGTATGCATTTCTGCATAATACATTTTTTATGGAAGCGGTATGTTCGTTCCCAACGGGTAAATAGATCATGGTAAATTATAGTCTCAATGTATTTCTATTTCGGTTATGTGGGATGTCCCTTTTTAGCTTCAATGTTTTTATTTAGAATAAACCTTGTTTGTTAAGTCTTTAGGTCTGTTTGATTTGGAATTTAATAATGCACTGGAAAGTTTTTGGCGGTAATACGGGCATGTTTTCACTGAGCTATGAACAGCCGATACACGAATGATTATTATAGAGACAAGTAACTTCAATGTTGGTTTGGTTTTGGTTTGATGGCGTCACTTTCAACAATATTTCACTTATATCTTGGCGGTCAGTTTTATTGGTGGAGAAAACAGGAGGTCCCGCAGAAAGCCACTGACCTGTCGCAAATCACTGACAAACTGTATCACATAATGTTGTACACCTTGCCTTGGTCGGATTTCGAACTCATAGGTACTGATTGCATAGGTAGTTATAAATCCAATTACAATACGATCACGACCACGACGACCCCCTTCAAATGTTGGTACGCTCTGCTTAGTATATCACAGTATGATTTCTATGTACAATCGTATATTGATGCTTTTGTTTTTGTATTTAGTTAAAGGTTATTTCGCAAAGAAAAATATAATGTTACGGCGAGCAATCAAGCTCAGCCAAGTCTTTTCTCTTATTTAGCCCTTTATATTAGATTATATATTTTTTTTAATTCGGACGATTTCAAGAGGAAAAATTTAATATCAGTTAAGTTTTACTTCCAAAATTTGGGGAGCGGCAATATGATTGGACAAGCAAAAGTCACATGAACATGATCCCCGTTATGAGATGTTGTTAGATCTCTCACACAGCGACTAAGAACACGGGGGAGCAAGTGAGGAGATCTCATTTTATTTACATATGTAGATTATGGTTTCTTTGAATTTAATAAACCATTTGCACATCTCCGACTTTGCTTCTAAAATGATAGGTCTTGCCGGAGTTGTTTCTCCTTAAGACGGACAAAAAGATTCCCTTTCATGCAATATTCAATGAAAATAAGACATATTTTTCACATAATCTGTTCCAAATTTTAAAGTTGTAACAAATGTATTTTCTATTAGCATAATAATTTCCTCTGATTTTTTACAAGGTTCAAATATATACAAATTATGGGAAAATTATTTTCAAATTCGCTGTCCTTTCTATTGCTCTTGCTAAACCTGACCCCATTTAGTCTGTCGTAAGGGAAATAACTCGTATAAAAAGGTAAAAAAACCCCGGATAATTTTAGAATCAAATCGGGAATGCGCAAAAAGGTCAATTGTCTTGTTGTTTTAACAAAATTTATACTAATACTGTGCACATATACACATACTTTCTGAATGTCCCATGTGTCACAACAAAGCTTGCTCAGAATCTGTTGATAGTCTTCTTACTTAGCATGTATATATATTAGCTCCACTTGGATAAATGAATATTCAAAATATTCTTGACGCGAACGTTTATCGTTTATTCGTACTACTATCCACCCAACCGTATCGGTGCTGTAATGGTTAGCGTGCACCTCTCTAGTGTTTGTTAGCTTCTCCTCTAAGCACACAACATTAAGGAAAAATAGCAAACCCTGGTTGGGTCGGAATCAGGATAATGTGTCTGATTGGGGCAACATGTCTATCCGTGGACTGTTGTTTCGGTGAGCAAGCACTATAAAACAGTGTTGGTCTAGTATAAAGCGGACTTCATCATCATCTCATTGAAAATTAATTTGTTCTCGCCATGATATAGCTGAAAAAATGGCGAGTTGGCGTTAAACAACAATCACTCACTCACTCACTCACTCACTCACTCACTATTACTATCCAGATTCCAAGAATTGCTATTGTATGTCCCAATATTAATCTTTATAGGCTTCAAATATAATTATAAAATTTGATATCAACATGATTAGCGTGTGAGGAAAATACATTGTCAACATGGATGAGACAGAAGGCTTCATCCCCATCATAATTCCGACTGATTTATATAGACTGATATCGATGGCGGTGAAATAATAGCAAGGTTGCGTGCTTCATAAAAAATAACGTTAAAAAGTAATAAATTGACTATGAGTTGAAGAATTAAACATATAACAAAGTATTTCCCAACAGATTTATACTGTTAGACGTTCGTCTTTGGTCGTTAATAATTCTCTAATATTCTCACTACAAAGTTACGCATTGTGTGGTAAAATGACGATCGGCACGGAAGGTATGTCACTCCAACGGTAATTTATAAAAAAATACGTGTCAAAATAAAATAAGGAAAGAGTGACATTAATTTTAAGCAAAAAAACAAAACAATCATGAAATGACCATTTCTTCTTATTATTAAGATAATGACCGTCACGACAATCTTCTGACAAAACATATAAGGTGTCATTACGTAAATTATTTTTTTGACATAATTGTATTTTTCAACTTCTCCCATAGGTCTAAAATTTCATTTTGTTCTATACACATATATCACATTGATCAGTCCTTTCTAAAACAATCAATAAACAGACACAAAATAACAGAAAAAGATACAAAGAAAAAATCAACAAAACCATCAAGACATAAAACAAAAATACAAACAAACAAAAACAAAAAACAAACAGAAAAAGAAAAAAAAGAAAAGTACATTGTCGTTAAATTAAAATTTATTTGTACGAGCTTTAGAAAAAAGTAAAAAAAGCGAGCCTCTGGCGATCTTTTCTAGCCTATTTCGCCACGAGTCGAGTGCAAATTAATTTGATCTTTAACGACAATGTTCGTATATTGTGTTTATCCTGCGACATCAAAATGTCCAAAACAACTGCCACATTATCTGAAAATAGCTGAAACAAACGTTGTTCTAATCGTTTTCAATGGCGTCATCTGTCACAGACATGACAACGACAGATGTCGACCAATATGTAGGTACACAATGTATAACTTTATCCTAATTGTGAAATTTATAATAAATAATGATTAAGTATGCCGCCAAACTTCATTGTCCGGAAGTGTTGCTATAAATGAACACGTCCTACTTTATCTTACAATGATTCCGATTGGTTCAAATTATTTCGTGTTCACTTCCTGTTCAATCCTGATAATTGAATTCACAACTATCTTATCACCACTAAAGTTGTGAGTTTGAATCCCGCTCATGGCGAGATGTACTCGATACAACATTATGTGATAAAGTTTATCGGTGACTTGCGACAGTTCTAACTATGCATACAGTATTTTTGCTAGAGGGATGGGGGAGGAGGGTATTTTTGTCAATGAGAAATCTATGGACCTAAATGGGTCCAGGGTAGCGCCTTGTCGGGGCAAAATCTCTTATAAGCTCACGAGAATTAGTAATTAAACGATATAAATAGCTATAAAAAAAAAATAGTATTGTCTAATATAGCAACAAACGAAAGGCAGGCGATGTTTTTAGATGGGGTTCGAGCCCGGTGCACCCCGTCTAAATACATAGTAGATCCTTAACTAACACTGATTACATACAGTTATTCTTATGATCAAAATGCATAATTAATGGGTTTTATATATTCTAACACTAGACATGCATGCGTCAGTTAGATAAATATAATAAGTCATGGGAAAATTTCTAATTGTTGAAATTGGAATACAGATTTTTATGAATAAATAAAACAGAACGAAGAGTTTTAATTTCGACTTATGATCAATGGATACTAAGCTGTTCCATACATAACGTTCTTTTCCTATACTATTAATGATATAAGTTAATATATGTTGTATCGGTTTTACGACCGCTTTCTTCTGTATGATACCACCTTTGAAATCACGACAGTGCATTTCTGTTGTATTAGCACTGTACATTATACTCTTTTTAAATTGCATATATGAAAAAGATATAAAATGTCGGCATTGAAATATCTTAGAAAAGAATGATTCCATACAGACAAAATAAACGTTTCTCCTTCCAAAATGATGTAATAATTTCCTTTAATGTGTAGATGTACTGTTAGAATAGTGTCGTAATGGCCGATTGCATTGTCGTAATGGCTGATTGCACTCTCAGATAATACTCGATATAATATTTATTTCCGTAAAAATTGTCACATTTGAAAATTTTAAATTATCCTTATGAATTTGCAATGATTTTCATTTTTCTTTTTGACCAGTAAATCATTAATCTGGATAGGTTGTATGTTTTAATGAGTATTTTTTTCAAGTGCAATTTGTTAAGCTTCCCAAATTAATTATAGAACGGAAGATCAAACAACTGGCGATAAATAGAAGCTCTATATACTGACCAACTTTCAAAGAAAATTGTGTTCCTGAAAATGTCAGCACAGTACACTATGTGTCTGCTTCGGTTGCTCCTACCGCGAACAAATTTGTTTGTGAATACCATTTAATGTCCTGCTGGGAATTTGTCATTCATGCTTTGATTCAAAATAACAAATTTTTCAGCAAACAGATCGTCAAGAACTGAAAGTAATATGTCAGAAAACATACCACTTTGAACTTTAAGAGTGTCGAATTACAAGACCACGGGTGGCTAATTTGTAACTATTCTCACGAAAAACCGCAAATTTCCGGATTGTTGTCACGTCGATTCACGCTTACATCTCGTTCAATTGCTATAAGTGCATGTCATCAAGATCATCACAACATGGGATAAAAACCGATACAAATTGACTATATTATTTTTACATTAAGTTTGATATCATACAAAATATAAGGTGATTAATCGATTCTAGCCATAATCTGACTAAATAAAATAAATCGCTTCTCACTCAATGGCGTGAGTGAAATTTGATATAATATTGAAATATTTACTTTGGCAGTGTTTTGAAGTTCGCAAAACTCTTCAATAGATATTTTGAAGCGCATCTGTCTTTGAAGAATATTTTGTATATATTGACATTTCGTCGAGGAGAACGTTAAATCGATTTATGGCGTTTTATATAACTTTAAAAACAACACTGATTGTCATTAACCAACAATATAGTAATAATATAGTCCCATTGGAAAGACATTAGTTACATGTAAATTTTCTCTGAATGTTTGAATAAAAAATAAGAAGCTAAAACAGTATGACTAACAATATAATAAACCATAGTAAAAAGAAAAATGAATCGCACGTGCCTGATAAAATAATAAGCTGTCAAATACATTTATAGAAATGGCCGCTCCCGACAATGGCGAGATATACGATTATACTGTGTTTGAAAAAATACCCAAGTTTGGCGGCGACTAAGACACAACCACTGTTCTCGAATGAGCAACTGTTCGACATAAACAACTGTCCGACATAAACAACTGTTCTCGAATGAACAACTGTTCGACACAAACAAGTTCGAGTGTATAATTCTTTTTCTTGGTCATTGCAAACATTTTGTAAACACTAGCAAGTATCGGTGTCACTGATAATACGGAATTCTATTAAATTCAGATTATCCGGATTGGGGTCAGATATTATTATTATCATTGTTACTGTATAATACAGCTTCCGGTTATGATAGAGATTAAATGAATAATATGACGTCTGTTTTACTACTCCCCATGATGCCAGTTAATAACAATTCAATGGTTATAGCAATTTTATTTGCATTTTACGACGCCATAACTTTGTCCAACACAAGAGATATAATTATTTGTAATTTGGACAAAAATGAATGACCAACAAAATTAATGTTCTCTTACATTTAGAAATATGCAATTAATTTTCTGGTGTTTTAGGTCTGTGACATTGTTGCTCTTCTCCAAGGCCGGTAAAACAAATAACGGTTTTCTAAATGAAATTTACAATCTAGAGAATTTAGGATGAAACCATTTAATTATGGATAATTTGGTTACGCATCTCGCTCAATTTACATCACCGTCTAGATCAACTTTCACGGGGAAGCACAATTTCTGATTGCTGATAAATACAATTTAGCTGTTGGCGTCAAATTATTACACATTTTATTTATGAAACATAATGTTGTAATTTTCAGAGGAACGCCAATGAAGTCCGTGGGAGGAAAACACTCTCTAGAGAACCGCATGGGATACAAATAGTTTCTCCACTTCCGGAGTATATCGTAGGAACCCTGTAAACAGAAAATTAAGTGATTGCTTCATGCCAGTGTCAACAATATTTCTTTATATCGTGGGAACCCGAAGTAGATGCGAAGAAAGCTAGCATACCCTGCAACGGTAAGTATTTGACCAGAAACATTCGTTGAGCGTCGGTAAATACTTAATTCTAATGAATATAGATAAAGATGCAACAAGAGTAACACGACGGGTGCCACCAGTGGAATAGGATCAGCTACCCTTCCGGAGCACATTAGTTCAAACCCCGTTTTTAGTGTGGTCGATGTTGTTCAATCATTAATTTTCTGTGTAGTGTTTTGTCGACATTGTTTGTCTTTTTTTTCTTTCGGCCCTTGTATTGTATGTCCTTCTTCAAATTACAGCCTCTGGTTACCAGTCTGATATCTTCAAATGTTTCTGTAATTGACAAATGTCCAAATTTGGGAGTAAGAAGGGACGTAAATTTTTCCAAAATATTTTTCTCTTAAATAGAATTTGTGTTTATTTGATTATAAAAGAGATCCTTAATGTGTCATCATAATGAAACTACCTCTTGTTTGTAAGAAGGATTGATGAATTTTGTAATTTCGAAATAAATTCTCGTTGTAACGAAGTTTTAGCGAGAATACTATTTTAATTGACACAGCAGTATATGCTTAGACAATTGTCGTATGTCTTCTCCCATGGGTATCCCCTTTCAAGACATTTCACTCAAATTTTGTGAAGTTTAATATCATTCCAGATCAATGCTACTGCCAACCTACACCCCAAGGAACCAGTTCAACTTGGACACCAGATGAAACAGATGTGTCATGTGGTCTTATTGATTAAATTACAGAGCAACTGTTTTGTGTCTATACGTAATAATACAACTCTGATATAATAATGAAATAATAAAATTTATTTAATTAAACTAAAAGGAAATGCCAATGTTAACAATAATTTAATGAGATTTGACGATAATTTCCCAATGGATTCTTACAAATTTAAGATGTAGAAAAATTCTTAGATGTTATTTTGTTTACGAGATACAAGCTAGTTAAGTTAATTTATTAGTAAAGCCACATAGAAATCTACATACAGGAAGTAGCGTTACATTTTAATGCGCAGTATTGTCATAACGAATCATTGTTCATTCGAGGGAACGTCGTGGTTGTGATCGTATGGTAGTTGGATATATAACTATCTATGCAATCAGTGAATATCACCACTAACAATATTGTGGGTTCGAACCAGATTAGGCTAGGTGTACTCGATACAACATTATGTGATAAAGGTTGTCATTGACTTGCGGCAGGTCAGTGGTTTTCTCAGGGTACTCCGGTTTCCTCCACCAATAAAACTGACTGCCACGATAGAGCTGAAATATTGCTAAGTGGTGTTAAGTACCATAAACCCCACAACACCCTTGTTTACATGATCAAACTGTTTTGTGTGTATATGCCCACACCGGTGTGGTAGAATGATCCCTGTCCTCGCTTCCAGCACGGACAATCGTAGATTCGATCCACTGACGTCTCAAACCAAAGACTATAAATGTTGTAGTTAAGTATAAGACAAACTGTACACATGTAACACCAAGCAACAGATAACTGTAATACACGTAGTATACTACAAGATTTACATAGGTATACAAATGTACATAAATGTAACATTGTACTACAAGATGTATATAAATGGTAAAACGTAAAGATATACTACAAAATGTTGATAAATGTTGTAAAATGTATATAAAATGTAGCATCGAACTTCAAAATGTATTCAGATGTAACACTGTACTACATAATGTGTATAATCCATGCGTATATTTGTCGGAATCAATTATGATTTGATGATCACAAGTATATCATTACTGACTCCGTTCACAGGTCACCAGTAAACCCAACTTCCAGCCTTTAAATACATGACAGTAAATATTCAAGCACAATTCAGTTACCTCCTAAATATTGCGTTGTTTTCGTTACGTCATAGAACGCTAATATAGACATGAGGAATTTCATGTTGGAATATTTAGATTTTCATCATGGATGCAGTTTTAGCTGTGCCTTATTTGTCTTAGATAACACAATAGCACTCAAATAAGTTAGACATCTATAAAATATGGACATATCGAAAGGTAAAAGGAGGTAATTTATACATACAATATAAGTTCTAAGCTCCCTAGTGACCGACTATGATTATTTAGACGGTAAGTAAATAGTTGAAGGGTTGAAGGGTGCGAACCCTTCAACTATTTACTTACCGTCTAAATAATCATAGTCGGTCACGGGAGCTTAGAACATTTTTGTACGATGTTGTTGATCTATAACTTGAAACAGTAACTCAGTTTTGTCTCCACGAACTATGCTTGACCGACTTTCTTGGAAGTTCTAAGGCTAAAGACGTAATGGTCACTAGAGAAAATTAAGCACCGCCCACTGACCTTCTGTAATTTCCCATCTGCATCGTTTCGTACTGCACGTTTATCTATCGTCTGCATCGGTATGTAGCATTCTTTTAAGTAGTTTATTAGAAACGTTAATTTCTTTCTTTTTTATTGTGTCTCAAGAAGAGTTTTTTTTTACTGTGTTATTTTAGAAGAAAATATAAATCATCATTTGTCTTGCAGTTGTGTTTAATTATGCTAAATCAAAATACACACACATATATATATAGTGAGCCTGGTCAAGTACACTTGGCATACGTCGTCTCAGTTATCGATTACAATATTTCTTTATTTCAGACAGCGTCAATGTCAAATTATGCAATAATAGATTACACAATGCTGCAGTAACCTGGCATATGGAATTGTCCACTGGCCAGTAAAGCGTATTAATCTTATTCTCTAGATTTCCATATATGGTTCTGCCTTCTATCGTTATTTTTAGGAATGATTTTATCCAATCATAGGTCATGAAAAAGTCTGCACGTTTCCAATTGTTTACTTTTAACGTTTCCGTTCGATTTTGTTTAATTGTGGGAATATACGAATATTTTACTATATTTTTGCATCACATGAGATATTCCATGATTTGGACAACGTTTTTCATCCGGGCGGGCATATACATTGTTGAATACCCTACATACTGGGGGCTTTGCAGAAAACTCGTTTGAAGATACAGTATCTGAAATGTTAAATTACATACACTGGTACACAGGTACGTGAATTAGCTGATGATTTAAACATCATTCTTTGTTACTTTTCAAGAAAGTATGACACAAACTGGATATTTTTGAAGTGAAAAGGTATGAACGTGTCCACGGAAATTCGTCGGAACATCTTTTATTGAAAATCGTAAATTTGCTGAAGACCCCGTGTTTCCCACAATAAAAAAATACCAAATAAAAAACGACATCCCAAGGGTGAACAATTATGATGTTCACCGCAAGTGCAGGCAATAATTGTTTTATTATACCGAAACTCTATTTACAATAATGTTGGATGCAATAAACACTTATTTGTGTGTTTTTATCTTGTGTTTTCATAAACTTCATATTTGTGTTTTTAACTTCCGCTCAAAATTGTAATTCCGGAATGCAAAAACGGATACATTTCCGGACAGACATGGAGCATAACATTTGTCGACCGGTGAACAACAGTGATGTTTCCCTGGTGTACTATTTTGTAAAAACATCACTTTTATTTCATATATAATATATAATGTAAGGTATAATAATACTAAATACACACTGTCATACGCAATGGTAAACAATCATGTTTTTTTTTAGCTTGATTAACTTGACGGAGATCACGAGTGGAGCAGGACCTGCTTACCCTTCCGGAGCACCCGAGTTCATCCCCGGTTATTTTAGTGGGTTTGTGCTACTCGATTTTTAGTTTTATGTGTATGTTTTGTAGATTGTTGTTTATCCTTTTGCACTTTTTCTTTTGGCCATTGTGTTGTCTGTTCTTCTTCAATTTACGGATTATGATTACCTCTTTGGTATCTTCAAACTCTTCTTTGTTCTTATTTAAATAGTAATACCAATCAAAGCATTATCACAGCAAATAGTGATGGAAATTATTCCATCAACAGAAGATTAGCTGAAACTAAATACTTGGAATTAGAGAATCTTGGCAACATTTCAAAAACATTTTCATGACCTTGATTAAGTCGCTTGTGTCATTGATGATGCAGATAAACAATTACACTCCACAGTTAACGTGAAGAATGGCGGACCAGTATACCAGACTCCACGGACGAACAAGCATGATAGAATTATATTTTATATCCCCAGACCTTTCGTCAAGACTCTAATTTTCATATTAGATGTAAAAAATAGTAGAATGTCTAAATCGTTTTGTTATTAACTGTAAAGTGACATTCTCTTGAGATTTTTTATTTCATAATATAAACCATCGCGTAAACGATAATCAGCGAGATTTATAGATCGGTGAAAAATGTACCTATTAATATTCATGGTTTAATGGGCGAAGTGGATATTATTTCATGCTAATTTGGATCTTACATTACAATAAAAACCTGGAAGAAAAGATTTGTCTTGTCAGTTTCAATATTTAAGGTTTTTTTCGATACACCCAATTAACCTATCACAGGGCATGCCGAGGTCACGAGAACGTATTGTTACTGGTTATAATGAAATATATCGTATATATGGAATCAACAGGACTGTGTAGCACAAACGTCAATTAAATTGTCTAAATTAAACCTGAAGTGTAAATTAATTCTATGTACATTTCAAGTGAATTTAAGTGTCAATTAATATTTAATTGACTCTTAAATTTATTTAAAGTTGTGCAAACCAGTTCTGAAACGAGACATGCGCACTAAATAAGACGACATTTTTACTACTATCATTGCGTTGATACCTCTGTTGATGGACTATTAGTCTTTGAGCGTATCACCCGTCCAGTAGTCAGTGCTTCGGCACTGAAATTGTTTATTAGATATATTTATGTTTGTAAATTATATTTCCTACAAAATGTAATTTATTAAATAAGGGTAATAACAAAATTACCGAACTCCGAACAATCTTACAAAGGGAGAGTCAAAACTCATAAGTATATAAACAGAAAAAATCAGTCAACAACCGGAAAACTGTGAAAACCGTAATGACCCTGACTTGGTACAGGCATTTCTAAAGAAATGGTGGGTTGAATCAGATTTTAAAGCGCCAAACCTCCCGCTTTCATTACGGCTCAAAGTTTCCGGCTGTCACTATAACAGTATTTATAACAATACTTGAACAAACAATTAAAACTAAGGTCGTTCTTCCTCAGACATAGGTAATCTTGTTTAATAGGCCCCTTGATTTACTTGCTCCCAACGACTATTAAGTTATTTGGCTCTCCATTCTTTAGATTATGAACGTACCTGATGAAGGTTATTCTAAAAATGTGTTGTTTGCATTAAGTTTGATATCTACGTTTTTATTACTATCACCGTCATCATTTGCTAGTTACATTTAGGTAGGTGGAGGAATATTCAATACAAGCATGTACACCATGGGTTTGCTAATAATTATATCGGAGATATTCTCTAGGTACTCAAGTTAGGATCGTCGATAAAACTTAACTTCATGATATAAATGAAATATGATTGAAATGTGGAATTAAGCATCCATAATCTAAAATTATCATGCAATGTAAATGTTATCAATATATATAATCTGGACATTACACTCATATAGCAATAATATTTAAAAACAAAAAGACAAAACAAGAATTAGTCATTTAGTTTAAAAGGTACGATAATAAGGGGTTACGAAAAACACAATGTTACTTCAAGGGGCGTCCACTAGTTATGCGAGACGAATCAAATACACTCATTTACAACGAACCGCATCAGTAGTGTAATGGTAAACGTGCTCGCCTCGAGTGTGGTAGGCTAAATCAAAGACTATAAAATGGGTATGTATTGCTTCTCATCTAAGCACACAGTATTAGTAAGTAAAAAAAAGGTATTTGCCGACAATGTACGTATATTACCCATTTATCCTGCAATTGTGTGATATTAGGCACTAACAAAGAGGGTAAAAGAAACGCCAGTGTTATTTAGTCATGGATCTATTAAAGCATTTTTTGGTATTTGATTCATGTAGAGCGACAGAAAGAAATGATAACAGTATCAGCGCTGACGTCACGAATGACGCCATTGAAAACGATTAGAGCGACACTTGCTTCAGCTATTTTCAGACAATATACTTACCTCGTCGTTCAATATAAAATTAATTTGCACTCGCTACGAAACTTGCTAGAAAAACTCGTCAAAGGATCGTTTTTCTACCTGTTTCTAAAACTCGCACAAATAAATTGTATACTTGCCAACAATTTACACATATTTCCTATAAACACCCTACTTTCTGTTTTTATATTTCTGCTTAAATTAATATTTAAGAAATAAATCCTGGAAGCCAGAATGTGTTGGGAGTTTTAACATGGATTGGCGGATATTAGTATTTTATCCCGAGCCAGAAGAGAGGGATATAATTTATTAATATCCGCCAATCCATGTTAAAACTCAAAACACATTCTGGCTTCCATGATCTATTTCGATTCTGATATGTCTAAGAGTACAAATACGGTAGTATAATTTGATTGGAAAATGTCGCACACAATTTATGCTGCCAATGGAAAAGTCAGTCACATTCACCGGCGCATGTGCAAATGAGATCATACCGAATGGATAACTCGCTCGTTTGTTAACAAAGCGAAAGAAGGAGGTCATTTTAGAATTATATATAACATTGGAATAATTTAGTCGTGTGTGTCAATTAAGTTAATCAAATAATATATTGTAGCATGTATGTAACACTTTATAAAGATAATGATACTACATGTAGGTTAATGTGATATAAATAGACCAATTATATCTATAATGATATCTACATTGACATACATTTAAAGTAATTAGAGAATAAGGAAATATTAATGACGTAAAGGTTAGAGACGGGGGTCTTATTTCTGAACTGTAATTTTACCCATTGTGATCCTTTGAATAATCAGCAATTTGTCGTGATTGAGAAAATTATTTTTTTATTGTTCGTCATAATAAATATAATCATGGTTGTGTATTGTTCATGATACATGATGGGGAGACTTCTATTTCTCCGTCTTTCATGTCACTATTAGATTCTGTAAGGGTCATTTAATGGACTAGATAGATTCTATGTGTGCTTTAAGTGGCCCAATTCATCTTGATTTAGTGGTGTTCGTGTTGCTAATTGCTTTGTTTTCTGTGTACAGTTTTGTAGATCATTTTTTGTCCTTTTTCGTTTGACCAATGTGTTGTCTGTCCTTCTATTTATGACTTCTGATCACACCATTGTGTTGTCTGTCCTTCTATTTATGACTTCTGATCACACCATTGTGTTGTCTGTCCTTCTATTTATGACTTCTGATCACACCATTGTGTTGTCTGTCCTTCTATTTATGGCTTCTGATTACACCATTGTGTTGTCTGTCCTTCTATTTATGACTTCTGATCACACCATTGTGTTGTCTGTCCTTCTATTTATGGCTTCTGATTACACCATTGGTATCTTCAAACTTTTCTTAAGCTTGAAGGGGTTAGTTGTTAAAACTTGTTACTGGTATACAGATGACGAGAGAGGTGGTATTTCATCCCGGTTTTGTGGTGTTCATGTTGCTCAGTTTTATATTTTCTGTGTAGAGTTTTGTAGATCATTGTTTGTCCATATGCTGCAAGACAAAGAGATAAAGCTAGCGATTGTAAAGTTTAAAAATCAAGATGACCGAGGCTTAAAGTATATCATACAGACATCAGACAATCAGTCGGTAATAAACAAAATATTAACAGAAACTGGAGTGAGTGAGTGAGTGATTGTTGTTTAACGTCAATTCAACACTTCAAGAAAAGTTCGCCCTGTACTAGACCAACATGCTTATTTGGATTTTTTATAGTGCTAGCTCACTGAAACAACAGTCCGCGTATAGACATGTCGCTCCACTCGGTCACATTATCCTGATTCAGAGCCAACCAGTCTTTGCTATTTCTCCTTAATGCTGCGTGCTTAGCGGAGAAGCAGCAAATACCAATTTTATAGTCTTTGGTTTTACCTGATCGGGGCTCGAACCCACGATCTATCCGGACTCGAGGCGAGCACGCCTAACAACTACGTTAACAGAAACTGGACTCTAAATGAAACATTGCAAGATGATCATATCAATGTGATACTGGTGGCATTGTTGACCATGTGATACTGGTGGAATTGTTGACAATGTGATACTGGTGGAATTGTTGACCATGTGATACTGGTGGAATTGTTGACCATGTGATAATGGTGGAATTGTTGAGACAATGTGATACTGGTGGAATTGTTGACCATATGATACTGGTGGAATTGTTGACCATGTGATACTGGTGGAATTGTTGACCATGTGATCCTGGTGGAATTGTTGACCATGTGATACTGGTGGAATTGTTGACCATGTGATACTGGTGGAATTGTTGACCATGTGATACTGGAGGAATTGTTGACCATGTGATACTTGTGAAATTGTTGACCATGTGATACTGGTGGAATTGTTGACCATGTGATACTGGTGGGGTGGAATTGTTGATCATGTGATACTGGTGGAATTGTTGACCATGTGTTACTGGTGAAAATGTTAACCATGTGATACTGGTGGAATTGTTGACCATGTGATACCGGTGGAATTATTGACAATGTGATACTGGTGGAATTGTTGACCATGTGATACTGGTGGAATTGTTGACAATGTGATACTGGTGGAATTGTTGACAATGTGATACTGGTGGAATAGTTGACAATGTGATACTGGTGGAGTTGTTGACAATGTGATACTGTTGGAATTGTTAACAATGTGATACTGGTGGAATTGTTGACAATGTGATACTGGTGGAATTGTTGACAATGTGATACTGGTGGAATTGTTGACAATGTGAT
Organism: Bathymodiolus septemdierum; assembly: GCA_963383655.1. Lineage (NCBI taxonomy): Eukaryota > Metazoa > Mollusca > Bivalvia > Mytilida > Modiolidae > Bathymodiolus > Bathymodiolus septemdierum. Next base: position 56,315,969 of record OY726517.1, on the reverse strand, counting down.
ACTGGTGGAATTGTTGACAATGTGATACCGGTGGAATTGTTGACAATGTGATACTGGTGGAATTGTTGACCATGTGATACTGGTGGAATTGTTGACAATGTGATACTGGTGAAATTGTTGACAATGTGATACTGGTGGAATTGTTGACAATGTGATAATGGTGGAATTGTTGACAATGTGATAATGGTGAAATTGTTGACAATGTGATACTGGTGGACCTGTTGACAATGTGATACTGGTGGAATTGTTGACAACCACTGTTTAATCTTTCTTGTCGTAATTTTAACTTCCACTGTTCATTTACATGTATAATTTAAAACATATTACTCCGAAGCTTTGTTGGAAAATTTAATTTGCAAATTAACTGAAATCAAGCAGGGGAAAAATGCTATATTTTGTGTCATAAACGACACTTATTTTGTTTTCATAATTATCTATCTCAAGTATATTTAATATGAAAATGATTACGTTCACAAAAGTAGAACAAAACACAAATGCAAGGACGCTTTACATAAATAATTAGAGTTCTTACTTACTACAGGTCGATGTGAGAACTGATTAAGTCTAATCATCGGTTGAAATAGGAAAAAATAATCCTGAATTATCAGATGTAAATGTGATCCTGAAATATTACATGTCAGTTACAATTCTTACGGGAATGTAACATTGATATAGACTCATCAAGATTATGTCTCTATTTAGAATTACATAAACTAACATTATAACGGATTAAGTTTAGGATATATATAGTATTGTAAAAATAAAAAAAGGTAGTATGCAATGCTGTGCGTCATTAAAAACATATAATGACTTTTCGGATACGACAATGCATGCATTTTCTAGCATTATCATATTTCTATGAGATGATAAGGATGATGATGTCCGCTAATACTAGACCATCACGCTTAGATAAATTTGATACTGGAACAACAATTGTTCACTCTTCTGGAACATCTGAGGTACCCCCGGTTTTTAGTAGGATTTGCTATGCACAATCTTTAATAGATTAATTTTAGAGTCACATGTCATTTTATACGTGCTTTGATTGGTTTAAAAAGTTGAGGACATTTTCGTATGTACTGAATCTGAAAATAGACGTCGTTCTCAAGGCGTCGCGTGCCGTTGTCATCTGGCGATTTTCTTTAAATGAGGCACCTTTGGGGTTATTTAAATTTACTTCCGATTATTTGCCTTATTTTGAAAAAATAAATATATTTTTCAATATTATAACAAAAAAAGTTTGAATTAATATATAAGGATTGATCGAAATTATTTGTTCGGTTCATTCGAAATAACCTCAATCAGGTTGTACACACCCTTACGTAATACACGGTGTGTGCAACCTGATTGAGGTTATTTCTTCATGAACCGAACAAAAATTGGGATCAATCCTTAATTATATATGCATGGTGTCTTTTATACCATTGTTGGTCTTTTCGTTCAGCCAGTGTAGTATCTGTACTCCTTCCATTTACGGCTTCTGATAACCCCCTATCGTATCTTGATTAAACGTTGGAGAAAACCGAAGGGGACATTGGCAAAATTGTGCACAGAAGACACAGGACGAAGACAAACAAAACCCATAACATAATACAACACAGAAAACCAAAAAGATGAGAAAAACGAAATCCACAAAAAAGGAGATGAACCCAGGTACTCAAGACAGATAACCAGTTCCTGCCTCTTACAAGAAATTTGTCTTATTGTGGATGGTACCGGAATGGGACATCATACGAAATTTATCTGGAATTACGGAAAACAAACTATGTCTACAACTTAAGTTCTGTCTGCAAATGCTAAATAAAAGATAATTTTCACCACCATAGGCGAAATAGGAAAATAACAGTATCTGCACATATGTTCTCCAGTGTTGCATGCACTGTACTGGTACTGCTGCAAATTCAACAACAAAGTAATACAGCTCAAAGGTGCACCGTAATTTTGGAAAGAATGATTGAAATATTGGAAATATTTATAGAAATAATTAAATGGGGAAAAAGTATACATGGTATACGAAGATCATTAAAAGTCTTAGTGTATGACTGACCAGACAGTTCCATGGGCAATCGTACAGAGTACCCTGAGAAAATCGACAAACCACTGACAATCTTTAATACATATGAAACTCATCAGAAATATTTATAAGAATGTACAACTATGTCCAATTAATTAAGACGTATATATCTAAATTAGTGTGCACGGCGCGTTTCTGGAAAAATCTGCATCAGGTGACGCTCATAGTCAAATGATTGGACAGACAAATGATCTAAAAATATGTGAGAGCACGTAAACCAAAGAGTCTAAACCGGCCAATGTTATCTTAATGAGCAAACCTGATGAATGTTATTTCAGTAACTCCTTGTGCACACTAAATTAGATATCTACTTTTTTCAACAGATGTTTGGAACTTTGATATAAGTACAAATATTTCTATTTTAAGAATGCAATGTATGGTAATATGTTTTCCTCAAATCTTACCATATTTTTGTTACGCCGTCGTGGTCGTGAGAATATGGTAGTTGAATTTACAAATACCTATGCAATCAGTATCTATCACCACTAAAGTTTTGGGTGTTATAATCTCACTCATGGCGAGGTTTACATTTCGTGTTAAATTTTTCCAGTGAATTCCTGAAGGTCTGTGGTTTTCTCCGGATACTTCAGCTTCCTTCACTAATAAAACTGACCGCCACGATATAACTGAAATTTTGTTGAAAGTGACTTTTAACCTTATAACTTTAACTCTCTATTTTTTGCTCCCCTTCTCTCGGTTTATAGACGTTTCATATATAATGTTTGTATCGTAACCATATCGACTTTGTTTCACCAAGATCTTCTGATGCACATAGGAGTAAAATTCAACAAAACGTTTACGCTAGACTCTTGGTATATACATGTATTATCAATATTACGCTCCCTTTTTGGGAGCGTTAATGGTAGAAGTATATGAATAGGTACTATGGCACTTCAAAATAAAAATGAAACAATGTTCGGTAGCGGATACGAAAACTGTCCGGAGTTTTGAGTTTTAGGTGGTGTTATTTTTAAGCTTGATATTTTGTAAAAAGGAAGAAAAAATACTGTTCTTCGGGAGCGTTTCATGTTGCACCTGCTTCATATTATTACATATAGCATCTTACAATAAAACTTTATTCCACAAGTGAGGGACTGTATTCATTTATGAGCAGTTGCTCACACAATCAAACTTACTCTACACATTGGATCTCTCAAATATGCAATAGGATCGTCGTGGCCGTGATCGTATGGTAGCTGGGTTTACAACTACCTATGCGTTCAGTGCCTATCACCACTGATGATGTGAGTTCGAATCTCGATCAAGGTGAGGTGTGCAACATTATGTGATAAAGTTTGTTAGTGACTTGCGACATGTCGGCTGTTTTCTCTGCTTCCTCCACCAATAAAGCTGACCGCCTCGATATAACTGAAATATTGTTGAAAGTTGCGTTCAACACCATAACCTCCCAAAAAAAAACATAGTTGAAAATGTCTATTAAAACCGGAACAGTTTAACATTGTCAAACAAATGAAAAAAAACCCAACTCAATTTCATTTAAAACTGCAGAATCAATCTATATTTGAACTTTTCACATTAAGCTTCATTTTTTAGATTTCTTGTGGAAGATTGGATTTAGAAAACAATACTTAAATGATAACGAGTTATTTACCCAGACAGATTCACAGAGAAGCTGTCATACGTTTAAAATGATCTGTCAAATTTTCTCTGATATATTGTTATAAGTTTTGATTTCAACTTTATCGTTGTTTGTCTAAAGAAATATCTAGTAGTGAAACTGGTTTTATATGAATTCCTAATTGTCTTTCAATTCTTTTGAATACGACCATACCTGATGAAGGTTATTCCAGAAATGTATCGTTATGTGTACTAAATTAGATACCTAGATTGTTATTACCAGCACTAATGGTATATTCTTATAATGATTTATGTGGAAAAAAATATAATATATAATTAGTGAGGCATTAATATTCAATGAATGGTTTTCAAATTGGAAAAAGAAATTTCGTTGGGTGTTTAATACAGTATGTAGCGGTAATATAAACGACCATTTATGTGAACATGGCTCTAAGATTTTGGGGTATGGTCAGGGGTTAGGGTTATGATGCTTTGTGCCACTTTCAACAATATTTCAGTCATATCGTGGCAGTCAGTTTTATTGGTGGAGGAAACTAGAGTACCAGAAGAAAACCACCGACCTGTCGCAAGTCACTGTCAAACTTTATCTAATGTCTTGAACCGATCCCCCATATGTTGACCGCTGATGTTATATATTTTTTTTTCATTGGTTAGACGTCACAACTTTTCTCGAAAATATGTTAATGATGTATTACACAACACGTTTGTTTGGTTGGGCGTTGGGATAACAGTTATTTATTTGAACACCATGACAATCGGTAACCCACCACCTGTTGATTCAGACTTTGTTATACCTCGGGTATTCTTTCATTTTACTATTTTCATTTATATAAAAAAAACTATTTCATTATCTGTCTAATATATTCTTTAGTTTATACAGGAATCGTCATCTTCATTTGTCACATGCCTACAGAGGACTGATAGCTGTAGATAATGAATTGGCAATTAACTTTTAGAAACGTCACCCAGATTATACAGGAATGTCAACCACTGTCAATAATTTGTCAACTGTTTACTAATAAGGTTTAATTTGAGAAAAACCAAAGAAAAAAATAAAATGGATTGGTTTATTTTGCAAAGTTTATTGAAAAAAAGAATTAAATATTGTGGTACACATTTGATCTTGTCAACAGAAAAATTCTTATCTCAATCTCGACCAGAATTTTTTTTTTAGTCTAAGTCTATCCTAAATGTATGTCTGAAGGTAAATCTTAGCTTTTCATAATTTCTGAAGTTTATCTAAATCTAATCCGGAATAAACCGGAATACTGATCAAAGCGAACATAAAGATATTTAGTTTCGATCTTGAGTTTTATGTGTATGTTTTGTAGATCGTCGTTTGTTCTTTTGGCCATTGTGCTGTCTGTCCTTCTAGTTACGGCTTCTGATTACCCTTTTGGTATTTTCAAACTTTTGGCCATTGTGTTGTCTGTCCTTCTGTCGGCCATTGTGTTGTCTGTCCTTCTTCTGTCGGCCATTGTGTTGTCTGTCCTTCTTCTGTCGGCCATTGTGTTGTCTGTCCTTCTGTTGGCCATTGTGTTGTCTGTCCTTCTTCTGTTGGCCATTGTATTGTCTGTCCTTCTTCTGTCGGCCATTGTATTGTCTGTCCTTCTTCTGTTGGCCATTGTGTTGTCTGTCCTTCTTTTATTTACAATTTCTGGTTACCTCTTTTGTATCTTCAAACTTATTTTTCTCAAGGCTGTATATAAAAATAGTATTAGGGGTTAATTTCAAGTTGCCGTCAGAGTGAGCCCAAATCTGCTATCGTTGTGATAATATGAGAGATATTTACTATTTTTACTGAGTTTTAAGTACTGGAGGATGAAGAATAATTGTTCTATTTATCAAATGTGATGTATTTATACCGCATCATTATACGACTGTCACTGGTAGTAATTACAAGTCGATTTTCTCATTGATACATCATTAGTTGAATAAAATACAAATAAAATCAAATTTATTTTCTAATTGAAAACATGCGCTACCAAGCACTAGTTCAAATGTATTATTTGTGGTGTATGGTGTACACGTCATTACGTAATCATAATGACTACTGCTTCAATCATTAAAATCTTTGTATTCCTAGAAACTGACTGATGAAACCGGAAATGTGCGTTTATTTATATTCTCTTAGTTTCTTTTGTTGTCTTTGTCTTCATTCTGTGTCTTGTGCGCCCAATGTTGCTTGTGTCTCTGTGTTATTCATTCTTGATTGCCCCTCAGTTTTCTCTAAGGTTTATTTACACACAATCAATCAAGGACGTAACAACAATATATCTCAGAGTGAGTGAGTAATTGCTGTTTCACGCCAAGTGAGCAACATTTCAGCTATAGTATCGTGGCGATAACTAGTTATATTTCGATGAGTTAATGATGATATTCGCTTTGTACTAGGCCAACATGCATAACTGGATTTTAATAGTGCTAGTTCACTGAAACAACAGTCAACGAATAGACATGTCGCTCCACTCAGCCACACATTATTCTGATTTTGAGTTACTTCATAATTTTGCGTGCTTAGCGAAGAAGCAACGAGTACCAATTCATAGTCTTTAGTTTTATTCGACCAGGGTTCGAACCCACGAACTACCGCAGTCCAGGCGAGCAATAACCATTACACCACTGATTCCGTTGATTTCACTAGGATATTACTGACAGGTTAAGATATATTTCCCTTGTAACAGACCACCGACAATTACCATAGAGGATTGAAAGAGTCTGGAAGAAATAACGTTAAAGATGATTGACAAAAATAGTGTTTATCGGTTAACAAGTATATATCACTATTCAACTACTACTCAATAGGATTTCCAAACTGAATGGGTTTTAGTGCGGGATTTAGTGCGGGTTTTTGTTGTTCAATTTTTGTTTTCTGTGTGGTGTTTTGTAGATCATTGTTTGTCCTTTTGTCCTTTTTCTTTTGTCCATTATTGTGTTGTCTTTCCTCTGATTTACGGCTTCTAACTACCCTTTTGTATCTTAAACGAATTCTTCTGTATATTATTAAAACCATATCATGACATTCACACAAAGAACAGCAATCAAAAGGTCCACTCACAGACACGTATTAACTCTATCTCGCGTTTTTTTCTATCCATTGTACATGTATTAAATATACCATGGTTCTGACAAATTAACTTATTTTAGACAAAGGAATCCGAATGAAAGGAGATATAACGTAAGTTATTTCACAACATTCAGACCTACACGTGGTGTAAGCCCCGCTAATTTGTATTTGGATTCAACAAATCTTATATAGCTGATTATTTGAATATGATACAATAACAATGCCAGATAATGGACCATGGTTTTCCACAAACACACTTTTTAGTTGGTTTATTAATCAAAAAAAAAACATCAAAGAAAAACAATCATTTAATGAGATTACAAAACAATACATCACATAAGTAAACTAACGTTAGTGAAAACCGTAGGGGAAATCAAGAATGAATGGAAAATCGAGAGACACAGAGAAAGCGAATGGACAATCCAGAGACATAAACGGTATCAAAGGTAAGACAAAACAACACCGGAAGCAAACAAGATGAGCAAAAAACGAGGATGATCCCGAGTACTTGCGAAGAATAAACAGCTTCGCTTAAAATTGTGATACTGCCATGGGTTGAAGCTTTGATCTGAATGCTACTGGGAATTAGGGGAATGTCGCTGGGTGAGAGATAGTCTAGGAAAATAATTCCTGGTAATGGGTCATCAACGACCTCTTCCGACAATCTGTTTGGTCATTAGGAGTTGATCGCACGATTTGAAAGAAAATAAATCACACATATATATATATATATAGCAAGGAGGTGAACAAAGCTTACGTTGAACATAGCGCCAAACTAAATGTTGACGAACCAAGCCAACTACAAATTTTAAGCCTTATATAACAGGAAGAAAAGATAGTAGTACCTCGCTTACACAAAAGGCGGGGATTATTCAAAATGGCGGATGACGCATGCTAGAGGTGAAATTCTGACGTAGGAATGATGTAGCCTGTTCTGGAGATTAATTGGATTCATATTGCAAAACAATGCCGGGTGGGGGAGAAGTGAATTTCATAACGGAGTAATCATAGGGTCCATTTCTACACGCCAAGGTTTCCTGGTGATTGGAAATTTGAAAACAATGAATAGAATGGCTGCTTTAAAATTCTACTGACTGTTTGATGTAAACAAAAAACTAACTGGTTTGAGCCTTGTTGGTGCATAATATACAAAGCATTTCTGTAGGGATTTGTTTGAAAACGAAAACACGAACAAAACAGACTAATTATCGCTACAACTCTCTTAAATTATTCTGTTTTGTCAGTTTCGGTCGAGCTTGCTTTATAAATATATATATATTAATGTTCTATGTAAAGTTATATCGCGTTCAATATTGATGTTTTCATTCTTTACGTGTGTGTAATACATCACAATAAACCTTGGCGACATAATCACTTATATTTGCTTTGGGTCATTTGAATTCTTGACAAGTTCATTATACATCTGTGATTGTTTATAATTATTCTGTCATACAATAGCTGTGATATATAATGTCTTCACAAAAGCTACAAATGGTAATGTCTTATTATTTTAAAGCAACGTATTGCATTGATGAATGAAGCTTTAAATTTGTTTTAGTTATGGAGCTAAGTTCACGTTCACTTGTCTTATTACTATGACTTCCTTTCTACAAAGTACATCATATATTTTATCATAACAAAATCAAGCATCAACAGATTTGTATTCTTTATTTTCTTAATTTATCATCGTGTGACGCGATCGTATTGTAGTTAGATTTACAACTACCCGTACAATCAGTGCCTATCAACACTAAAGTTGCGAATTCCAACCCCGTTCATGGCGAGGTGTAATCGATCCAACATTATGTGATAAAACTTGTCAGTGACTTGCGACAGTCGGTGGTTTTTTCCGGTTTCATCCACCAATAAAACTGACCGCAATGACATAACTGAAATATTGCAGATTAAGTGGCGTTAAATCAGATAAACCAAACCAACCAACCAAATCGAGACGTTGGCACATTATATATAACATGTATCTATATCTACCCTCAGATTGAATCGTCTGGGAAAAAACAAATACTAATAGGAACAATACAATATAGATTTTTTTCAACATTTATTTGAAAACACTCAGACACATATACAAGTGTAACAAGAGGTTATTTTTTAAATAATATATACATTCAAGACATGACAGAATGAACATACGATGAAAAATAATAAATCTGACAGTAAATATAATATAAAGTTACAACATAATACAGGCAGTTACATATAATCAGAGTAAGGCAGCAGCTTTTCTAATAAAAATTGATAATCGCTTATAAAGTTCTACATTGCAAATAGAAAGAAGACCTTCAAATTTGGCATGATTAGGGTAAGCTCGATAATAAGTTTGCAAATACTTATTTCTAAGGGTGATAATGTTTTTATTTTTACAAACTAATAAAATATGATATTCGTCTCCAATAGTTTCTTTGCATAAATGGCAAATACGCTCTTCTCGAGGTATATTATACCAACGACCAGTTTCTATAGGTAAATGCAGATTTGAAGTTCTAAATTTAGTTATCCAAATTCTGGAATGTTCCGACAATCTAAGTAAATAGTTCTCAATACAAAAATCCTTTTTGAAAACAGAGTAAATTTGTCCACGAGAAGAGGAATATATATCACTAAGCCATTTTTGAACAAACTGGTCTCGTAAAATTTGGTTAAATACACTCTTGTCATAAACAGGAAACTGGTTTATAAAAATGAATCCCATGCCAGTTGAATTGAATATAGACTCTATATGATTTAACCATTTGAAACTATACTGATGTTTGGTTTTTAAAAGATACATTAATCTATACAAAACGCTACTTAATTTATTTTCATTTAAAACCAACTTGCTCCAAGAAGCGATCATACGAAGCTTCACACGAATTTCAAGCGGAAATTCTCCATATATCATCAAATGTGGAGTAGTATTTCTAACCTTTAAAATCCGTTTACAAAATTTCAACTGAATTTGTTCAATAACTTTTAAATTTTCATATCCCCACACCTCTGAGCCATACAGCAAGATAGGTTCAATCATAGAGTCAAACATTTTCAGTTGCAAGTTAATAGGTATTGATTAATTACGTACCAGTTAATAAATACAATACAATGCTTTATTAGTTTGTTCTACAAGTTTTTTCCTAGTCTCAAAAAAAGTACCGTTATATTTAAATATTATCCCAAGATATGAGTATGTATCAACAATATCAAGCGTTTGACCATGTAAAATAAATTTAGGATCTTGTGCAGTTTTCCTTTTTCTAAAAATCATAACTTTTGTTTTTGCAACATTTACTTGTAGTCTCCAAATTTCACAATAAGATTCAAGTATATCTAAAGCTTGTTGCATACCTTCTTTTGTTTCGGATAAAATTACCGTATCGTCTGCATATAAAATAACAAAAATTTTATAGAAAATGTGCAGTTCATTTTCTAATTTTTCTTGGATAATCTTAAGTTGTTCTCCATCTAATTGTCTGAAAAAATCTTCTAAATCATTTAAAAATATTGAAAAAAGAAAGGGGATAACTTTTCTCCTTGTCGTACACCGGTATGACAAGGAAAAAAATCAGATTGACTACCATTATATTGAACACAAGACTTAATATCATTATACATATTATAAATTATTTTGAAACATTTCCCTTTTATTTCAAAATTTTGTAATTTCCTCCATAACCCTGTTCGCCAAACTGTGTCAAAAGCTTTTTTAAAATCCACGAAGGTGCAATATAACTTTTTACCAAAAGAAAAATACAAATCAATAAGGACATGTAAAACGAATATATTATCCACAGTTGAATAACCCTTTCTGAAACCAGCTTGATTTTCTGAGATGATATTTAAATCATTTGCAAAAAAGTTTAACCTATAATTTAAAATAGAAGTAAATAATTTTCCGACACAACTTATAAGTGTAATTGCCCGAAAATTATCAGGATCAGACGGATTTCCTTTATTCTTGTAAACAGGCTTAATAATACCACTTGACCAACTTTCTGGAATTATTCCACAGTCTAATACTAAGTTAAAAACCTTACAATATAGAGAAATCAACAATGGAGATGAATGTTTCAAGTACTCATTCAAAATATTGTCAGTACCTGGAGCTTTATTATTTTTGAGTTTCCTAATAGCTTCTGTTATTTCTAACTCAGTAATCTTACCATTAAGTATTTCATCATAAACAGGATTATCACAAATTTCGTTAATATTAATTTCATCATGATCATTAACATCTTCATCACCTGCATTTAATTTTTTGAAGTAATCATAAAAAGTTTCAATTTCAACGGACGGGTCTTGTTTTTTTCTGTTAGAAAATTTGTGTACTGTTTTCCAAAATATAGACCTATAGATATTTACCTCAAAGGGGGACAAGAGAACACATGGTTGGTTAAATTTATATTTGAATGATTACAAAGGCATCACTATGATCCAACATCTGTTTATATCAATAACATTATTAAAAAAACCCAATACCATAACAATTCCAATAGCCAGTAGCAAAATCGTATAAAGAGACAAAATGGTTACCCCAACACACACAAATACATGACCGTTCCATTTTCTGGCTTGCTACAATCACTTTAATAGAGTGGCAGGGTTAAACTAGCTTTATGTGTCAATGATGGCAAACCAAAAGGACTAAGCAAGATAAGCTAATGATAAAAGCCAACACACACAAATACACGGCCTTTCACTTTCCTAGCTTGGTATAGATACTTCAATAAACAAGTGGCGGTAATAAGGTATTTGAGCTATTGACTGGCATTTAACATGACTTGAGCAGTATATCAGCTAACTATATATAGAACAAGAACAAGATTACAAACAATAAACCATGTAGGTAAAAATACACCACTGTGGTGGGCCAATGAGGGCCATGTTTAGAAATGTAGGTAAAAATACACCACTGTGGTGGGCCAATGAGGGCCATGTTTAGAAATGTAGGTAAAAATACACCACTGTGGTGGGCCAATGAGGGCCGTGTTTAGAAATGTAGGTAAAAATACACCACTGTGGTGGGCCAATGAGGGCCATGTTTAGAAATGTAGGTAAAAATACACCACTGTGGTGGGTCAATGAGGGCCATGTTTAGAATGCCACAGTAAAGGAGGGTATAACAGCTAGCGTAGGAAAATTTTGCATAGCAACGGGTCACCAACGACCAATTCTAAGCTGTTGTTCATCAGCAGGTGATGCATTTTGTATTTATATAAAATATAAAACGGAGCGTGGCATTTCGTCTTGACTCTACGGCGATACCGCCATAATTGCGTATATTTGAATATTGAAAGAAAGTTTAAGGAGTGATGATCAATATTGTCACTAATATCAACAAACGACCAATCACCTCTAATCTGAAATCATTGAAGTTAAAAAAAGACTACAGCGTATGAAATTGGAAATCCAGGTTCTGGTTTGTGACAGGCTTAACAATGTGTCGGGGTTAAACCGGTTAATAAGGACCCCCGATTTTCCCTTGATTTCTATAGATATGTAAAATTATATTTCTGTCAGATTTAGCAAAATATATTACAATTTTCTTTAAAATTACATTATTGGCGTTCACATATTTAAAGTTTTTAGTTTTTAAGTATGGTCCCATACATTAATTTTTAAAATGGTTTACTCTCAAACTGTAAATTTTATTATACAATATAAACATTGTAGGGAAAACAATCTACTTACAGAAATAGATGTACATTTTTACCTTTTTGGAACGAGAATTGATGTCCATTATCTGTGTCAAGTTCATTATAGTTATCTTATCGATCTATATTATTATTATGTAGCTACATTCCTTGAAACAAATGCCACTTTTTCTGTGTCATATTTGGTACGCGTATCAAATTTACATGCATCATTACGAGGACGGATTTATTAAGCATGTTAGGTCTTAGGAAAGCTCACACTTATTTAACTATGATTCAGTATGTTCTGCCTATTGAAAACGTCACTTCTGTTAATCGAGGTTCAAATGAGACGATCCACCACTGATTTGGATAACATTTTAGGACTAAATCGTCTTGGATGGCTAAAAATCAAGTTGAATTGTACAGATGCATGATCGAAGGAAGGATTCATGATCACATTTAGATTGATAAAGGCTTTATACTTAATTTATAGATGGGATTTCCCCAGCTGGCCCTGTTCCCGAGTACCTGTGAAATTTTCAAATGACCACTAGCGACCACTCCTAGCAATCCGTCAGGAAAGCAGGATGTTGTCTATTACATTCAAGAAACGTAGCATTCTAAATCCAGGAGGAACTCGCTTTCATTCCGTTCCTACGGTCATTAAGAGATAATAAGAGACAGATCGTGAATTTTTGAGTTTCAACTGACCGCAAGCGACCACTTCTACTAACATGTTGCTCATCACGAGCAATTTGGTGTTATCTTTTACATGCATGAAGCGTTGCATTCTAAAACAGTCGAGACTGGTTTACTTTCCGTCCCTACGGGGATACTCCCATAATTGTAAATATTTGATTTCTACAGCTATATAAAATTATATTTCCTGACAAATTTAACTAAATATATTACAATTTGTCATTCATCAATTTCAAGTAAGTGGTTATGTTCTGGCATTCTCTCATAGATAATTTAATGCTTTACTCTCAAACTGTAATGTTTTATACAGCATAGCATACTTTCTCTACTTATAGAAATAGAATTAATGTCCTTTATCTGTGACAAGTTCATTATAGATATCTTATAGATCTATATAAAGTATTATTTTGTAGCAGTATTCCTTTAAACAAATATACCAATTTTACTGCACTTGAGGCGTTTCTGGAATAACCTTCTATAAGTACACTCATAGTCAAAAGATTGGAAAGCGAAAGAAATAGAAATTATTGGTAAAGCTAACAATTAATCATTAAGTTATGATTCAGAGTTAATTATGATTGAGTATAAGTTTTAGTAAAACGCACACTTAATTATTTAGTTATGATTTTGTGTGTTAGTCTTAGTAAAACTTAATTACAACCGAGGAACTAGATCATATTTCAGAAAGTTTGTACACAGACACCAAAAGAAATAGATCATATTTAAGGATAGACTGTACCCAGACAACCAAGAAAATAGATCATATTTAAGGACAGACTGTACACAGACAACTAAGGAAATAGATCATATTTAAGGATAGGCTGTACCCAGACACCCAAAGACATAGATCATATTTAAGGATAGGCTGTACCAAGACAACCAGGGAAATAGATCATATTTAAGGACAGGCTGTACCCAGACACCCAAAGAAATAGATCATATTTAAGGATAGGCTGTACCAAGACAACCAAGGAAATAGATCATATTTAAGGACAGGCTGTACCCAGACAACCGAGGAAATAGATCATATTTAAGGACAGGCTGTACACAGACACTCAAGGAAATAGATCATATTTAAGGACAGGCTGTACACAGACACTCAATGAAATAGATCATATTTGAGGACAGGCTGTACACAGACACCCAAGGAAATAGATCATATTTAAGGACAGGCTGTACACAGACACCCAAGGAAATAGATCATATTTAAGGACAGGCTGTACAGACACTCACTCACTCACTCACTCACTCCTCGCATACCAATGCATACAGTGTTATTACTGACATTTGTGAAATCGACTCGCGCCTACGTCCAGGAACTGGGCTGCACAAGCCTCAAGTATATTTAAGCCTCATTAAACATCAAGTGTAAATTAATTTCATGTACATTCCAAGTAATGTTAAGTATCAATAAAGGTTTAATTTACACTTACATTGTATATTTAATTAAGGTTTAATTTACACTTACATTGTATATTTAATTAAGGTTTAATTTACACTTACATTGTATAATTAGTTAAGGTTTATGCAAGTCAGTCCTGGTTCACTAATTAAGAAATAAATCATGGAAGCCATAATGTTTTTGCGGACAATGTCCCACACAATTTATGCTGCCATATTCGAGCCATATCAACACGTACTTTTACGACGGGAAAGTCAGTCACATGTACTTTTACGACGGGAACGTCAGTCGTATTGATGGAGCATCCGTAGCAACAATACTATTGTGCTTGCATGTTTTAATTGCACGCCGCATATCATTAATTTGGGATATGTTGATTATTTTCAGTGAATATAGATGTTTAAAACGTTATCAACCGTGTAAATAATTGTATTTTGTGATTTTATTACCTGGCATGTGTGCACCGCGCATGTGATAATGACATTTTGCCATCTGATTAATCGCTCGTTTGTTTGCAAATTGAAAGAAGGACGTTATGTCAGAAATGTTACCTAATGTCGATATTGTAGATCTACAAATTAAAGAACGCCATGAAAAAAAAATGATTTATTTTGCTAAAAGTGATACAAACCATCAATTATTCAATCAAATAAAATGGGAAACAAATAATAAGTACCTCACAAAAATTTCGAAATCGTAGAAGCATAGGCAAAAGCGATACACCTATCATAGATATATATTGACCGCTCACTTTTCAATTAAAAATATAATAAAATTCAAGAGCGATACAAACTGTCAGTAAATAAGCTGTTATGATAATATTTTCTGAAATCAAGCGGAAGTCCTCCATTACAAACGTACATATCTAGTTTAGTACGAACGATTCTGTTCTGTAATAACCTCCCGGGAAGCTCATGTCAAATGATGGGTAAGCTCATAAAATTACCCCTGCCACCCCCCCTCCTCCTCCCCAATTTTTCTAAACACCACACTGTCGGAATAATTCCAAAATCAAATATCAAAATTGTAGAAAGAGACAAAACCAATACCCCGAAAACAAATACATTACCGCTCACTTTCCTGGCTTGGTACAGGCACTTTAATAGAAAAAAGAGTGGCAGGGTTAAACTAGTTTTATGGGTCCAAGAAGGTAAAGCGAAATGACTAAGCAAAATCAGGTAAGGACAAGGATACATGTGTAATCATGTTTGTAAACTCATCATTATTGTAGCCACTCACTTCCCTTCAAAATAAAATGGAAGCAATGATATATACTCCATCATATACAAAAATAGATCCTAGAACCAATATAATATATTTAAAAAACGACAAGGACGGAAATGATAAGACATTATGTTCTTCATATCAATAACCGTATTTATTTCACTTCCGGTGAAACAAGACATTTTGTCTTTGAATTCTCGACAGTTGAGTTATTAAAAGTATATCACGTTTTTCTTTTCTTTTAGTGTTTTATATTAAAAGTGGGATATCTCATCTTTTAGAAATCATATATTTATCTGCATTGATGTGACATTTAAAAAAATCCCCACTTTATTTCTTTTCTCATTTTCGTCCTATGAGGAAAAAATGAATAAAAATCAAATTTAGCTTGATTTCTAAGACAACGATATTTAGTTCTTTGACGTATATCAGTTTTACATCGCATCATTTCAGTTCTATTCATTATTATCTATATCTCTAATTAGTGAATACCTATTACTTTGTTGTATCACATTATCTTTATCTATATCTCTAATTAGTGAATACCTATTACTTTGTTGTATTACATTATCTTTATCTATATCTCTAATTAGTGAATACCTATTACTTTGTTGTATTACATTATCTTTATCTATATTTCTAATTAGAGAATACCTATTACTTTGTTGTATTACATTATCTTTATCTATATCTCTAATTAGAGAATACCTATTACTTTGTTGTATTACATTATCTTTATCTATATCTCTAATTAGTGAATACCTATTACTTTGTTGTATTACATTATCTTTATCTATATTTCTAATTAGAGAATACCTATTACTTTGTTGTATTACATTATCTTTATCTATATCTCTAATTAGAGAATACCTATTACTTTGTTGTATTACATTATCTTTATCTATATCTCTAATTAGTGAATACCTATTACTTTGTTGTATTACATTATCTTTATCTATATCTCTAATTAGTGAATACCTATTACTTTGTTGTATTACATTATCTTTATCTATATCTCTAATTAGTGAATACCTATTACTTTGTTGTATTACATTATCTTTATCTATATCTCTAATTAGTGAATACCTATTACTTTGTTGTATTACATTATCTTTATCTATATCTCTAATTAGTGAATACCTATTACTTTGTTGTATTACATTATCTTTATCTATATCTCTAATTAAAGAATACCTATTACTTTGTTGTATTACATTATCTTTATCTATATCTCTAATTAGTGAATACCTATTACTTTGTTGTATTACATTATCTTTATCTATATCTCTAATTAGAGAATACCTATTACTTTGTTGTATTACATTATCTTTATCTATATCTCTAATTAGTGAATACCTATTACTTTGTTGTATTACATTATCTTTATCTATATCTCTAATTAGTGAATACCTATTACTTTGTTGTATTACATTATCTTTATCTATATCTCTAATTAGAGAATACCTATTACTTTGTTGTATTACATTATCTTTATCTATATCTCTAATTAGTGAATACCTATTACTTTGTTGTATTACATTATCTTTATCTATATCTCTAATTAGTGAATACCTATTACTTTGTTGTATTACATTATCTTTATCTATATCTCTAATTAGTGAATACCTATTACTTTGTTGTATTACATTATCTTTATCTATATCTCTAATTAGTGAATACCTATTACTTTGTTGTATTACATTATCTTTATCTATATCTCTAATTAGTGAATACCTATTACTTTGTTGTATTACATTATCTTTATCTATATCTCTAATTAGTGAATACCTATTACTTTGTTGTATTACATTATCTTTATCTATATCTCTAATTAAAGAATACCTATTACTTTGTTGTATTACATTATCTTTATCTATATCTCTAATTAGTGAATCCCTATTACTTTGTTGTATTACATTATCTTTATCTATATCTCTAATTAGTGAATCCCTATTACTTTGTTGTATTACATTATCTTTATCTATATCTCTAATTAGAGAATACCTATTACTTTGTTGTATTACATTATCTTTATCTATATCTCAAATTAGTGAATACCTATTACTTTGTTGTATTACATTATCTTTATCTATATCTCTAATTAGTGAATATCTATTACTTTGTTGTATTACATTATCTTTATCTATATCTCTAATTAGAGAATACCTATTACTTTGTTTTATTACATTATATTTAGAAGATATTAATGATTCATGATTCAAGTCAATATATATATATATGTATACGTCTGAAAATTAAACCAAACAGTGTTAGAATTAGATTTTTGAGCTGTCAAATTTTTGTTCTTCCCTCGACGGGATTTGAACTCACACCATTGATACACTGCAGCACCAATCACTTAGCCTTATGTCCAGCGCCCTAGACCACTCAACCACATCCGCCCCATAAAAAATGGAGCTTCGATAGTCGAAGTGTTACCTTGTCTCGTAAGGAAAATCTAGAGATAGACATAAGACATGTGTCTAAGCGTGTGTAGATGGTACATATATACTTAATATATATATATACGTCTGAAAATTAAACCAAACAGTGTTAGAATTAGATTTTAGAGCTGTCAATGTTTTGTTCTTCTCTCGACGGGATTTAAACCCACACCATTGATACACTGCAGCACCATTCGCTTAGCCTTACGTCCAGCGCCCTAGACCACTCGACCAATAAAGTTTGTTAGTGACTTGCGACAGGTCAGTGGTTTTCTCCGGATGCTCCGATTTCCTTCACCAATAAAACTGACCGCTACGATATAACTGAAGTATTGTTGACAGTGACGTTAAACACCATAATACACACACTGATTCAAGTCAATATATATACGGTAACTAATAATGAAATTAAATACCTAGAAACTAGAAATAATCTTTAAACCATTAAGTTTTTAAGTCACTATAATTGCTTCATGGGTATGGGGTTTATATATTATAATATACCAGTTATATCATGACGGTCAGATTCATTGGCGGAGGAACCCATAGAAAACTACCATCCTGCTCACACATGTTGTATATATTTATTATTCCACTATTGTCTTATACTGAGGGAACTGCTCTCCTATAGTGCTAGGTTCGTCGTGGCCGTGATCGTATGATAGTTGGATTTATAACTACCTATGCAATCAGTGCCTTTCACCACTAGTGTTGTGAGGTCGAATTCCGCTCATGGGAGGTGTACTTGCTACAACATTATGTGATAAAGTTTGTCAGTGATATGCGACAGTTCAGAGTGGTTTTCACCAGATACTCCGGTTTCCTCCACCAATAAAACTGACCGCCACGATATAACTGGAATATTGTTGAAAGTGACATTAAACACCATAAACCAACCATCCTATAATGTTGTCTGGTGAGGTATAGTGCCTGAGCCAACGAGAGAAAACAATATGTTTAGTACATAACATCTCATTCTGGAGATAAAAGAAACAAATCTAGGTAAATTCATCGGCGTTTATATTGACAGCAAACGTTAATACATAGATTACAACGCCCTCTAATTAAAAATAATAATCCTTATGGTCTTATTCTGCCTGTTAACTTGGCATATATCACCTTACACCAGGCTTCCAAGTGATTGAATTACAATAATGAAGTAACATAAAAATATAATTTTATTTTCAATTTTTCAATAAAATAGATTTTGCACCATTTTTTTTTATTCACACCAATAATTCACCTTGTATAGATATATGTTATAAAAAAAGAGATCGAATTACCATGAGAAAATAGTGCGTCTGTTATTTTACCTTCTACAATAAAAGTGGGTTACATTGTAATTTGTGGAAAGGATTTGTTTCTAATGTAATAGATAAGTTATTTAATTCAATTTTAGAATAATAGAATTTATTTCATTTTAAATATTAGGCGCCGTCTATTTTAACGGAGGTAAATCTTGCGAAGAATATATTAACAAAAACATACGTGGGTTAGTCTATTCCAAAGGCATAGTACCCGTGGAAAATCGTTTGAAACTGGTATACATGTAGTTCCCGTCGCTAGGTATAGTCACCCGGTGTCAAGATTAAGCATACACTGTTCAAAAATAGTAAACACTAATCATCCAATCAAAATAAAGCATTTTCATTTTCATAGTGCAATCAGTAATTTTCACCATTAAATTTGTGAGCTCGAATCCGACTCAGTCGGGGTGTACTCGATGCAATATTATGTGATAAAGTTGGTCAGTGACTTGCGGCAGGTCAGTGGTTTTCTGCTGATTCCTCCACCAATAAAACTGACCGCCACGATATAACTGAAATAAGGTTAATAGTGGCGTTACACATCATCACTCTTTACCCTCAACAAAGATGACCGAATAATGATGTTTTAACACATTGGTACACTTTTTGTAGTGTTTAAAGATAAAATGCCCTCTTAACCGACTATCACAATTATAAATACGGAATGTACTGTAAAACTACATGAATATAAATTAATATATCGGTTAATATCCAGTTAATGATTTTGATATCATAAAACTCAATATTTTATAGAAAGAATTTCCTCGCACAAGAATATGCATACATTTATGACCAGAATGCATTTGCAACATGTATTTTTTTTCATGTATATTATATTAATGAGATTAAATCTGTACCTTATCAACTACATATTAAAATGATTTGATCTAATTCTATGTACTTGATGGCTTTCAGTCAAATCACTGCCAGAGTAGATTAAATTAATTAAGCTGTAATGGAACTGTCATAGACAATTTGCAGTTAAGATATGATATTCTGTATAAAATATCAATAACCTAAAACTGCATCGGTGGCGTAATGGTTAGCGTGCTCGCCGCGAGTGCAGTAGATCGTCGGTTCGAGCCCCGGTCGGGTCAAACAAAAGACTATACAATTGGTATTTGTTGCTTGTCCGCTGAGCATGCAGCATTAAGGAGAAAGAGCAAAGACTGGTTACCTCGGAATCAGAATAATGTATCCGAGTGGAGCGACATGTCTACCCGCGGACTGTTGTTTCAGTCAGCTAGCACTATACAAATCCAACTCAGCGTTGGTCTAGAACAAAGCGGACCTCATCATCATCTCATTGAAAATTGACTTGTTCTTGCCATGATATAGCTAAAAACATTGCTGAATTGGCGTTATGCAACTCACTCACTCACTCACTCACTCACTCACTCACTCACCTTAATGAACATGTAAAATGATGTGCGACATGTTTGCATGTTTCATGTTGTACTCAAATTATTCCTTTTGTACTGGATTACGGATTACGGTGTTGAACGTCATACACAATGATGTTCAAGCTATATAATAATAGCCATCGAGTGTACAGGGGGGTCGCATAAGGTAAAGTTGGGTACGGCGGTACAGCTGAATTTTCACCCCAACCCAAATGCATATATTCCCTCCAAATGAAACCATAAATCGTTCATCGAAGTACGAAAGAATGCCCATTCATATATTATGCTACTATTGGTAACACATTGATATATTAGACGAAAATCCAAAATAAACACATATAGATCAATCTTGCATTTTTTCATGTTTAATTATGACCAATGTCTTGACAATAAAACATCTGCATAGGATTGTAGAAATATGATCTGTTGATATGTGCAGATCCACACCCACTGATATATTGAAGTAGAACATCATATATTTGAAAGTCGGCACATCCAAACGGCATGGCTGTATATAGGAAATAACAGTTCTCCATGGTTTGGAGTTATTTATGGCAGAAAAACGAGTATCGAGTTGTATTGAGTAAATCGAATTATTTGACTTCTTTTCATGTGCATTGGACAATCACCATATGAAAATGGTCGTCGTTGTGGTGACCTGCCAATGCAATCAGTGCATATCGCTAACAAAATTGCAAGTTCGATTCACACCCACAGCGAGGTGTACTCGATACAACATTACGTGATAAACTTTATCACCGCCTTGCTGTATGATTATTGTATTCCCTGTGTATTCATTGTATTCACTAAACAAAAAGCCACCACGCCATCAGTGCAATAATATTAAAAATGCGCAAAACGCCATTAAATAATATGAACTATTGGTGGTTTATTAATAAAATTGATGATAAAACTATATACATAATAAAACATGTTTATTATAAGAATAAAGTATCACAACGTCGCGTTTTAATACATTAGGAACGTGAGTTATTGATTCTAAAGCCAAATGAGCAATTATTAGACATATCATGGCGAGAACAAGTCACGTTTTAATGCTATGCTGATGACGCCTACTGAGTACTAGACCAACATGCTGAGCTATGGTTTTTATATTTCGTCACGGAAACAATAGTCTTCGCATAGACATGTCGGTCTACTCTACTCGGACATATTATCTTGATTCCAAACGAACATGCCTTTGTTGTGTACTTAGTGCATAACCAGCGAGTCACAGCTTTGTTCCGGTGTGAACACTCTAACCAATAAGCCACAGAGATAGTTAATAATTTACTGCGGACTGTACGCCACCTTTCACCAATATTTCAGTTATATCGCTGCGGTCAGTTTTATTGATGGAGGAAACCAGAGTACCCGTAGAAAACCACCAATCTGTCGCAAGTCACTGACAAACTTGATCACATAATGTTGTATCGAGTACACCTCGCCTGAGCGAGATGTGAACTCACAATTTTAGGGATAATAGACACAGATTGCATAGGTAGTTATAAATGCAACTACCATGCGATCACAACGACACGGGCCTAGCGGACTAGAAAACCAATTAAATCTTACGATTTCCTTCTCCACCAATGGCTGGACTGCTATGATTTTTGTTAGTTCTCATCCATTTGAGTTCATTGTGATTTCAATAACTTTATAAAAAGAAAGTTCAAACACTGATGGTCAACAATTCCACCAATATAAACAAATCGAACATTGTAAAGAAAGTTCAAACACTGATGGTCAACAATTCTACCAATATAAACAAAACGAACATTGTAAAGAAAGTTCAAACACTGATGGTCAACAATTCCACCAAAATAAACACATCGAACATTGTAAAGAAAGTTTAAACACTGATGGTCAACAATTCCACCAATATAAACAAAACGAACATTGTAAAGAAAGTTCAAACACTGATGGTCAACAATTCCACCAATATAAACAAAACGAACATTGTAAAGAAAGTTCAAACACTGATGGTCAACAATTCCACCAATATAAACAAAACAAACATTGTAAAGAAAGTTCAAACACTGATGGTCAACAATTCCACCAATATAAACAAATCGAACATTGTAAAGAAAGTTCAAACACTGATGGTCAACAATTCCACCAATATAAACAAAAAGAACATTGTAAAGAAAGTTCAAACACTGATGGTCAACAATTCCACCAATATAAACAAAACGAACATTGTAAAGAAAGTTCAAACACTGATGGTCAACAATTCCACCAATATAAACAAATCTAACATTGTAAAGAAAGTTCAAACACTGATGGTCAACAATTCCACCAATATAAACAAAAAGAACATTGTAAAGAAAGTTCAAACACTGATGGTCAACAATTCCACCAATATAAACAAAACGAACATTGTAAAGAAAGTTCAAACACTGATGGTCAACAATTCCACCAATATAAACAAATCGAACATTGTAAAGAAAGTTCAAACACTGATGGTCAACAATTCCACCAATATAAACAAAACGAACATTGTAAAGAAAGTTCAAACACTGATGGTCAACAATTCCACCAATATAAACAAAACGAACATTGTAAAGAAAGTTCAAACACTGATGGTCAACAATTCCACCAATATAAACAAATCGAACATTGTAAAGAAAGTTCAAACACTGATGGTCAACAATTCCACCAATATAAACAAAAAGAACATTGTAAAGAAAGTTCAAACACTGATGGTCAACAATTCCACCAATATAAACAAAACGAACATTGTAAAGAAAGTTCAAACACTGATGGTCAACAATTCCACCAATATAAACAAAACGAACATTGTAAAGAAAGTTCAAACACTGATGGTCAACAATTCCACCAATATAAACAAATCGAACATTGTAAAGAAAGTTCAAACACTGATGGTCAACAATTCCACCAATATAAACAAAAAGAACATTGTAAAGAAAGTTCAAACACTGATGGTCAACAATTCCACCAATATAAACAAAACGAACATTGTAAAGAAAGTTCAAACACTGATGGTCAACAATTCCACCAATATAAACAAAACGAACATTGTAAAGAAAGTTCAAACACTGATGGTCAACAATTCCACCAATATAAACAAAACGAACATTGTAAAGAAAGTTTAAACACTGATGGTCAACAATTCCACCAATATAAACAAATCTAACATTGTAAAGAAAGTTCAAACACTGATGGTCAACAATTCCACCAATATAAACAAAAAGAACATTGTAAAGAAAGTTCAAACACTGATGGTCAACAATTCCACCAATATAAACAAAACGAACATTGTAAAGAAAGTTCAAACACTGATGGTCAACAATTCCACCAATATAAACAAATCGAACATTGTAAAGAAAGTTCAAACACTGATGGTCAACAATTCCACCAATATAAACAAAACGAACATTGTAAAGAAAGTTTAAACACTGATGGTCAACAATTCCACCAATATAAACAAAACGAACATTGTAAAGAAAGTTCAAACACTGATGGTCAACAATTCCACCAATATAAACAAATCGAACATTGTAAAGAAAGTTCAAACACTGATGGTCAACAATTTCACCAATATAAACAAAACGAACATTGTAAAGAAAGTTTAAACACTGATGGTCAACAATTCCACCAATATAAACAAAAAGAACATTGTAAAGAAAGTTCAAACACTGATGGTCAACAATTCCACCAATATAAACAAAACGAACATTGTAAAGAAAGTTCAAACACTGATGGTCAACAATTCCACCAATATAAACAAAACGAACATTGTAAAGAAAGTTCAAACACTGATGGTCAACAATTCCACCAATATAAACAAAACGAACATTGTAAAGAAAGTTCAAACACTGAGGGTCAACAATTCCACCAATATAAACAAATCGAACATTGTAAAGAAAGTTCAAACACTGATGGTCAACAATTCCACCAATATAAACAAAACGAACATTGTAAAGAAAGTTCAAACACTGATGGCCAACAATTCCACCAATATAAACAAAAAGAACATTGTAAAGAAAGTTCAAACACTGATGGTCAACAATTCCACCAATATAAACAAAACGAACATTGTAAAGAAAGTTCAAACACTGATGGTGAACAATTCCACCAATATAAACAAAACGAACATTGTAAAGAAAGTTTAAACACTGATGGTCAACAATTCCACCAATATAAACAAAACGAACATTGTAAAGAAAGTTCAAACACTGATGGTCAACAATTCCACCAATATAAACAAAACGAACATTGTAAAGAAAGTTCAAACACTGATGGTCAACAATTCCACCACTATAAACAAAACGAACATTGTAAAGAAAGTTTAAACACTGATGGTCAACAATTCCACCAATATAAACAAAACGAACATTGTAAAGAAAGTTCAAACACTGATGGTCAACAATTCCACCAATATAAACAAAACGAACATTGTAAAGAAAGTTTAAACACTGATGGTCAACAATTCCACCAATATAAACAAAACGAACATTGTAAAGAAAGTTTAAACACTGATGGTCAACAATTCCACCAATATAAGCAAAACGAACATTGTAAGGAAAGTTCAAACACTGATGGTCAACAATTCCACCTATATAAACAAAACGAACATTGTAAAGAAAGTTTAAACACTGATGGTCAGCAATTCCACCAATATAAACAAATCGAACATTGCAAAGAAAGTTCAAACACTGATGGTCAACAATTCCACCAATATAAACAAAACGAACATTGTAAAGAAAGTTTAAACACTGATGGTCAACAATTCCACCAATATAAACAAAAAGAACATTGTAAAGAAAGTTCAAACACTGATGGTCAACAATTCCACCAATATAAACAAAAAGAACATTGTAAAGAAAGTTCAAACACTGATGGTCAACAATTCCACCAATATAAACAAAACGAACATTGTAAAGAAAGTTCAAACACTGATGGTCAACAATTCCACCAATATAAACAAATCGAACATTGTAAAGAAAGTTCAAACACTGATGGTCAACAATTCCACCAATATAAACAAAACGAACATTGTAAAGAAAGTTTAAACACTGATGGTCAACAATTCCACCAATATAAACAAAACGAACATTGTAAAGAAAGTTCAAACACTGATGGTCAACAATTCCACCAATATAAACAAATCGAACATTGTAAAGAAAGTTCAAACACTGATGGTCAACAATTTCACCAATATAAACAAAACGAACATTGTAAAGAAAGTTTAAACACTGATGGTCAACAATTCCACCAATATAAACAAAAAGAACATTGTAAAGAAAGTTCAAACACTGATGGTCAACAATTCCACCAATATAAACAAAACGAACATTGTAAAGAAAGTTCAAACACTGATGGTCAACAATTCCACCAATATAAACAAAACGAACATTGTAAAGAAAGTTCAAACACTGATGGTCAACAATTCCACCAATATAAACAAAACGAACATTGTAAAGAAAGTTCAAACACTGATGGTCAACAATTCCACCAATATAAACAAATCGAACATTGTAAAGAAAGTTCAAACACTGATGGTCAACAATTCCACCAATATAAACAAAACGAACATTGTAAAGAAAGTTCAAACACTGATGGCCAACAATTCCACCAATATAAACAAAAAGAACATTGTAAAGAAAGTTCAAACACTGATGGTCAACAATTCCACCAATATAAACAAAACGAACATTGTAAAGAAAGTTCAAACACTGATGGTTAACAATTCCACCAATATAAACAAAACGAACATTGTAAAGAAAGTTTAAACACTGATGGTCAACAATTCCACCAATATAAACAAAACGAACATTGTAAAGAAAGTTCAAACACTGATGGTCAACAATTCCACCAATATAAACAAAACGAACATTGTAAAGAAAGTTCAAACACTGATGGTCAACAATTCCACCACTATAAACAAAACGAACATTGTAAAGAAAGTTTAAACACTGATGGTCAGCAATTCCACCAATATAAACAAATCGAACATTGCAAAGAAAGTTCAAACACTGATGGTCAACAATTCCACCAATATAAACAAAACGAACATTGTAAAGAAAGTTTAAACACTGATGGTCAACAATTCCACCAATATAAACAAAAAGAACATTGTAAAGAAAGTTCAAACACTGATGGACAACAATTCCACCAATATAAACAAAACGAACATTGTAAAGAAAGTTCAAACACTGATGGTTAACAATTCCACCAATATAAACAAAACGAACATTGTAAAGAAAGTTTAAACACTGATGGTCAACAATTCCACCAATATAAACAAAACGAACATTGTAAAGAAAGTTCAAACACTGATGGTCAACAATTCCACCAATATAAACAAAACGAACATTGTAAAGAAAGTTCAAACACTGATGGTCAACAATTCCACCAATATAAACAAAACTAACATTGTAAAGAAAGTTTAAACACTGATGGTCAACAATTCCACCAATATAAGCAAAACGAACATTGTAAGGAAAGTTCAAACACTGATGGTCAACAATTCCACCAATATAAACAAAACGAACATTGTAAAGAAAGTTCAAACACTGATGGCCAACAATTCCACCAATATAAACAAAAAGAACATTGTAAAGAAAGTTCAAACACTGATGGACAACAATTCCACCAATATAAACAAAACGAACATTGTAAAGAAAGTTCAAACACTGATGGTCAACAATTCCACCAATATAAACAAAACGAACATTGTAAAGAAAGTTTAAACACTGATGGTCAACAATTCCACCAATATAAACAAAACGAACATTGTAAAGAAAGTTCAAACACTGATGGTCAACAATTCCACCAATATAAACAAAACGAACATTGTAAAGAAAGTTTAAACACTGATGGTCAACAATTCCACCAATATAAACAAAACGAACATGGTAAAGAAAGTTCAAACACTGATGGTCAACAATTCCACCAATATAAACAAATCGAACATTGTAAAGAAAGTTCAAACACTGATGGTCAACAATTCCACCAATATAAACAAAACGAACATTGTAAAGAAAGTTTAAACACTGATGGTCAACAATTCCACCAATATAAACAAAAAGAACATTGTAAAGAAAGTTCAAACACTGATGGTCAACAATTCCACCAATATAAACAAAACGAACATTGTAAAGAAAGTTCAAACACTGATGGTCAACAATTCCACCAATATAAACAAAACGAACATTGTAAAGAAAGTTCAAACACTGATGGTCAACAATTCCACCAATATAAACAAAACGAACCTTGTAAAGAAAGTTCAAACACTGATGGTCAACAATTCCACCAATATAAACAAAACGAACATTGTAAAGAAAGTTCAAACACTGATGGTCAACAATTCCACCAATATAAACAAAACGAACATTGTAAAGAAAGTTCAAACACTGATGGCCAACAATTCCACCAATATAAACAAAAAGAACATTGTAAAGAAAGTTCAAACACTGATGGTTAACAATTCCACCAATATAAACAAAACGAACATTGTAAAGAAAGTTTAAACACTGATGGTCAACAATTCCACCAATATAAACAAAACGAACATTGTAAAGAAAGTTCAAACACTGATGGTCAATAATTCCACCAATATAAACAAAACGAACATTGTAAAGAAAGTTCAAACACTGATGGTCAACAATTCCACCACTATAAACAAAACGAACATTGTAAAGAAAGTTTAAACACTGATGGTCAACAATTCCACCAATATAAACAAAACGAACATTGTAAAGAAAGTTCAAACACTGATGGTCAACAATTCCACCAATATAAACAAAACGAACATTGTAAAGAAAGTTTAAACACTGATGGTCAACAATTCCACCAATATAAGCAAAACGAACATTGTAAGGAAAGTTCAAACACTGATGGTCAACAATTCCACCAATATAAACAAAACGAACGTTGTAAAGAAAGTTCAAACACTGATGGTCAGCAATTCCACCAATATAAACAAAACAAACATTGTAAAGAAAGTTCAAACACTGATGGTCAACAATTCCACCAATATAAACAAAACGAACATTGTAAAGAAAGTTTAAACACTGATGGTCAACAATTCCACCAATATAAACAAAACGAACATTGTAAAGAAAGTTCAAACACTGATGGTCAGCAATTCCACCAATATAAACAAATCGAACATTGTAAAGAAAGTTCAAACACTGATGGTCAACAATTCCACCAATATAAACAAAACGAACATTGTAAAGAAAGTTCAAACACTGATGGCCAACAATTCCACCAATATAAACAAAAAGAACATTGTAAAGAAAGTTCAAACACTGATGGACAACAATTCCACCAATATAAACAAAACGAACATTGTAAAGAAAGTTCAAACACTGATGGTTAACAATTCCACCAATATAAACAAAACGAACATTGTAAAGAAAGTTTAAACACTGATGGTCAACAATTCCACCAATATAAACAAATCGAACATTGTAAAGAAAGTTCAAACACTGATGGTCAACAATTCCACCAATATAAACAAAACGAACATTGTAAAGAAAGTTCAAACACTGATGGTCAACAATTCCACCAATATAAACAAAACGAACATTGTAAAGAAAGTTTAAACACTGATGGTCAACAATTCCACCAATATAAACAAAACGAACATTGTAAAGAAAGTTCAAACACTGATGGTCAACAATTCCACCAATATAAACAAAACGAACATTGTAAAGAAAGTTTAAACACTGATGGTCAACAATTCCACCAATATAAGCAAAACGAACATTGTAAGGAAAGTTCAAACACTGATGGTCAACAATTCCACCAATATAAACAAAACGAACATTGTAAAGAAAGTTTAAACACTGATGGTCAACAATTCCACCAATATAAACAAAACGAACATTGTAAAGAAAGTTCAAACACTGATGGTCAGCAATTCCACCAATATAAACAAAACGAACATTGTAAAGAAAGTTCAAACACTGATGGTCAACAATTCCACCAATATAAACAAAACGAACATTGTAAAGAAAGTTTAAACACTGATGGTCAACAATTCCACCAATATAAACAAAACGAACATTGTAAAGAAAGTTCAAACACTGATGGTCAACAATTCCACCAATATAAACAAAACGAACATTGTAAAGAAAGTTTAAACACTGATGGTCAACAATTCCACCAATATAAACAAAAAGAACATTGTAAAGAAAGTTCAAACACTGATGGTCAACAATTCCACCAATATAAACAAAACGAACATTGTAAAGAAAGTTCAAACACTGATGGTCAACAATTCCACCAATATAAACAAAACGAACATTGTAAAGAAAGTTCAAACACTGATGGTCAACAATTCCACCAATATAAACAAAACGAACATTGTAAAGAAAGTTCAAACACTGATGGTCAACAATTCCACCAATATAAACAAAACGAACATTGTAAAGAAAGTTCAAACACTGATGGTCAACAATTCCACCAATATAAACAAAACGAACATTGTAAAGAAAGTTCAAACACTGATGGCCAACAATTCCACCAATATAAACAAAAAGAACATTGTAAAGAAAGTTCAAACACTGGTGGTTAACAATTCCACCAATATAAACAAAACGAACATTGTAAAGAAAGTTTAAACACTGATGGTCAACAATTCCACCAATATAAACAAAACGAACATTGTAAAGAAAGTTCAAACACTGATGGTCAATAATTCCACCAATATAAACAAAACGAACATTGTAAAGAAAGTTCAAACACTGATGGTCAACAATTCCACCACTATAAACAAAACGAACATTGTAAAGAAAGTTTAAACACTGATGGTCAACAATTCCACCAATATAAACAAAACGAACATTGTAAAGAAAGTTCAAACACTGATGGTCAACAATTCCACCAATATAAACAAAACGAACATTGTAAAGAAAGTTTAAACACTGATGGTCAACAATTCCACCAATATAAGCAAAACGAACATTGTAAGGAAAGCTCAAACACTGATGGTCAACAATTGCACCAATATAAACAAAACGAACGTTGTAAAGAAAGTTCAAACACTGATGGTCAGCAATTCCACCAATATAAACAAAACAAACATTGTAAAGAAAGTTCAAACACTGATGGTCAACAATTCCACCAATATAAACAAAACGAACATTGTAAAGAAAGTTTAAACACTGATGGTCAACAATTCCACCAATATACACAAAACGAACATTGTAAAGAAAGTTCAAACACTGATGGTCAACAATTCCACCAATATAAACAAAACGAACATTGTAAAGAAAGTTCAAACACTGATGGTCAACAATTCCACCAATATACACAAAACGAATATTGTAAAGAAAGTTCAAACACTGATGGTCAACAATTCCACCAATATAAACAAAACGAACATTGTAAAGAAAGTTCAAACACTGATGGTCAACAATTCCACCAATATAAACAAAACGAACATTGTAAAGAAAGTTCAAACACTGATGGTCAACAATTCCACCAATATAAACAAAACGAACATTGTAAAGAAAGTTTAAACACTGATGGTCAACAATTCCACCAATATAAACAAAACGAACATTGTAAAGAAAGTTCAAACACTGATGGTCAACAATTCCACCAATATAAACAAAACGAGCATTGTAAAGAAAGTTCAAACACTGATGGTCAACAATTCCACCAATATAAACAAAACGAACATTGTAAAGAAAGTTCAAACACTGATGGTCAACAATTCCACCAATATAAACAAAACGAACATTGTAAAGAAAGTTCAAACACTGATGGTTAACAATTCCATCAATATAAACAAAACGAACATTGTAAAGAAAGTTCAAACACTGATGGTCAACAATTCCACCAATATAAACAAAACGAACATTGTAAAGAAAGTTCAAACACTGATGGTCAACAATGCCACCAATATAAACAAAACGAACATTGTAAAGAAAGTTCAAACACTGATGGTCAACAATTCCACCAATATAAACAAAACGAACATTG
Organism: Bathymodiolus septemdierum; assembly: GCA_963383655.1. NCBI lineage: Eukaryota > Metazoa > Mollusca > Bivalvia > Mytilida > Modiolidae > Bathymodiolus > Bathymodiolus septemdierum. The sequence continues at coordinate 56,284,161 of OY726517.1, read as the reverse complement.
TAAAGAAAGTTCAAACACTGATGGTCAACAATTCCACCAATATAAACAAAACGAACATTGTAAAGAAAGTTTAAACACTGATGGTCAACAATTCCACCAATATAAGCAAAACAAACATTGTAAAGAAAGTTCAAACACTGATGGTCAACAATTCCACCAATATAAACAAAACGAACATTGTAAAGAAAGTTTAAACACTGATGGTCAACAATTCCACCAATATAAACAAAACGAACATTGTAAAGAAAGTTCAAACACTGATGGTCAGCAATTCCACCAATATAAACAAAACGAACATTGTAAAGAAAGTTCAAACACTGATGGTCAACAATTCCACCAATATACACAAAACGAACATTGTAAAGAAAGTTCAAACACTGATGGTCAACAATTCCACCAATATAAACAAAACGAACATTGTAAAGAAAGTTCAAACACTGATGGTCAACAATTCCACCAATATACACAAAACGAACATTGTAAAGAAAGTTCAAACGCTGATGGTCAACAATTCCACCAATATAAACAAAACGAACAATCATCTCACCTCTCCAGTCGTTATGATTTGTTGCCATGAGAACCTACTGTTTTCCCCAATGTACTTCCTATTGTACCAGTCATCGCATAGACTACAGAATATGTTACTTATTAAGTCTCTGTAAGTATTAATTAAGTTGTTATAAGAAAACTTTATTTTGATTCGGCACATAATAAAACAGTACAACATAAGCTCTAAGGAGCTTTTTACCGAATATACATTAACAATAAAACAAAACAAGTCACATGCAGAGCTACAAACTAAAATAACCTAAGACATACAGGCATAAAAAGGGGGACTGTGTATAGATCTGAACAAGAACCCACGTGGCAAGTGCCTCTTTGGACTCTTGTTCAAGATCCACACACAGATGCTCCAACATAAAGCAGCATTTAAAAAGAAGCAGCAGGTAAAAATAATAATGAAATAATAATACTGAATACTTAAAACTGGTACCAACATAATCAGTAAAAGCAGCACTGTCTAACTAAAAAATCAAAGAATATAAAATTTTCAAGCCAAGCTAAAAAAAAAAATAATTAATAAATAAAAATATTTAAGCAAAACAAAAGCAAAATTTTAATCATCTACATGCAGAACAGCAACATTTGGACCCATTCCAGGACTGCAAAAGACTTGAATTGAGAGAAGCTAGTTTCAGTCCTGAAATGATCTGGGAGGCTGTTCCACAATGTAGATGCAGCAAATCTGAAAGACTTTTTACTGTACCGTGCATACTACATATAGATGCCGGCCGGGGACCAGATGACAATGCCTCGCTGGGTTCCCACCGGCATCCACATGCAGCATGACATAATAAAGCAAAAAATTAAGCATGTTTGGTTAAAAAATTGACAAGCACTAAAACAAAGCAATATATATCTAAAAGTTATATGCAAATAAAAAGAGCACAAACAGTAGCAGAATATTTATCATCTGCATGCAGAACAGCAACATTTAGTATCATTCCAGGACTGCATTAAGCTCTTAAATTGAGAAAAACTGTTTTCAGTCCTGAAATGGTCTGGGAGGCTATTCCACAATGTAGCATCAGCAAATTTAAATGTTTTTTTTGCCATACCTTGATGTTCTGACCTGTGGAATGTCCAGTATATTGTTGTATCTAAAATAATATTTTGAATTTCGTAAGTGCACAAGGCTATGGAGACATGATGGCGACAGTTTATTCATAATCTTAAATGTTTCCAGGGCCATAGTTCTCATTCTACGAATCTGCATGGAAGGCACCTTTGCTTTTTTCAATAAATTAGCATATGAGCTATTGTAATCCTCATACACAAAGCGAAGAGCTCTTTCTTGCACTTTTTCTATCTTTTTGGAATTTTTCTCCGTACAAAAATGCCAGGCCAAAGGGCAAAAGTTAAAATTACTAAGAATAAAATTGTAAGTTTGTTTAATCTGTTCAAATAGGGGCCTAAACGTTTGATAATGTTCAGCTGTTGGGATGCCTTCCTGCAGATTGTACTTATATGTGTGTCAAAATTTAATTGATAATCGATCTCAATGCCTAGTAATTTAACACTGTCTTCACACGTTAGTTCAAAATTCTGTATATTTATAGTTGGACGTTTTTCATAGGTTTTCTTCCCCACCGCCTAAACTTGAAATTTATCAGGATTATCCTGCATTTTGTTAATTTTGAACCATTCAATGAGATGATTTGAGTCAGACTCTAGAGTAGAAATAAGTAGATCAAAATCGGGACTGCCAAAGGAAAGGGTATTATCGTCTGCATAATCATACAGAGAACTGTCTTTAATGAACAAAATATATCATTTATGAAGACATTGAATAAGAGGGGACCAAGTATAGATCCTTGCGGAACCCCTTTATGGATGTCAGCCCAGTTGCTCAGAACACTATTGACCTTTATTTGTTGTTTTCTGTTTGATAAGTATGATTTTAGTAACGAGACCGAATTATCTAAAACTCCATAAGCTGACAATTTGTCTAGCAGTATGGCATGTGGTAGGCAATCAAAAGCCTTTGAAAGGTCCATCAGAACTGATGCTATATAATAATTTTTGTCTAGGGCTTCACGCCAATCTTCTAGAAGTCTGAGCAACGTGGTCTGGCATCCATGTCCACGTCGGAAAGCACACAAAAAAGGGTTAAATATTGTGTCAAAAAAATCAGACAATTGTGTTTCAAATACCTTTTCAAAAATTTTAGAAAAAACAGGAAGGACACTCACAGGTCTATAATTTGTTTTACTTAATGGGTCATTTTTCTTGTGTAATGGTGTTACCTGAGCTTTTTTAAGAGAATCAGGAAATACACCATTGTCAATAGACAAGTTTATCAATGATGTTAACTGGTTGGATATTATTGGTTTACACTGTTTGATAACTTTGGCTGGAATGTTATCAAACCCAGAGGCTTTTTTTATATTTATTTTATCTATAATGTTTTCAATTTTATCAGATGTTATATGCTGGAATTCAAAATTTTTCTCCACATCCACATGATTTTTAATTTCCACTATACTAGGGTGAGTAGTGGAGTCATATACAATGTCTTCCCCAATTTTATCTGCAACTGTAGAGAAGAAAGCATTAAACTTTTCAGAAACTTCACATGTATCATTTATAATTTTATTGTCTTCACACAGAATGATATTCTGATCCCCAGAGTTACATTTTTTAGAGAAAAATGGCTTAACAGTTTTCCAGAAGTTGACATTTTTAGCCCCACCCGTACAGCGTTCAAGAAAATAAGTTTTCATAGAATTCTTTTTTAATTTTGTTACCAAATTTCGCTGCTTTCTAAATTTTTCCCATGTTTTTGTGTTGCGAATTTTTGCATATTGGGAATAAAACATATGTTTTCTGTATATGGCTCCTCTTAATTCACTGTTCATACACGGAAGTGGATTTTTACGGGATTGTCTATTTTTCACTGGAGCGTGTTTATCAAGTACACTTTTAAAGGCATTTTGATATTCAATATATACATTGTGTACTTCACTAGATGTTGATAAATTCTCAATATCTGGAAATGAAATTTTCTCAAGATCACAATTAAAGCTATCAGTATCAAAATTTTTATAACTTCTGTAAGTTATTATTTTTTTTTCTGGACTGGGACGTCCCCTTTTATTGTGACTGAGATTATGCTATGACAGTCACTAATACCAGTAGGAAAATTTTGTATAATAAAACATTTATTTTTCTGATTTGTTAAAACCACATCCACCAATGATGGGATACAATTTTTCATAAAACATGTTGGTTTTAAGACTAATTGTGAAAAATCAAGGACATCACATAAAACTTTTAAAACTTGACATTTTTTATCGTTTAACATATCAAAATTTAAGTCACCCATTACTATAATATTATCATAATTTATAATACATTGATCTATGTTCTTAATAAAAAGAGTGGAAAAATCATTATCAGACATTGATGGGGGCTTATAAATGCCCATAACAAGCCACTTGTTCTTGTTTATATGAACTTCCACGCTGATGTTTTCCAGTGTTTCAGACTCTAAGTTTGTTTTCCTACTTACTGGGAAATCGGTATTTATGTAAGTAAGTATTCCGCCACCCTTTGAGTCTCTATCGCGTCTCAATAATTTGTAGCCCTCCGCTATGAATAGATTGTCATTAAAAGTAGCGTCCAGCTTCGATTCCGCGACAAAGAAAATGTCTACAATTTCATCAGACAGAAGTTCTTTGATTTCATCGAACTTATAACGATAGCTATTGATGTTTATGTGGGCTGCTAAGAAATTTCTAGGATGTAACCTTCTAGATTCCCGTAGTCTTTCAAAAACAGAGTTTATTTCTTCGTTTTTGTTTACACCGGAAGTTGAATTGGGTGTGTTCGATGTATTTTCCAGGGTCTCATCAAAAACAGTATTGTTATTTCCGACTGATGTATTCAGAAAAAACGAATCAGAAAAGGCTGGCAAGCGATCATTACAAAGATGACAGAAGTATTGATCGTCACATTTGGCCAAAATATGGTATTCCTTTACTGTTATGGTTGTACATCTCAAGTGCGTCCATTGATCGCAAAAGTCACACTGTAATGCTTTCTGGTTACTCTTTACAAGTTGCTTACATTTTGTACAGGGGTACCGTATAGGTCCAGGGTTATAATGGACGTCCCCGCTCATCATTATATATAAAATGAAGCAATATTTCGTGGTATTCTTCATATCAATGGTTGATGTTTGTATTGTTGTTATTGGTCGGCCATTTTGAATCGAGTTCACCTTCAGTGACGAGAAAAGTTTTTCAATGACAAAGTTGAAACTGCCTACATTTGTGGTCACCAAACATGCACAGAATCCTAGGTTTTCAGGTCTTTCATCTCTCAAAGTTGTTATTGTTTGTCTTGTATCTTTTGCTTTCAACAACTTCTTGAACTTTTCTTTACCCTGTTCTTTGTTATTGTTCTATTTACACGAGTAATTGAAGTTATAACAGGCTTTCTTAGAAACCGTAAATTAACTTAGAACCACAAAATAGCTTATTGTACCAATATCTGTCCGTCCGAATTAATTTAATCTGTATACAACATTTTCTATTACACAGAAGAGACCTCTATTACAAAAGATCTAACAACGTCAAATTTACATGTAAATTATACTTTTATACTTAGAACACCTACGTTACACTTATTGACCCCGTATCAGTTGCTTAGTGGTCAATTGACATGTTTATATCGTAATTTTACCACAATGCCTTATTTGTAAACAAGAAAATGTTATTATGCGTCTTGATTTAGTTCTGTATAGCCTTCTATTTTTCTATATGAATGACAAATTAGATTTGTCCTAGGAATGAATAAAGGACAAATTGCAGTTTGAAACATTCATATCGGAAAGATTACATTTCAATAGAAGCCATCAATCATAAATAAACGAGGAAAGTCGCGCCATGGTGAGGCTCTAAAGGGTAGATTTGAAAGAAAAAACAACATTACATCAGTTCATCATTATATTTTCAGCTTACTGGTGCCAGTTTGTTGTATGGTGTCCCTGTCTTTGCCATGTAACATACACGCTTAACATGTACTTAATAGAATAACTGAAATTGCATATTCAGACAGGCAACTTGCCATGCGACATTACTTCATAGGAAAGACGTATTTGGCAAGGATGCAATGTTTTCAATGTGCAATTTCTGATGGTGTTAGGTATATGTGTTCTATATATAGATTATAATGACATAAATATTTGTTTCAGTTTTTAGAGTACTAAGATTTGTAAGTTATCTATTATTGGTTGAACCACTATGGTTGCCCGTATGTAGCCTTACATTTTATCAGCGTTGTGCCGAGTACATAATCAGATTTTTCTACAGATAATAACAGTCATTTTGCCTTATAATCAAAACATTTGTCTCTAAGACAAAACAATCAGATATAACACTGTAGACTAGATATGATATTGTATTGTTCAAAATATGGTTAATACGCCTTGATGAACTCTCAGTTTACTCGGAGTCATTAATTTCATGTGGAATCCATATCGAGATCTAGCAAGGTTATGAGAACGGAAAGATTTTATTTTGTAGATAAAAAAAAATTGTTTGAGAACATGCATATTAATTCTCTTAGAAATCTTCAGTAAATATATATTACATCATATTTTATTATTAAACCAATGAAATGTAATATAAAATATTATGAATAAACATTTACAAAAGAGTAAAATTACCATTTAGACATAAAAATAAAATCTCAAACGCACCATGTTTTATTTATTTGAAAATATTATTTTTGAATATTTTTTTTGAATATAATTTATAAACAAACTTTCAATATTGGTCTTTAATTTTGTGGGGGTTACAGTTGATGATTTGTGTTTAACGAACCATTCACGTGGGAGTCAGTGTTGTGAACACGTTATCGTTTCCAGTTAAAAACATAAATTTAAAATTATCGTTTCTGCGTAAACACATAAATTGAATGCTATCGTTTCTGCGTAAACACATAAATTGAAAATTATCGTTTCTAGTTAAACACATCAACTATCGTTTCTAGTGAAACACATAAATTGAACGTGTAATAGTTAAACACATAAATTGAAAAAGTATCGTTTCTAGTTAAGCACATAAGTTAAACACATCAATTGAAAACTATCGCTTCTACGTAAACACATAAATGGAAAACTATTGTATTTAGTTAAACACATAAATTGGAATTTCATCATTTCTAGTTAAACACATAAATTGAACGTTTAATCGTTTCTATTTAAACACGTAAATTGAACGTTTAAACGTTTCTAGTTAAAGACATAAATTGAAATATCGTTTCTAGTTAAACACATAAATTGAAAAATATCGTTTCTAGATAAATACATAAATAGAAAACGTGGGGCTTATTTATTCACATTTTAGTGAAGCACAAATTAAGCGGAAATTCATAAACGCGAACATTTCCAATTATATAGTAACACGATAAAAATGACGTAACATTTCTGTTGGTCAACTGGTACAACAAAATACCGAAACGAATCTTGTACAACAAAGTACGAAGTGTGTCGTTTGTAGACAATATGAAGTAATATGTCTCATTGCTGAGTCACAGAAGTAATAAAAAAAGGCACTAATAAATACTCAATAAACACATAAACAAGAAAACACTTGTTAAATAAACAGGATTGACAACAATACAAATGACTAATAATTAGTTTCTCTCCCCGATATTATTTTTTTGCTGACAACAATGACAGAATTGTTTGTGTCATATAAGAACATTTTTCAACATGAAGACGTTAATCTATCACTGACGACTTGCCTTGTCATGGGCGATCGTTTTGTACTTGTGATAGAAGAATAACGTATACATTTAGTTACAATCTGTAGTGACAAATTGAAGTTAGTTCATTGATCAAGTTTCCTTAAATATTCTACACTTATTGACAAATGTAGTATTTGGAAGGTTGTAGGGTACAACATGTACAATTATTGTACTTAGAAAACCCTTGGAGGAATTAAGAGCAGCAATGAACATGCTGATGTCAGAATATATTATCCTGAACATTTCTTATTATGCCAGCAGACAACAGGTGTAATTTTTATAGATTTGGAATACTTGATCTGTTATGGAAATACAGTTTAAACAGTGACGGTCAACGTGTCCACAAATAACAACAAAGCAAGCAACGAACTCAAATCTCAACTCATTGAACATAAAGAAAAGATCACGACATCTGACGTTGGAGATACAGTTCCTGGACTGGGACAGGCACCCAAATGTGGCGGATTTTAAAGGTGTCAGAAAATTTCAACTGTATTTCAGATATATTATGTTGATAATTTATAAAAGTGGAATAAATTGGGGGTAGAAATCACAAATAATTGTGGCCTAAAGACATTGATTTCATAAATAAAATTTGATAAATCATCCGAACGCTGCCACAGATCGAGCTAGGCATTTTAAACTAATTGAAAAATATAAATGAATTTCTTCTTTGTAAAAAGCATGTATAAAGAGGGGCGTAAGTAGTTTATTTACAAGAGGTAAATGTTGCACCTCAATGCAAGTCTAAGAAACATTCCATGTACTGTATACGCTTATTTAATACGAGTAGATACATAGGGTGGACATACATGTTCGTCCATCCCGATTTCTCGCTATGTATTTCATATAAAACCATAAATTTTGGCCAACAATATACAAAGGTCGTTGCTTTTCTTGCAAAATGTTTCATTCGCAAACGCAAATTGTTTTGGGAGTTTTTCTACATAATTTTCATATAATTTTGTAACTTAATATTCTTGGAAAACGAACTAAAAAAAAATCTAAATTTGAAAGTAATAAATTACAATATAATTAAATACTTTTAATAGAACTTAAAGAATTCAAGCCCGTATATAAATCGTTAAAAGATGAAAATTATTTGAAAATTGTCATGATAAAAGTGCTCACGAAGAATAAGCACTTCTCCTTCTGAAAAGACACCTGTTGTGTTACTCATATAGTAGCGAACAACTATGACCACTCGCTACATGTATATAATTTTTTGTGCTATATCCCAACAGCCACTTTTGTACAATATAGCTAAAAAAGACATCAATATCCGATGAACATAACCCAGCATTCCAGACAGAGTTGTATCAAATACACCTCGCTACGAGTAGGATGCGGAACCAATCAAACCAATATTAAAATGTAGATAAAAAAGACATTTGTCCTTATATCAATGATCTCATTATTTACAGAATATGACATAGATCTTTACTATATCAATACTAGATAATGATGTCTCCCAAATGAAACAGTAAGAAATATACTTAGTGTATACATCGGAAATCCCGGATTACTATTATAGATCATTTGGTGAACTACATTTTATAAAACGAATGGCAAATTTTCCGTTATGTCAATCCCACATGACAATTAACTACATGTATTGATCTCTGATTGTCTGTACCTTCAGACCTTGTTGACATAGTACAGCCGCGTGGTACTTAGTGCATTCCATTGAAAATATGTTATATCATTACCTGTAGTCACATCACTTATTTTCGTGGGGGTATCAATTTTCATCTTTTTAACCCAGTTAGAAAATAAAGATTTCCAATTTGATTTAAATTCCCCTTTTCATGCAATTGTTCTTTTTGACCAATGTATTATATTTTGTTTTTTCCTTTATTTAATCACCCGTTCATGGCGAGGTGTACTCGATACAACACTATGTGTAAACAGTTTGTCAGTCAGTGACTTGCTGCAGGTCTGCGGTATTCCCCGGGTACTTTGATTTCCTCCACCAATAAAAAATTACCGCCACAAGATAACTGAAATATTTGTTGAAAGTGGCGTTAAACACCATAAACCCCATCTATTTAATCTTTCAATACGAAAAAGCAAATTACTAAATACCGGTAGACTATTAATAGAGCTATAAATAAACACCATGCAATCCACGAAATTACGATCTTATACATTAAGTATTCCACACCCACGATCATTGATACCGATGTATTATTGTTCTTTTAAACAGAAACATAAGCAAATCGCTCACACATCTGTCCATATACTCTTGTTGCCTATCAATGTTTAAGTAGACCATTAAATGTCTCCAATTCTTTATAAATTTGTCAACATTAAAACTGGATTGAAAATATCACATGGATCTACTCGTAGTAGTCAACAATATAATTATATAATATATAACTATATAATTTATTATGTACATCAATACTCTTAATATATCTCTATTATTATACAATGTATTTTAATTCTATGAAATATTTTCTGACAATGACAAGCTGTAGACATTATTGACGGGAACCATTCGTAACCATTAATATCAAACTTGCATATTATCATTAAACATTCGATATGTTGGGTTATTGGAATTTATCGTCACTTTCAACGATTTGTCAATTATAATGTGACTACAAGACTTGTTTCGGGGGAAGAAATCACTGACAAATAAAACTATCTGACCTGTAAATCTGACGGCCTTGGGTAGGTGTCTGGAGGTGGAATTCGGGACACGAGCACACGCTTGTGATGTTAGGGTTATGGCCAGAGGGAGGTCAACGACCCCAATCACTCGGCCACCTAAGTCTCAAGTAGTAAATCTAGAAACTAAAAAAAATGGTGAAGGGTGTCCCACCGGAGCAACGACTGTTCACGGCCACTGGAGTTAAGAGTTGGGTAAGAACGGAAAGCTTAATCTTTCTTAGCGGCTGTAATGCGCAAAAGTGAAAATCTACCAATGAGGTCTTTAATGTGTAAAAAGCATGGAAATCCTTAAAGACGTTACACACAAAGAGATCCACGGTCATGGTTTCTGTGTCATAACCTGACATCACCATCCCAATCCGGAGGAGACCCCTGTCCACCACATAAGACGTGCAGAGCGGCTCTTTGGATTGCGCTCTCCCAAAACCGGCACCAATACCCAGATAAATATAATGAGAGAATTCCACTTTACTAAGGTATACATTACAATGTACACATTACAATTACGTAATTGAGAAGACATATAAATACGTCGTCCGCACAAAAATAGATGTCTATATTTTATTGTACACAGTTTTATCCAGAAAATATCACCACGACCGAAAACTCGCAAATTTTATTGGTGATCCCACTATTCAACGATCGCATACTTAACCAGCTGTAGAAAGGAGAACCTCACGATGGCAGCTATTATTAAGAACCATTTCCTGCCACATTGCTGAGCTGCATATTTGTACTGGTACTTCAAAATCGACCAATCAGAGCACTGTATAATGTGGAAAGAGTGATGTGATTGGCCATTTGTCAAGTACTAGTACACACAAATCGTACTCAATGGTATTATGACCGCATGCGTTGATCTCACTTCCATTTTTGTTGTTGAATAAACGTTAGAGAATATCGAAGTGGTAATCGAAAGGGACAATCCAGAGAAACCGGCAACATAGGGCACATAAGACGAAGAAAAACATAATAAAAACACAACACAAAATGTGCTGGACACCACAATACGTAAACAAACACAAATAACGCAAACAAGACATGCTTCCTCCCACAAACAACTGGAGGTAAAGACGAACAAACAAGACATGCTTCCTCCCACAAACAACTGGAGGTAAAGACGAACAAACAAGACATGCTTCCTCCCACAAACAACTGGAGGCAAAGACGAAGAAACAACACATGCTTCCTCCCACAAACAACTGGAGGTAAAGCCGAACAAACAAGACATGCTTCCTCCCACAAACAACTGGAGGCAAAGACGAACAAACAAGACATGCTTCCTCCCACAAACAACTGGGGGTAAAGACGAACAAACAAGACATGCTTCCTCCCACAAACAACTGCAGGCAAAGACGAACAAACAACACATGCTTCCTCCCACAAACAACTGGAGGTAAAGACGAACAAACAACACATGCTTCCTCCCACAAACAACTGAAGGTAAAGACGAACAAACAAGACATGCTTCCTCCCACAAACAACTGGAGGTAAAGACGAACAAACAACACATGCTTCCTCCCACAAACAACTGGAGGTAAAGACGAACAAACAAGACATGCTTCCTCCCACAAACAACTGGAGGTAAAGACGAACAAACAACACATGCTTCCTCCCACAAACAACTGGAGGCAAAGACGAACAAACAACACATGTTTCCTCCCACAAACAACTGGAGGTAAAGACGAACAAACAAGACATGCTTCCTCCCACAAACAACTGGAGGCAAAGACGAACAAACAACACATGCTTCCTCCCACAAACAACTGGAGGTAAAGACGAACAAACAACACATGCTTCCTCCCACAAACAACTGGAGGTAAAGACGAACAAACAAGACATGCTTCCTCCCACAAACAACTGGAGGTAAAGACGAACAAACAACACATGCTTCCTCCCACAAACAACTGGAGGTAAAGACGAACAAACAACACATGCTTCCTCCCACAAACAACTGGAGGTAAAGACGAACAAACACACATGCTTCCTCCCACAAACAACTGGAGTTAAAGACGAACAAACAACACATGCTTCCTCCCACAAACAACTGGAGGTAAAGACGAACAAACAACACATGCTTCCTCCCACAAACAACTGGAGGCAAAGACGAACCGAACAATCGTTTGTAATCGTCATATCCGAACTTCCAATCTTTATGTTTGTGTGTTGTTGTTTGTTCTTCTTCATTCTCATCGACTATCCCATAGGACTTTGTTACTCTTTGTACGTCTTATTTATCTTTGAAAATCAGAAAATATTTTTAAGACTGAATGCTACACAATATGAGGAATGTCATTGTTGTATTTGTATCATTATAGTTTCAATCTGTCTGACTCTGGAAAGCAACTTTTGTCATTAAATATGTTATACAATATTATAAGTCGTTCATTATTGAAATGCGGTAATATTTCACTAACAATTGGTGCGTTTTACTGTCTCTTTCACTAACAAACCATGGTTAAACTATTCTGGTTATTTGTATGTTTATGTATTTAAATACTTACGCAACAATTAGAAAATATTATGCAACTTTGTCAACCAGACGCTTTGAAAGCGTTAATAAGAGTCAAATCCCGAGACAAAATTTATTCTGGTACATTTGTATTTTGTTTTCATATTTAAAAAAAACCCATAGAATTGTTCACAATGGTGTGAATTCCTGGCAAGCTAACATTTGTTTCATAGATGTATAACTAGATTTTCATTAGCTTGGATAAGAAAAGTTTGAAGATACCAACGGGGTAATCACAAACCGTAAATCGAAAAAGGACAGACAACAAATGACCAAAATAATGTAATATGGTTTAATATACGTAAGACTACTAAGAAATCCCAAAAATGTATTTTAGACACCCGAGTAGGATTCGAAAAGTCATAAAATACTACTATATGATTTATCGATTAGTGTTTGTCTTTTTGACGTTTTTCTGTTTGGCCACTGTATTGTCTGTCCGTCTTTCATTTACGACTTCTAATTACCAATTCGGTATGATTAAATTATATGTGGTACAATATACTATAAATGATTGCATGCCAGATAAAATTGATCACTATGAAAATTAACTAATGACTATTACTTGGCATATGAGAATTGTGTGTTGTCACTAGATGATTCTTCAAATCAGTCCATTTCATAGAACTGTTTTGTCACATCAATGAAATATATATTACCCGAGTCTGTAAACATCGAGTGCGATTTAATGAAAAACTACACAGCTAAAGAGATATAACGTTCTTTCAATGGTAGATCTATATATAGAATATGTAACTTTCTGGATAACTGTACTCCTCCCTCATACAAAGATGACCGTAGCCGATTTTGGTTATCTTGTTTAGGTTTTTTGGCTTAAATGTTCCCAAAATTTAAAAATTATTTGGCTTTCCAATATTTCGACTTTGAACGTACCTGATGAAATTTATTGCAGAAAGACGTCCTGCGTATTACATTTGATATCTACGGTGTTTTGTACATGGGTTCACATCAATTTTATGGTGGGATCTTCGTCCTGTGTCTTGTTCCCAGTGTTGCCTGTGTCTTGTTCCCACTGTTGCCTGTGTCTTGTTCCCAATGTTGCCTGTGTCTTGTTCCCAGTGTTGCCTGTGTCTTGTTCCCAGTTTTGCCTGTGTCTTGTTCCCAGTGTTGCCTGTGTCTTGTTCCCAGTGTTGCCTGTGTCTTGTTCCCAGTGTTGCATGTGTCTTGTTCCCAGTGTTGCCTGTGTCTTGTTCTCAGTGTTGCCTGTCTCTTTGAAATGTCCATTTTTGAGACGGGGTTGGCTTAGGTTTATGGTGTTTAGCGCTACTTTCAACAATATTTCAGTTATATCGTGGCGGTCAGTTTTATTGGTGGTGGAAATCGGAGTACCCGGGGAAAACTACTGACCTGTCGTAATTCACTGACAAACTTTATCGCATAATGTTGTATTGAGTACACCTCGCCATCAACGTAAATCCAACTTCCATGCGATCAGGACGACGATAGCCATGTCCATTATTGATCACCACTTCGGTTCTCTCTTGTATAAACGTAGATATCAAATTTAGTCCGCACGACGCGTTTCTGCAATAGCAAAACAACCAAAAGAGTTACATAGATAGCCAAATTCGGCTAATATCACATATTCCTGAGGGAAAAGAACCTTAGTTTTAATAATAAAACTAGACATTTTTTTCTAAGATATATCTAATAAACCACGTCAGTGCAGAAGCGCCGACTACTGGGCGGATAATACTCATGGAGACTAATGGTCCAACAGACGAGGAATCGACTCAGTGATAGTAATAAAAACGTAGATATCACATGTTTATTTATCTTAATGTGTTGTACCTTTACGTTTAAGGGAATCCATGCATATTTGTTATAGCTTGTTTTTAGCTTCTAGACATAGTCATACTGACTGGAGAGAATAGAATCAGCTGGCTAATGAATGATATCAAAGGTGTAATCTGATGCCGTAAATCGATGAAGGAATCAGCTGGATAATGAATGATATCAAAGGTGTAATCTGATGCCGTAAATCGATGAAGGACAGTCAATACAATGGCAAAAAAAAAGAAAGGAAACAAAAGACAAACATTGAGCTACAAATACACAGTAAACTGAAGATTAAGCATCACGAAGTCCAACAAAAATTTGTACTTTATTTCTGGTAAACTGTACATGAAAGGGACATTTTAGCCTGGACTAAGCGGAGATAACTACTTAAAAAAGGTATAATTTTAGTATTAAGTCGGATATGTGCATATGTTCTATTGACAACAAGCACATTTCTACTATGTAATTAAGAATAATTTAACCGGTTTAACCGCTACATTTATGTGTCTCTCCCTAGCCAAGACCTGGATTTCTAACGTCATGTGTCGTGGTCTTGTTGTGTTCAGGCATTTCAGCTAAGATGAGAGGTGCATTTTCGTTTTGTTAATATTGGTATAATTGATGACCATCACTACTTAAACTTTCTTTTCCTAACGTTTTCTTAAGGTTACTTGGGAATTAATGCTTTATTTCCGTGCCCTTAATGAGGCAGGATAGACATCCTTAATCTTTAAGTACGTGGTCTCACTTCCGGTTTTTGTTTGAATGGCAGATGGTTTATAGACATTAGCTTATATTTCGAGAGAGAATGCAAACAGAATTACAATAATAATGGCAGTGTTGAGAAAACATGTACCTGTAGGCCTTGGCAGAGTTATAGCGACAACGCCAGTGTAAAGAAAGGTTCACACTTCTAGAGGTTGTGACGACACGGTCAGTGTGAGGAGATGATTTACACCTCCGTAGGATATAACAACAAAAGTGGGAGAAATGCTCTACTTCTAAAAAGGTAATAATAAAACTAATGACATAGTGGCGAAAAACATATTACAAAGGTAACTACAGCATTAGTATTGACGGAGTAATGACGTCTTAAAACCTTCTGATTTAGCACCTTTATAAAAGTGATAAGAAAACAATAATGTTCAATATTCAAGGCAGTTGACATTAATCATCACTTAGCTGAACGTTGTGGCAGGTCCATTGTTTTGGGAATATAGGTCGAATATCTATACCATTGAGTTCCTTCGAGGAGCTAAGTGATAGTTATCCGAAGGAAGACAATTGACATATTTCGTGCAGATAGTGGGAGGAGTGATAGATCTCGTGGTGGTAGGAGGATTCAATAAATATTGGGGAGGGAAGGGTAAAATTGATAGATCTCGGGGAAGGATGGATTGGTGGAGAATTGATAGATCTCGGAGAGGGAGGAGAGCATTGATAGACACTGACTGGATATAGGTAAATTAACTGCTGTACCTCATCCTAACATGTTGCAAGAGCCGAAATCAATGTCACTGGTGTATATTCATTTTGAGAAAAATGATAGCAAAATGGCACATAATGAACCCATAAACATTATTTGGACTGAAAACCCTAAAAAAAATCAATGAACATTAGCATTGTATTGATTTAACGTTTACTTAATTTAATTTGCAGACACGTTTGAAAATTTATTAAGGCATTATTTTTTGAACTAAATACTTACAAATGGTACCCATTGATAAAGCAGGACAAACATGCTAACCCTTCGGAAGAATCGTGTGTCACTCCCGATGTGTTGCCTGAAAAACGGAGGGAACATGATGTTTATAAGCTATGAGCTTTGGCTTACACCTGTCGAGATAAATAACGTTAGATAATACTGAAGGGGCCATCAACAATGGACACTCCAGAGAAACTGGCAACATAGGATACACAAGACGAAGACAAACAAAACGGGATGAGTGATACACCCAATGAAAATGCTAAGAATGATTTTATACCCCGAAATGACAGCAATAATGTCAGTGTTAAAAAATAATTTACATCCTTTTAGATAATGATAACTATAATGTCATGCTGGAAAACATATATCTCTAGATGATATGACTGCAAGTCCAGTGTAAAGCAAGGTTATATCACTGAAGGAAATTATAGCAACTCCCGGGGTGATGAGATAATTGAAACGCCTGCAAGAAAGGAAAATAACGCCATTGTGACGACATGGTCTAAACGCCCTGTATGAATGGAAAATAATGCCTGTGTGACGAGATGAATTATACAAACACCTGTATGAATGGAAAACAAGGCATGTGTGACGAGATGAATTAAACAAACGCATGTATGAACGGAAAACAACGCCTGTGTGACGAGATAAATTAAACAAACGCCTGTATGAACGGAAAACAAGGCATGTGTGACGAGATGAATTAAACAAACGCATGTATGAACGGAAAACAACGCATGTGTGACGAGATGAATTAAACAAACGCCTGTATGAACGGAACACAACGCATGTGTGACGAGATGAATTAAACAAACGCCTGTATGAACGGAAAACAACGCATGTGTGACGAGATGAATTAAACAAACGCCTGTATGAACGGAAAACAACGCATGTGTGACGAGATGAATTAAACAAACGCCTGTATGAACGGAAAACAACGCATGTGTGACGAGATGAATTAAACAAACGCCTGCATGAACGGAAGACAACGCATGTGTGACGAAATGAATTAAACAAACACCTGTAGGAACGGAACACAACGCCTGTGTGAGGAGATGAATTAAGCAAACGACTGTAGGAACGGAAAACAACGTCTGTGTGAGGAGATGAATTAAGCAAACGCCTGTAGGAACGGAAAACAACGCATGTGTGACGAAATGAATTAAATAAACGCTTGTATGAACGGAAGACAACGCCTGTGTGACGAAATGAATTAAACAAACGCATGTATGAACGGAAAACAACGCCTGTGTGACGAGATGAATTAAACAAATGCCTGTATGAACGGAAGACAACGCATGTGTGACGAGATGAATTAAACAAACGCCTGTATGAACGGAAAACAACGCATGTGTGACGAAATGAATTAAACAAACACCTGTAGGAACGGAACACAACGCCTGTGTGAGGAGATGAATTAAGCAAACGCCTGTAGGAACGGAAAACAACGCATGTGTGACGAAATGAATTAAATAAACGCTTGTATGAACGGAAGACAACGCATGTGGGACGAGATGAATTAAGCAAACACCTGTAGGAACGGAAAACAACGCATGTGTGACGAGATGAATTAAGCAAACGCCTGTATGAACGGAAAACAACGCATGTGTGACGAAATGAATTAAATAAACGCTTGTATGAACGGAAGACAACGCATGTGGGACGAGATGAATTAAACAAACACCTGTAGGAACGGAACACAACGCATGTGTGACGAGATGGTATGAAGATCTGGAGAGAACAACAAAGTCAGTATATGGAGAACAACACACAGGATTATTTCTCAAAGTGGAGAAACTAGCTTATATTACCATATTCTGGGGATTCCTTCCGAGGGGTATATTTAATATAAATCCTATGCATTTTTATCTTACGCTAGATTATTTCCAACATCACAAAAAATATATTATGACGTAGTGTGTGATAATAGGTTATTAGAATTTAACATTTATTTAATTAGAAAGAAGAGTTTGAAGATGCCAAAAGGGGAATCAGAATCCGTATATCGAAGAAGAACAGACAACACAATGGCCAAAAGAAAAAGTACAAAAGGACAAACAACGATCTACAAAATATACATATAAAACTAATGCTCCACTAGTGGCACCCGTCGTGTTAATATAGTTAAACACCTGGTGATAAGTCGTGAATGAAGAAAGGACGCATGGCCTGCGAGATAAATTAGTCCGAATTGCAGCAGTCTTTGGGTATGATGATAGGTTAATGATAAACGTTATCATATAACGTGGTATTTCATTTACCTCGCTACGGATCAGAAACGGTTACACGAGGTCGGTAGAGATCTATAGTGATTGCATTTGTACATGTTAATGCAACTTCCATATGATCGTAGACACGACACTTTTTTTGGTATATTTCACACGGTGTATATTCGTTTGTTTCTAATGCTTTGTGGGATACATAGAACAGTAAATAATGCTACAGCTAATCTCTATAAAATAGTGTTGCTGTACCGTATTTTCAACACTTGTACATAATCTAAGATGACAACCACACTGTTACTGTCAATGGTCAATGATATTAACCATAACTACAATTGTTCTCTACTTAATCGGTGTTACTGTTCCTATTATTTATTGTTACTGTTCCTATTATTTATTGTTACTGTTCCTATTATTTATTGTTACTGTTCCTATTATTTATTGTTACTGTTCCTATTATTTATTTACATGTAAATGATAACTTACCAAGTTTAACGATGATTTAAAGAGGAGAAACAGGACTATAGGGTTTAACAATCAACGGCGATAAATCTGTTCGGAATACCATTACAGTTATTGATCCTATCCGAGATGATACAAAATAAAATTGATAGATATCTTAGTGAGTGTATTTATATATTTGTTTTATTGTGTAAGGTATATAAGTTAAAATTATGAGAGTAGATCCGATCAAGAACGTTTGACTTTCAATCGACCACTCCTAAAAAATTATTGTTGTTCAAGTTTAATATTTACGATAAAATAGCATGACCTTCCAACATTGACCTCTCATCTTAAGTGAGGGCTTGTTGGCGTTTGCTTTGTAACCGGCCGTTGAGACTCTAGGTTCTATTTCTACTTCTGGAGGCTAAAGGTGAAATATCAGATTGTCTATCCTCTTATGTTTATTGGCACCCTTTACCTCCGGAGAGAACCCGGATGTAGAAATAGATATATACAGTCAAACCTGCTTTAGTGACCACCTCTATTAAGCAATAACTTGTATTATGTGACCATAATTATTATTTCCCTTCACAGTGTATTTCATGTACATTAAACCTGTATTAAGCGACCACCTTTCGTAAGTGGCCATATTTCACTGTTCCCTTGAAAGGTCACACAAGACAGGTTTGACTGTACATATATGCCAACATGTGAATGATGTAATTTTAGTTGACACAAAAGTTCTTCTTTTTCAGACATTTGTGACCATAGCCGGTTATGGCCATCTTGTTTAATCTTTTTAGTTTACTTCCTCTATGACCTTTATATTATTTGGTTTTCCAATCTGTTAACTTTGGGCCTACCTGATGATGTTCCAGAAAGGAGTCATGCACATTAAATTAGATATCTACGTTTTTATTATTGAATGAAGACGGGTACAATTCAAGTTGTTAATTAAAAGATTATCGATATTGACGTGATAAAAAAATATTTACACATTTTAATATCAAAATAGTGTGTGTGGGATCCCACATAACGACACTTCCGGAAGAAGATATACTGAGCAATCATTGGTTTGTTTTGTGTTCCTATGGAATGTTAACTAAAGATGAAGAACTAGTCATTCCATCATTCTACTGAACACCAAAATTGCATACGTTTTCCTACAAACAGAGTTATATATTGCTCAAATATGTCACTCCTAATTATTGACATTTATATCCAAAGAGCTGTAGAAGACGTACAGTCAAGGTCACCCTACTCATGCAATAATATTAAACATATTTACTACTCCTCCCATTACACAACTATTATCCACTTAAACCGAGAAAAAGAACCACCATAAACGTGACGGTTGGTGGAAAACCGAGAAAAAGAACCACTATAGACATGACGGTTGGTGGAAAACCGAGAAAAAGAACCACTATTAACATGACAGTTGGTGGAAAACCGAGAAAAAGAACCACTATAAACATGACGGTTGGTGGAAAACCGAGAAAAAGAACCACTATAAACATGACGGTTGGTGGAAAACCGAGAAAAAGAACCACTATAAACATGACGGTTGGTGGAAAACCGAGAAAAAGAACCACTATAAACATGACGGTTGGTGGAAAACCGAGAAAAAGAACCACTATAAACATGACGGTTGGTGGAAAACCGAGAAAAAGAACCACTATAAACATGACGGTTGGTGGAAAACCGAGAAAAAGAACCACTATAAACATGACGGTTGGTGGAAAACCGAGAAAAAGAACCACTATAAACATGACGGTTGGTGGAAAACCGAGAAAAAGAACCACTATAAACATGACGGTTGGTGGATTTTGGAATGCGATGCATTTCCTGTATTGTCTTCCTCTTAAAACATAAGTTAGGTTTGTCCTATAAGAATCGATATAAATAAACATTAGATAAACGGCAGGGACAATCCATTGAGGCTGGCAACATTGTGTACACAAAACACAAGACGAAGACAAACCAAGCAATATGTGTTAGACGTCACAATACACACACATCCACAAATAAGTCATGAGTCATCCAACAACCGGAGATAAAAGATGAACCGAACATAAAGACACATAATAGGAAAACACAAAAAACTAAAAGGATTAGCAACAAGGACCCTACCAAAAAAATGAATGCAGACCAAATATTTATATGATATTTTAACTTTGGTAATATTATTTTCGTTGTTCTTGATATTGATCTGGAAAAAAATATTACGAACATAATTTTACCAATTTTAAACTTATGGTTTCCATTAATTATTTGGTTTAATTATAATGGTTTATAAAAAAAAAAAAAAAAAATTAAAGTACTTGTTAAAGTAATTACCTTTCAAAATAAGATTCATCCACCTTATGTATCTTATGTATTCTTAGTTGATTGTGGCTCTCCTGATTATATCATATTGGTTGATTGTTCTCGTTCTTTTGTTCTTTTAACTTATTTGGCTTTCCAAGAATTCAATTTTGAGCGTACTTGAAGAATATTATTCCAGAAACAAGCCGTTTGCACTAGATTTGATATCTATGTTTGTATTGCTATCACGTGGTCGATATGACCGCTGGTGAACTATTATTACTCGATGATATCATCCGCATAGTACTCAGTGTTTATAAGACATATTATTTCATATTGACCTCAGGGGCCGTCGTGGTCGTGATCGTGTGGGAGTTGGATTTATAACTACCTATGCAATCAGTACCTATCACCACTAAGAAGTTGAGTTCGAATCCCGCTCTGGCGAGATGTACTCGATACAAAATTATGTGGTAAAGTTTGTCAGTGACTTACGACAGATCGGTAGTTTTCTCCGGGGACTCCGGTTTCCTCCACCAATAAAACTGACCGCCACGATATAACTGAAATATTGTTGAAAGTAGCGTTAAACACCATAACCAACCACCTCATTTTGACTTGATCACATGTGTATTTCACACTGACTTTATTACATATGTTTTGATACTGATGTGATTTCATAATACATTCAGTATCTGAACCATTATCAGCTGCAACGTAATTTGTTGAATTCCTGATGTAATTTATTAGATATATGTTATGATTTAGAGATTGATGACGTCTGGGTATAAATTGAATTGAATGCCAATTAAAGTACTGGTGTTCATTCTCTTACTTCTTTGACTGAATTGAACTATTTAATACGAAGTAATGAATATTCATCTTGTTTTGAAATACAATCGAAGCCCATTATCCCGAATGACGATACATCGAAGTAAATATATGATTTGTTATTAGTGGAATTTACTGTTAACTGGAAGAAGAGTTTGAACATATCAAAAGGGTAATCATAATCCGTAGAAGAAAACAGACAACACAATGGCCAAAAGAAAAAGTACAAAAGGACAAACAACGATCTACAAAACACTACACCGAAAACTAAACATCGAGTAACACGAACTCCGGGGGTGAACTCAGGTGCTCAGGAAAAGTAGGCAGAATATTCGCCTAACGGGTGAATAATATATTGTCATTAACAACTATTCTGCCATAGTATAGTGAAAACATGGATGATGGTGATGATGATATCTGTTATGTACTTGACAAGCACGCTGAGGTGAATTTGCATAGTTGATGACTGACCGAAACAACAGCCCACAGACAGACAGACATGTCAGTCCATTCGGACACACTTTCTTGTCTCCGAACCAACCAGAATTTGATCTTACTCGTCAATGTAGTAGGATAAGTTGAGAAGCAGCAACTACTAATTTTGTATTCGTTGGTCTAACCCGACCGCGGATAGAACCAACGATCTACCACACTCGGTAATCCAATCGACATCGACAGAATAACAAGGTTTGACAGTATTGACGGATTACGTTAACACTCTACCTGATAATTGTCAATAAATGTACAAGAACATGTCCAGCAGTGGTTATTATTATTTAATTGTTGAATGTAAATAAATTATTATCTTAAGTTTGATGAGACGGACGCAGAGTAAAAATATCCGAAGGATTTTCGGGTAATTAGACGACCCAGATACAAAAATAATCAGTACAGACATAAGAAGTAAAATGCCACAAATAAAAGGAAGTGTTTGACATTGTACGACCGACATATCAGAGTTAGAGATCTGATTTTCATCAGATGGTGGGGGTATAAGTACCAGACTGTTTGCTCAATATCAGTAGTATCCTTGTAGAAACTGTCAAGCAAAGAACAACATAAAACAAACAAGCCATCCAAATTTTTAATGAATCAATGAATGAAGTGTCCGTGCCCAGCCAAGAAAGTAATGTTCTTGTGTATTAGGATTATCGATTTTGACTCAATGATTTTTGTATTAGATTTTGGAAATGCTTAATATTTTTTAATTTTTAATTTTATTTAGAAACAGAAATATAGACAATACACTAGAATACATAGCCTCGTGGACTAAAAAAAAAAATATGTTGTTTATGTCTACAAATTGAGGAACAATAATGCAGTCAATATACATAAAATGCCGATACAAATCCTCAGGGGCTGATAGTAAGCTATGAAACAGGTATCGGACCTAGTGATCGCATGATAAACATTTTGTACCAATTAAGCTGAGAGCACTGTGTGATAAGATAATCATTGTCGAAAAATGGCTTTGTGGCAAATAATTATATTACCATGGAAATATGTATTTGTTTTTAATTAATTATTAAAAAGATCATATCCCAAAATACAAAATGACAATACAGTCAATATTTAATTGTGAGAGGTGAATGTATTATCATGTACCAAGCCATGACAGTGAGCGGTCATGTATTACAAGGTTAGGAATATCGATTTTGACTCTCTCTGTGATTTTGCTACTGAATTTTGGAACTTTTTCGACGCAACAGTCTGGTATTATTTTGTTTTTCATTGATATTCTATGGGAAATACTGCTTTTGTCCTCGGAAACCGTAGCTATCTGGTTTGATTTTAACTATTACAGGCAGGCCAATATAAATTGTCTAATTGAGAAGTGTTATTAAGATTGCAGATTGCAGAAAATTACTTTTGTTTGTTTGTTGTCATGCCAGCAGCTACCGAATTTCCCATGAGACCATCGAATTAGTAAGTTCAAATGTTCACAAAGTATTATGTGAGATTTGACTATTTCTGAGAAAAAGATATTTTTGTATCCACGGCAACTAGTGATTGATTAATTGTTGCTTAATGTCTAATTAGCTGTATTTTAGCTATATTCATGATGAAATCATGTTTACAAACAATAAGTCATTCAGCTAAAAGGTGGTCCTGGTGTGGGTGGATGTCTTGATTGACACAGGAAAGTAGGGGACGTGATGTAAGGCTCCGACAATTTGTACCTGCAACGTACCACACACGACCATCTCTAACAATTAGTTGATCACCAGGAGCAGTTGCATGCTTAATCTTTAAATTTGCAAGGATACACGGAGCTTACTTCAGACATTTCATTCGCGCTCAAAGGGAGAGTTGTCAATTTGATCCATCCAGTCTATAGGAAAAGTTTGAAGATACCAAAAGGGGTAATCTGAATCTGCAAATCAAGAAAAGATCCCCCATTGAAGGGAAAAAACAACAAACAATGAGCTACACAAGATCCCATTGAAAAAATAAAGATTGAGCAACGCGAAGATACACAAAAGACGAGTCCGAACTCATGTGCTCAGAAAGGATAAGTAGTTCTCGCTCTATTAGTGGCACTCGTCGTGCTACTGATACACGACACGAACATCATGTGCTTTGGAAATCATGTTGAATACCATTATACGTAAATAAATACAAAGAACATAAATAAAACATGTACAAGCCAATCTAGAGTAAAGATGAACCGAACATTGTTTGTACCTGAAGACATATAATCGAACAAATGAATAACACAAACCCAAATAAACAACCGGGGAAAACTCATGTGTTCCGGAAGGGTAGGTAGTTCCTGTTCCACTAGTGGCACCCGTTGTGTGTCTCTTGTTACAAACCCGGTGATAGAGATCATTAATGAGGAAAGGACGAGATTGTGATAACGACAAAAGTAAATTATAAGTGATCACTTGGGACACAGATATTCGGCAACAATTAACCAAGTCATGGTGTCGCAGCAAAACGTTCCAAGTGATAACATCAAGTTAACCACAAGACCATAAAATAATTCATTCGAATCCACGATGACATCATAGCCTTGATCGTATGATAACGAGGTGAATTCCATTCCCGCTCATAGAGATGTGTACTCGATAAAACTGTATGTGATAATACGTATCAGTTACTTGCTCCAGGTCAACTAGGTCATGCTTTTTGTGGAAGAAACACCAGATTAACGTCGGCAATTATACCTGACCAGATAGTAAGGTTTTACGTTCTAACTTTTCTATCGATTGATTGATTGATTGATTGATTGATTGATTGGTGTTTAACGCCAACTTTAGCGCTAATTTTTCTAACTAGATAATCTAAAGAAACAAAATAGAATTGCATCTCTTGTTTATATGTATATTTTTTATATTCTAAATACAGAACATTATTTTGTCTCGACATCTCATGTCTTTGTACATACAAAAATCGTCAACAAAAACTCACGCGAAAATTTCCATATATGCGGTATGTTTAGCATGCTGTCTCTGTGGAATATAGCGTTGTATATTGCCCCATAACACACATCAGACATCCAGTAGAATTGTTTTAAGTATCTAGTTACTTATTGACAATAAATAATTGTTGTCTGGCAATAAGTTAAATGCTACAAATTTTAGTCTTCACAAGGTTCCCAGACAACCATTTGTATTCATTGTAGCATATAAATACCAATTTGAGCCACTGCACGACTATTTGATTCAATATAAGGATTAACTTATATTAATCTAAAGTAGTATACACGGTGACAAATTACACAAACAGAATGAAATGGATGTTTTACAGAAACAACTGTAAATTTTAAGCTGCAAGAGAAATACACGTTAGAGAAATTCGATCGGGACAATCAATAATGATCAATCCAGACATAGTCACAAGACACAGAAGTCAAGTCTGGTAAAAGTCTTTTCGGTAATAGATAAAAGAGCAAAATCTACGTAAAAGAGAAATGTTCCATTGTCATTTAAGAAAGCACATTTTTTGCAACCATTAGCCTGTTCATGATGACGACCGTATAATGTTTGTTGTGATCATTTCAACTTGGGAGCTAGCTACGTAGCCTTGCTTGAGTAGCTCTTGTGTCTTTATTTTACTTACACATTTTATAACTTTATTTAAACATCTCCAATGATAGATTGGGACCGCCGTGATCGGGATCGTATGGTAGTTATATTTATGATTACCTGTGCAATCAGTATCTATCACCACTAAAGTTTTGAGTTCGAATACCACTCGTGAACTCGATACAACATTATGTGATAAAGCTTGTCAGTGATTTGCCGCTGGTCGGTGGGTTTTCCCTGGTATTCCGGTTTCCTCCATAAATGCAACTGACTGCCACGATATAGCTGAAATAGTGTTGATGGTGGCATTAAGCACCATAAACCCTAACCCAGTGATAGATGACATATTGCTAAATGTTGTAAAGGTACCAGTGGGTCAATCAAATTAACACTAGATGCTTATTGTATCCTTTGTCAATAACAAACCAACATCTAACGACACAGGGAAAGGAAAAGATGATGAATAGGAAGAAATTAGAAGCAAAATAGTAGACATAAGATCCTTGTCTTACATTTTAATGTTCTTTGCAATTAAGGACTAATGACTTCTGATGGAAAATAAAGTTAATTTCAAAATTTGAATTTTTAACGAAGTGCAATCATTTTTTAAAATATTTGTTTAATTTGCAATTAACGCTGATTATATCATTGAATGCACTTTTACTATCTATGTTTTTTTTTATCTGAATAAGTTTGCATTTAGATATTTTAAACGACTTTTATTATCGTGCAATACAAATGCATTTGTGCACGACAAAAATATACAGAAATCAATTTCAGAAATGCTTCTCAGATGCAGACATCTAGGTTCGTGTTTCAGTCTTGTTTGAGAGAAAGGACGGTTTTTCTAATAAGGTTCTTTGTATTACCGTTTTATACTGACTTATCAACATTATTACACGATATGTATTGCAATTATAATTGCTATATGCATTTTCGCAGACATATCGCTTTTCTAGTTCAGCTTTGATTGTGTTTTTCACGTCAACAGTCCAAAGAAGAAACTTCAAATCGCAGTAGATTAGGTTCCATCGAAGATGTGGTATTTACAAGTATGCATTGAATCAGTGTTTTCGCAAACTGAGGTTTATTGAGTGTGACTACCGCCTGTGCCACATGTAACTGATACATTTGAAAACTATCATATAACTGATATATTGTTGAAAGTGACACCAATAGTGTAGACTAGTGACTGTACAGAAGAATATCTACATGGAATCTATTTTCTGTTTAAAGGGTACTTTTCGTTTCTATTGAAGTCTAAAATAGCATTGCCTCTTTTATGCAAAAAACTACATGAAACATTATTTGAATTGCCATTGGTTATATTTACATTGCTAACATTATTTCAACTAATCATGTTTCACTTGTCGTAAACACTTCCCGGTCCTTTCTTCATTCATAACTTATCACCGGGTTTGTAACTACAATAACACGACGGGTGCCACTAGTGGAGCTGGAACTGCTAACCCCTCGGGAGCACCTGAGTTCACCACCGGTTTTTTCTGGGGTTCGTGTTACTTGATCTTTTGCTTTATGCGTATGATTTGTATATCGTTGTTTGTCCATTTATCTTTTCCTTTGGCCGTTGTGTTGTTTGTTCTTCTTCGATTTACGGATTCTGATTACCTCTTTGGTATCTTCAAAGTCAGGGTCATTACGGTTTTCACAGTTTTCCGGTTGTTGACTGATTTTGTCTGTTTATATACTTATGAGTTTTGACTTTCCCTTTGTAAGATTGTTCGGAGTTCGGTAATTTTGTTATTACCCTTATATACTGTTTGTTTAACATTATGATAACAACCTTAGTGCATTGTTTCATAACATTTTAAAGACATCCAATACAATTGTCTATAAGATATATACTTATGTGCAGACTCGAGCCACCTCATGATTATGATAAAAACGTAGATATCAAATTTAGTTTGCACGACGGATTCCTGAAGTAGCCTTCATATGGTACGCTCAAAGCCAAATAATTTAAAAGTCTTTTGAAGCAAAACAACTAAACATGATTGTGAAGGAAAATGATAAAAGATGAATAGCGTGGAACATTGTACGTTACAATGGTACAACAACGACCACACTAAAACACTGTTGCGTGGAACATTGTACGCTACAATGGCACAACAACGACCACACTAAAACACTGTTGCGTGGAACATTGTACGCTGTAATGGCACAACAACGACCACACTAAAACACTGTTGCGTGGAACATTGTACGCTACAATGGCACAACAACGACCACATTAAAACACTATTGCGTGGAACATTGTACGCTACAATGGCACAACAACGACCACACTAAAACACTGTTGCTTATTTGGGGCTGAGCTCTACATATATATAACTTTATTCTCTAAACCAATGCTACAAAGGTTACAGATCCATAATATCCGTTTTATTTTCTTTGAAATCTAAAAGTTATTCCCATTCTAGTGCAATCTTTTAATCTATGCGGTTTTCTGTTTATAAACTTTTCCCCGACATGAATATAGCTGACATACTCTTCAACTGACGTTAAGTTAGAATCATGTAATAAATGACAAAACACATTGTGTGTACGAGGAAAGCGACAACAAACTTCCTACTCCACACAATACATATATAATGCTAAAGTGGGTGTTGGTGATGTTGTTCAAAGGACTCAAACCACACCTCTCATCAGCACGCCCTTCCCCAAGTAGCGGATTTGCTATGACTTCTCGATTTGAGAAGATAGCTTATAATATGGGAGTGGGAGTCGTGATTGGCAAGTGCAGCACTCCTGACACGCTATGTACCTCTTAATATTGAAAAAGAGTAAGCACATTATAGATTCTTCAAAAAACCATTCTTGTCCTTTCCTATTTCCACATACCATTTCAGGGGCAGTCGAATGTCGTTTCCCAGGCTGTCCCTTTCCACTCTCATTTCTGTATTTTTTTGTGTATATTGTTGAATTTGTTCTAGTCCTGTTTATACAAGAAATATTGTCCACTGGACGTTAAGCATCAGACAATCAATCATTTTATTACAAAGGCACATCTTCCATTGGAATTGGTGGATTTTACCATCCTATGTAAGTATTACAAAGCAAAATTAGAAAAAAAAGTAGACATAAAGTCGACATTTTACATCTTAATGTTGTTTGTAATTAAGGAGTAATGATGTCTGATGAAAAATAAAGTCAATTTCAAAATTTTAATTTTTAGCGAAGTGCAATCATTTTTTTTTTTAAATAAATTTGTTTTGTTTTGTTTGTAATTAACTCTTTCGAACTGTTGATGCCATCAAATACACTTTTACTATTTATCAAAACGTTGTATCAAAATATGTTTACATTTAAATATATTTTAAACGACTTTTATTATCGTGCAAAACAAATGCACTTGTGCACTACAAAATGTATATAAAATCAATTTAAGAAAGTCATCTCATGTGCTACCATTCATGTTAGCGTATCGTCCTTATTTGACAGAAAGAACTATGAATATCGTAAACATGTCTATATCAACGTCTTATCATGACCTACACGAAGACTTGTTGATATAGGTGGAATTGTTGATCATCAATGTTTCAACTTTTCCTCATATTTATAGCTTAAATCAACATTATTACGCAATATGGGTTTTTATCATGATTTTCATTATATTTTCCACAATTTCATTTGGTTTTTTCCTATTTCAGGTTTGGTTCCATTGTGACATTGAAAGTTGAGAGCAAAAACCTCACATGGATGTAGCTTTTTTTTATTTAAATTTTGATTTAAAAATGTCGAATACTAAATCTAATTTTTGGGAAGTTTCGTCTGGTTAAATGACGTCCGTCTGTGGCATCGGTACTCAATATTATGCAATTACTGCTCTTGAACGAGATCAATATGAGACTTTATGGAGCAGAGTACAACAATATTGAACGAGGCTTCATAAAACCTCATATTGATCAAGTTCAAGTGTAGTAATTGTTTTATTACATAAGATTCTTTTTGTCCTTTTTATGAAAACTGAAATTTCATTCATTGATTTTGCACGAGAGTACAATATGGTTTTTCATTGCACAGAAATTGCTTTTTGCTAATCAATATGTTAGAAAATGAAATGTCACGTGTATTGCTTCTGGCCAATAGAAAAACAGTAAAATAGAGCCTTATGTAATAAAAACGTTTATTGTTCTATTTGAGCAGTAAAATTGCATTCACTAGTTAATTGTTTTGTTATATACGGTCACGGACAGAAATATAGCTTTTCTGGTACCTCTTCCACATTGTTTGACATATTGAGCTTTGGAAAACTAGTTTTAAGATGAAGGACAGACAACACAATGGACAAAAGAAAAAGGACAAAAGGACAAACAACGATCTACAAAACATACACCTAAAATCAAAGATCGAGTAACACGAACCCCAACACAAATCGGGGGTGAACTCATGTGCTCCGCAAGAGTAAGGAGTTCCGTCTAGTTATAAACCCGGCGATAAGTCATGAATGAGGAAAGGACCATATTTGTGGTCATATGTGACACATATATTCCATAACGGTCAGTCAAGTAATGGTGGCGACCCTAAAACTTTCGAAGTGATGACTTCAGCTTAGCCAATAGGAGCCCTTGGTTCAATAGCTTCCTTGTTAACAGCAACCCTCTATCCTGATAAGAACCACAAGTTCTAGAATATCGTATCAACTGAGAGATATATACTCCATATGCAGGTGCTGCTGGAATGTTGCTACATATAAATGGAAAGTTCACAATGTGAAAATTGAAATCATATCGTTTGTCGTAAAGTTTCGTTCTTAACAGCATCCCCATCTCGTTTGTGGTAAAGATTCGTTCTTAACAGCATCCTCATCTCGTTTGTCGTACAGTTTCGTTCTTAACAGCATCCTCATCTCGTTTGTCGTAAGGTTTCGTTCATAACAGAATCCCCATCTCGTTTGTTGTAAAAGTTCGTTCTTAACAGCATCCCCATCTCGTTTATCGTACAGTTTCGTTCTTAACAGCATCCTCATCTCGTTTGTCGCACAGTTTCGTTCTTAACAGCATCCCCATCTCGTTTGTCATAAAGTTTCGTTCTTGACAGCATCCCCATCTCGTTTGTCGTAAAGTTTCGTTCTCAACAGCATCCCCATCTCGTTTGTCGTAAAGGTTCGTTCTTAACAGCATCCCCATCTCGTTTGTCGTAAAAGTTCGTTCTTAGCAGCATCTCCATCTCGTTTGTCGTAAAGTTTCGTTCTTAACAGCATCCCCATATCGTTTGTCGTACAGTTTCGTTCTTAACAGCATCCCCATCTCGTTTGTCATAAAGTTTCGTTTTTTACAGCATCCCCATCTCGTTTGTCGTAAAGGTTCGTTCTTAACGGCATCCCCATCTCGTTTGTCGTAAAGTTGCGTTCTTAACAGCATCCCCATCTCGTTTGTCGTAAAATTTCGTTCTCAAGAGCATCCCCATCTCGTTTGTCGTAAAGGCTCGTTCTTAAAAGCATCCCCATCTCGTTTGTCGTAATGTTTCGTTCTTAACAGCATCCCCATCTCGTTTGTCGTAAAAGTTCGTTCTTAACAGCATCTCCATCTCGTTTGTCGTAAAGTTTCGTTCTTAACAGCCTCACCATCTCGTTTGTCGTACAGTTTCGTTCTTAACAGCATCCCCATCTCGTTTGTCATAAAGTTTCGTTTTTAACAGTATCCCCATCTCGTTTGTCGTAAAGATTCGTTCTTAATAGCATCCCCATCTCGTTTGTCGTAAAGTTGCGTTCTTAACAGCATCCCCATCTCGTTTGTCGTAAAGGTTCGTTCTTAACAGCATCCCCATCTCGTTTGTCGTAAAGTTTCGTTCTTAACAGCATCCCCATCTCGTTTGTCGAACAGTTTCGTTTTTAACAGCATCCCCATCTCGTTTGTCGTAAAGTTTCGTTCTCAAGAGCATCACCATCTCGTTTGTCGTAAAGGTTCGTTCTTAACAGCATCCCCATCTCGTTTGTCGTAATGTTTCGTTCTTAACAGCATCCCCATCTCGTTTGTCGTAAAAGTTCGTTCTTAACAGCATCTCCATCTCGTTTGTCGTAAAGTTTCGTTCTTAACAGCCTCCCCATCTCGTTTGTCGTACAGTTTCGTTCTTAACAGCATCCCCATCTCGTTTGTCATAAAGTTTCGTTTTTAACAGCATCCCCATCTCGTTTGTCGTTAAGGTTTGTTCTTAACAGCATCCCCATCTCGTTTGTCGTACAGTTTCGTTCTTAACAGCATCCCCATCTCGTTTGTCGAACAGTTTCGTTCTCAAGAGCATCACCATCTCGTTTGTCGTAAAGGTTCGTTCTTAACAGCATCCCCATCTCGTTTGTCGTTAAGGTTTGTTCTTAACAGCATCCCCATCTCGTTTGTCGTACAGTTTCGTTCTTAACAGCATCCCCATCTCGTTTGTCGTAAAGTTTCGTTCTCAAGAGCATCACCATCTCGTTTGTCGTAAAGGTTCGTTCTTAACAGCATCCCCATCTCGTTTGTCGTACAGTTTCGTTCTTAACAGCATCCCCATCTCGTTTGTCATAAAGTTTCGTTCTTAACAGCATCCCCATCTCGTTTGTCGTAAAGGTTCGTTCTTAACAGCATCCCCATCTCGTTTGTCGTAAAGTTGCGTTCTTAACAGCATCCCCATCTCGTTTGTCGTAAAGTTGCGTTCTTAACAGCATCCCCATCTCGTTTGTCGTAAAGGTTCGTTCTTAACAGCATCCCCATCTCGTTTGTCGTAAAGTTTCGTTCTTAACAGCATCCCCATCTCGTTTGTCGTACAGTTTCGTTCTTAACAGCATCCCCATCTCGTTTGTCGTAAAGTTTCGTTCTCAAGAGCATCCCCATCTCGTTTGTCATAAAGTTTCGTTCTTAACAGCATCCCCATCTCGTTTGTCGTAAAGTTTCGTTCTTAACAGCATCCCCATCTCGTTTGTCGTAAAGTTGCGTTCTTAACAGCATCCCCATCTCGTTTGTCGTAAAGGTTCGTTCTTAACAGCATCCCCATCTCGTTTGTCGTAAAGTTTCGTTCTCAACAGCATCCACATCTCGTTTGTCGTAAAGGTTCGTTCTTAGCGGCATCCCCATCTCGTTTGTCGTAAAGTTTCGTTCTTAACAGCATCCCCATCTCGTTTGTCGTAATGTTTCGTTCTTAGCAGCATACCCATCTCGTTTGTCGTAATTTTTCCTTCTTAACAGCATCCCCATCTCGTTTGTCGTAAAGGTTCGTTCTTAACAGCATCCCCACCTCGTTTGTCGTAAAGTTTCGTTCTTAACAGCATCCCCATCTCGTTTGTCGTAAAGTTTCGTTCTTAATAGCATCCCCATCTCATTTGTCGTAAAGGTTCGTTCTTAACAGCATCCCCATCTCGTTTGTCGTAAAGGTTCGTTCTTAACAGCATCCCCATCTCGTCTGTCGAACAGTTTCGTTTTTAACAGCATCCCCATCTCGTTTGTCGTAATGTTTCGTTCTTAACAGCATCCCCATCTCGTTTGTCATAAAGTTTGGTTCTTAACAGCATCCCCATCTCGTTTGTCGTAAAGGTTCGTTCTTAACAGCATCCCCATCTCGTTTGTCGTAAAGTTGCGTTCTTAACAGCATCCCCATCTCGTTTGTCGTAAAGTTGCGTTCTTAACAGCATCCCCATCTCGTTTGTCGTAAAGGTTCGTTCTTAACAGCATCCCCATCTCGTTTGTCGTAAAGTTTCGTTCTTAACAGCATCCCCATCTCGTTTGTCGTACAGTTTCGTTCTTAACAGCATCCCCATCTCGTTTGTCGTAAAGTTTCGTTCTTAACAGCATCCCCATCTCGTTTGTCGTAAAGTTTCGTTCTCAAGAGCATCCCCATCTCGTTTGTCATAAAGTTTCGTTCTTAACAGCATCCCCATCTCGTTTGTCGTAATGTTTCGTTCTTAACAGCATCCCCATCTCGTTTGTCGTAAAGTTGCGTTCTTAACAGCATCCCCATCTCGTTTGTCGTAAAGGTTCGTTCTTAACAGCATCCTCATCTCGTTTGTCGTAAAGGTTCGTTCTCAACAGGATCCCCATCTCGTTTGTCGTAAAGTTTCGTTCATAACAGCATCCCCATATCGTTTGTCGTAAAGGTTCGTTCTTAACAGCATCCCCATTTCGTGTGTCGTAAAGGTTCGTTCTCAACAGCATCCCCATCTCGTTTGTCGTAAAGTGTCGTTCTTAACAGCATCCCCATCTCGTTTGTCGTAAAGGTTCGTTCTTGAGAGCATCCCCATCTCGTTTGTCGTAAAGTTTCGTTCTTAACAGCATCCCCATCTCGTTTGTCGTAAAAGTTCGTTCTTAGCAGCATCCCCATCTCGTTTGTTGTAAAATTTCGTTTTTAACAGCATCCCCATCTCGTTTGTCGTAATGTTTCGTTCTTAGCAGCATCCCCATCTCGTTTGTCGTAATGTTTCCTTCTTAACAGCATCCCCATCTCGTTTGTCGTAAAGGTTCGTTCTTAACAGCATCCCCACCTCGTTTGTCGTAAAGTTTTATTCTTAACAGCATCCCCATCTCGTTTGTCATAAAGTTTCGTTCTTAACAGCATCCCCATCTCGTTTGTCGTACAGTTTCGTTCTTAACAGCATCCCCATCTCGTTTGTCGTAAAGGTTCGTTCTCAACAGCATCCCCATCTCGTTTGTCGTAAAGTTTCGTTCTTAACAGCATCCCCATCTCGTTTGTCGTAATGGTTCGTTCTTAACAGCATTCCCATCTCGTTTGTCGTAAAAGTTCGTTGTCAACAGTATTCCCATCTCGTTTGTCATAAAGTTTCGTTCTTAACAGCATCCCCATCTCGTTTGTCGTAAAGTTTCGTTCTTAACAGCATCCCCATCTCGTTTGTCGTAAAAGTTCGTTCTTAACAGCATCCCCATCTCGTTTGTCGTAAAGGTTTGTTCTCAACAGCATTCCCATCTCGTTTGTCGTAAAGTTTCGTTCTTAACAGCATCCCCATCTCGTTTGTCGTAAAGGTTCGTTCTCAACAGCATCCCCATCTGGTTTGTCGTTAAGTTTCGTTCTTAACAGCATCCTCATCTCGTTTGTCGTAAAGGTTCGTTCTTAACAGCATCCCCATCTCGTTTGTCGTAAAGTTTCGTTCTTAAGAGCATCCCCATCTCGTTTGTCGTAAAGGTTCGTTCTTAACAGCATCCCCATCTCGTTTGTCGTAAAGTTGCGTTCTTGACAGCATCCCCATTTCGTTTATCGTAAAGGTTCGTTCTTAACAGCATCCTCATCTCGTTTGTCGCACAGTTTCGTTCTTAACAGCATCCCCATCTCGTTTGTCATAAAGTTTCGTTCTTGACAGCATCCCCATCTCGTTTGTCGTAACGGTTCCTTCTTAACGGCATGACCATCTCGTTTGTCGTAAAGTTGCGTTCTTAACAGCATCCCCATCTCGTTTGTCGTAAAGATTCGTTCTCAAGAGCATCCCCATCTCGTTTGTCGTAAAGGTTCGTTCTTAACAGCATCCCCATCTCGTTTGTCGTAATGTTTCGTTCTTAACAGCATCCCCATCTCGTTTGTCGTAAAAGTTCGTTCTTAACAGCATCTCCATCTCGTTTGTCGTACAGTTTCGTTCTTAACAGCCTCCCCATCTCGTTTGTCGTACAGTTTCGTTCTTAACAGCATCCCCATCTCGTTTGTCATAAAATTTCGTTTTTAACAGCATCCCCATTTCGTTTGTCGTAAAGGTTCGTTCTTAACAGAATCCCCATCTCGTTTGTCGAAAATTTGCGTTCTTAACAGCATCCCCATCTCGTTTGTCGTAAAGGTTGCGTTCTTAACAGCATCCCCATCTCGTTTGTCGTAACATTTCGTTCTTAACAGCATACCCATCTCGTTTGTCGAACAGTTTCGTTTTTAACAGCATCCCCATCTCGTTTGTCGTAAAGGTTCGTTCTTAACAGCATCCCCATCTCGTTTGTCATAAAGTTTCGTTCTTATCAGCATCCCCATCTCGTTTGTCGTAAAGGTTCGTTCTTAACAGCATCCCCATCTCGTTTGTCGTAAAGTTTCGTTCTCAAGAGCATCCCCATCTCGTTTGTCGTAAAGGTTCGTTCTTAATAGCATCCCCATCTCGTTTGTCGTAATGTTTCGTTCTTAACAGCATCCTCATCTCGTTTGTCGTAAAAGTTCGTTCTTAACAGCATCTCCATCTCGTTTGTCGTAAAGTTTTGTTCTTAACTGCCTCCTCATCTCGTTTGTCGTACAGTTTCGTTCTTAACAGCATCCCCATCTCGTTTGTCATAAAGTTTCGTTTTTAACAGCATCCCCATCTCGTTTGTCGTAAAGGTTCGTTCTTAACAGCATCCCCATCTCGTTTGTCGTAAAGTTGCGTTCTTAACAGCATCCCCATCTCGTTTGTCGTAAAGGTTCGTTCTAAACAGCATCCCCATCTCGTTTATCGTAAAATGTCGTTCTTAACAGCATACCCATCTCGTTTGTCGAACAGTTTCGTTTTTAACAGCATCCCCATCTCGTTTGTCGTAATGTTTCGTTCTTAACAGCATCCCCATCTCGTTTGTCGTTAAGTTTCGTTCTTAACAGCATCCCCATCTCGTTTGTCGTAAAAGTTCGTTCTTAACAGCATCCCCATCTCGTTTGTCGTAAAGTTTCGTTCTTAACAGCCTCCCCATCTCGTTTGTCGTACAGTTTCGTTCTTAACAGCATCCCCATCTCGTTTGTCATAAAGTTTCGTTTTTAACAGCATCCCCATCTCGTTTGTCGTAAAAGTTCGTTCTTAACAGCATCCCCATCTCGTTTATCGTAAAGTTTCCTTCTTAACAGCATCCCCATCTCGTTTGTCGTAAAGGTTCGTTCTTAACAGCATCCCCATCTCGTTTGTCGTAAAGTTTCGTTCTTAACAGCATCCCCATCTCGTTTGTCGTAAAGGTTCGTTCTTAGCAGCATCCCCATCTCGTTTGTCGTAAAGTTTCGTTCTTAACAGCATCCCCATCTCGTTTGTCGTAATGTTCCGTTCTTAGCAGCATCCCCATCTCGTTTGTCGTAATGTTTCCTTCTTAACAGCATCCCCATCTCGTTTGTCGTAAAGGTTCGTTCTTAACAGCATCCCCACCTCGTTTGTCGTAAAGGTTCGTTCTTAACAGCATCCCCATCTCGTTTGTCGTAAAGGTTCGTTCTTAACAGCATCCCCATCTCGTTTGTCGTACAGTTTCGTTCTTAACAGCATCCCCATCTCGTTTGTCGTAAAGGTTCGTTCTCAACAGCATCCCCATCTCGTTTGTCGTAAAGTTTCGTTCTTAACAGCATCCCCATCTCGTTTGTCGTAAAGGTTCGTTCTTAACAGCATCCCCATCTCGTTTGTCGTAAAGGTTCGTTCTCAACAGCATCCCCATCTCATTTGTCGTACAGTTTCGTTCTTAACAGCATCCCCATCTCGTTTGTCGTAAAGTTTCGTTCTTAACAGCATCCCCATCTCGTTTGTCGTAAAGGTTCGTTCTTAACAGCATCCCCATCTGGTTTGTCGTAAAGGTTTGTTCTCAACAGCATCCACATCTCGTTTGTCGTAAAGGTTCGTTCTTAACAGCATCCCCATCTCGTTTGTCATAAAGTTGCGTTCTTAACAGCATCCCCATCTCGTTTGTCGTAAAGGTTCGTTCTTAACAGCATCCCCATCTCGTTTGTCGTAAAGGTTCGTTCTTAACAGCATCCCCATCTCGTTTGTCGTAAAGTTGCGTTCTTAACAGCATCCCCATCTCGTTTGTCGTAAAGCTGCGTTCTCAAGAACATCCCAATCTCGTTTGTCGTAAAGGTTCGTTCTTAACAGCATCCCCATCTCGTTTGTCATAAAGTTTCGTTTTTAACAGCATCCCCATCTCGTTTGTCGTAAAAGTTCGTTCTTAACAGCATCTCCATCTCGTTTGTCGTAAAGTTTCGTTCTTAACAGCCTCCCCGTCTCGTTTGTCGTACAGTTTCGTTTTTAAGAGCATCCCCATCTCGTTTGTCATAAAGTTTCGTTTTTAACAGCATCCCCATCTCGTTTGTCGTAAAGGTTCGTTCTTAACAGCATCCCCAACTCGTTTGTCATAAAGTTGCGTTCTTAACAGCATCCCCATCTCGTTTGTCGTAAAGGTTCGTTCTTAACAGCATCCCCATCTCGTTTGTCGTAAAGTTTCGTTCTTAACAACAACCCCATCTCGTTTGTCGTAAAGGTTCGTTCTTAGCAGCATCCCCATCTCGTTTGTCGTAAATGTTCGTTCTTAACAGCATCCCCATCTCGTTTGTCGTAATTTTTCGTTCTTAGCAGCATCCCCATCTCGTTTGTCGTAAAAGTTCGTTCTTAACAGCATCTCCATCTCGTTTGTCGTAAAGTTTCGTTCTTAACAGCGTCTCCATCTCGTTTGTCGTACAGTTTCGTTCTTAACAGCATCCCCATCTCGTTTGTAATAAAATTTCGTTTTTAACAGCATCCCCATTTCGTTTGTCGTAAAGGTTCGTTCTTAACAGCATTCCCATCTCGTTTGTCGTAAAGTTGCGTTCTTAACAGCATCCCTATCTCGTTTGTCGTAAAGGTTGCGTTCTTAACAGCACCTCCATCTCGTTTGTGGTAAAGTTGCGTTCTTAACAGCATCCCGATCTCGTTTGTTGTAAAGGTTCGTTCTTAACAGCATCCCCATATCGTTTGTCGTAAAGGTTCGTTCTTAACAGCATCCCCATCTCGTTTGTCGTAAAGTTGCGTTCTTAACAGCATCCCCATCTCGTTTGTCATAAAGGTTCGTTCTTAACAGCATCCCCATATCGTTTATCGTAAAATTTCGTTCTTAACAGCATACCCATCTCGTTTGTCGAACAGTTTCGTTTTTAACAGCATCCCCATCTCGTTTGTCTTAATGTTTCGTTCTTAACAGCATCCCCATCTCGTTTGTCAAAAAGTTTCGTTCTTAACAGCATCCCCATCTCGTTTGTCGTAATGTTTCGTTCTTAACAGCATCCCCATCTCGTTTGTCGTAAAGTTGCGTTCTTAACAGCATCCCCATCTCGTTTGTCGTAAAGGTTCGTTCTTAACAGCATCCTCATCTCGTTTGTCGTAAAGGTTCGTTCTCAACAGGATCCCCATCTCGTTTGTCGTAAAGTTTCGTTCATAACAGCATCCCCATATCGTTTGTCGTAAAGGTTCGTTCTTAACAGCATCCCCATTTCGTGTGTCGTAAAGGTTCGTTCTCAACAGCATCCCCATCTCGTTTGTCGTAAAGTGTCGTTCTTAACAGCATCCCCATCTCGTTTGTCGTAAAGGTTCGTTCTTGAGAGCATCCCCATCTCGTTTGTCGTAAAGTTTCGTTCTTAACAGCATCCCCATCTCGTTTGTCGTAAAAGTTCGTTCTTAGCAGCATCCCCATCTCGTTTGTTGTAAAATTTCGTTTTTAACAGCATCCCCATCTCGTTTGTCGTAATGTTTCGTTCTTAGCAGCATCCCCATCTCGTTTGTCGTAATGTTTCCTTCTTAACAGCATCCCCATCTCGTTTGTCGTAAAGGTTCGTTCTTAACAGCATCCCCACCTCGTTTGTCGTAAAGTTTTATTCTTAACAGCATCCCCATCTCGTTTGTCATAAAGTTTCGTTCTTAACAGCATCCCCATCTCGTTTGTCGTACAGTTTCGTTCTTAACAGCATCCCCATCTCGTTTGTCGTAAAGGTTCGTTCTCAACAGCATCCCCATCTCGTTTGTCGTAAAGTTTCGTTCTTAACAGCATCCCCATCTCGTTTGTCGTAATGGTTCGTTCTTAACAGCATTCCCATCTCGTTTGTCGTAAAAGTTCGTTGTCAACAGTATTCCCATCTCGTTTGTCATAAAGTTTCGTTCTTAACAGCATCCCCATCTCGTTTGTCGTAAAGTTTCGTTCTTAACAGCATCCCCATCTCGTTTGTCGTAAAAGTTCGTTCTTAACAGCATCCCCATCTCGTTTGTCGTAAAGGTTTGTTCTCAACAGCATTCCCATCTCGTTTGTCGTAAAGTTTCGTTCTTAACAGCATCCCCATCTCGTTTGTCGTAAAGGTTCGTTCTCAACAGCATCCCCATCTGGTTTGTCGTTAAGTTTCGTTCTTAACAGCATCCTCATCTCGTTTGTCGTAAAGGTTCGTTCTTAACAGCATCCCCATCTCGTTTGTCGTAAAGTTTCGTTCTTAAGAGCATCCCCATCTCGTTTGTCGTAAAGGTTCGTTCTTAACAGCATCCCCATCTCGTTTGTCGTAAAGTTGCGTTCTTGACAGCATCCCCATTTCGTTTATCGTAAAGGTTCGTTCTTAACAGCATCCTCATCTCGTTTGTCGCACAGTTTCGTTCTTAACAGCATCCCCATCTCGTTTGTCATAAAGTTTCGTTCTTGACAGCATCCCCATCTCGTTTGTCGTAACGGTTCCTTCTTAACGGCATGACCATCTCGTTTGTCGTAAAGTTGCGTTCTTAACAGCATCCCCATCTCGTTTGTCGTAAAGATTCGTTCTCAAGAGCATCCCCATCTCGTTTGTCGTAAAGGTTCGTTCTTAACAGCATCCCCATCTCGTTTGTCGTAATGTTTCGTTCTTAACAGCATCCCCATCTCGTTTGTCGTAAAAGTTCGTTCTTAACAGCATCTCCATCTCGTTTGTCGTACAGTTTCGTTCTTAACAGCCTCCCCATCTCGTTTGTCGTACAGTTTCGTTCTTAACAGCATCCCCATCTCGTTTGTCATAAAATTTCGTTTTTAACAGCATCCCCATTTCGTTTGTCGTAAAGGTTCGTTCTTAACAGAATCCCCATCTCGTTTGTCGAAAATTTGCGTTCTTAACAGCATCCCCATCTCGTTTGTCGTAAAGGTTGCGTTCTTAACAGCATCCCCATCTCGTTTGTCGTAACATTTCGTTCTTAACAGCATACCCATCTCGTTTGTCGAACAGTTTCGTTTTTAACAGCATCCCCATCTCGTTTGTCGTAAAGGTTCGTTCTTAACAGCATCCCCATCTCGTTTGTCATAAAGTTTCGTTCTTATCAGCATCCCCATCTCGTTTGTCGTAAAGGTTCGTTCTTAACAGCATCCCCATCTCGTTTGTCGTAAAGTTTCGTTCTCAAGAGCATCCCCATCTCGTTTGTCGTAAAGGTTCGTTCTTAATAGCATCCCCATCTCGTTTGTCGTAATGTTTCGTTCTTAACAGCATCCTCATCTCGTTTGTCGTAAAAGTTCGTTCTTAACAGCATCTCCATCTCGTTTGTCGTAAAGTTTTGTTCTTAACTGCCTCCTCATCTCGTTTGTCGTACAGTTTCGTTCTTAACAGCATCCCCATCTCGTTTGTCATAAAGTTTCGTTTTTAACAGCATCCCCATCTCGTTTGTCGTAAAGGTTCGTTCTTAACAGCATCCCCATCTCGTTTGTCGTAAAGTTGCGTTCTTAACAGCATCCCCATCTCGTTTGTCGTAAAGGTTCGTTCTAAACAGCATCCCCATCTCGTTTATCGTAAAATGTCGTTCTTAACAGCATACCCATCTCGTTTGTCGAACAGTTTCGTTTTTAACAGCATCCCCATCTCGTTTGTCGTAATGTTTCGTTCTTAACAGCATCCCCATCTCGTTTGTCGTTAAGTTTCGTTCTTAACAGCATCCCCATCTCGTTTGTCGTAAAAGTTCGTTCTTAACAGCATCCCCATCTCGTTTGTCGTAAAGTTTCGTTCTTAACAGCCTCCCCATCTCGTTTGTCGTACAGTTTCGTTCTTAACAGCATCCCCATCTCGTTTGTCATAAAGTTTCGTTTTTAACAGCATCCCCATCTCGTTTGTCGTAAAAGTTCGTTCTTAACAGCATCCCCATCTCGTTTATCGTAAAGTTTCCTTCTTAACAGCATCCCCATCTCGTTTGTCGTAAAGGTTCGTTCTTAACAGCATCCCCATCTCGTTTGTCGTAAAGTTTCGTTCTTAACAGCATCCCCATCTCGTTTGTCGTAAAGGTTCGTTCTTAGCAGCATCCCCATCTCGTTTGTCGTAAAGTTTCGTTCTTAACAGCATCCCCATCTCGTTTGTCGTAATGTTCCGTTCTTAGCAGCATCCCCATCTCGTTTGTCGTAATGTTTCCTTCTTAACAGCATCCCCATCTCGTTTGTCGTAAAGGTTCGTTCTTAACAGCATCCCCACCTCGTTTGTCGTAAAGGTTCGTTCTTAACAGCATCCCCATCTCGTTTGTCGTAAAGGTTCGTTCTTAACAGCATCCCCATCTCGTTTGTCGTACAGTTTCGTTCTTAACAGCATCCCCATCTCGTTTGTCGTAAAGGTTCGTTCTCAACAGCATCCCCATCTCGTTTGTCGTAAAGTTTCGTTCTTAACAGCATCCCCATCTCGTTTGTCGTAAAGGTTCGTTCTTAACAGCATCCCCATCTCGTTTGTCGTAAAGGTTCGTTCTCAACAGCATCCCCATCTCATTTGTCGTACAGTTTCGTTCTTAACAGCATCCCCATCTCGTTTGTCGTAAAGTTTCGTTCTTAACAGCATCCCCATCTCGTTTGTCGTAAAGGTTCGTTCTTAACAGCATCCCCATCTGGTTTGTCGTAAAGGTTTGTTCTCAACAGCATCCACATCTCGTTTGTCGTAAAGGTTCGTTCTTAACAGCATCCCCATCTCGTTTGTCATAAAGTTGCGTTCTTAACAGCATCCCCATCTCGTTTGTCGTAAAGGTTCGTTCTTAACAGCATCCCCATCTCGTTTGTCGTAAAGGTTCGTTCTTAACAGCATCCCCATCTCGTTTGTCGTAAAGTTGCGTTCTTAACAGCATCCCCATCTCGTTTGTCGTAAAGCTGCGTTCTCAAGAACATCCCAATCTCGTTTGTCGTAAAGGTTCGTTCTTAACAGCATCCCCATCTCGTTTGTCATAAAGTTTCGTTTTTAACAGCATCCCCATCTCGTTTGTCGTAAAAGTTCGTTCTTAACAGCATCTCCATCTCGTTTGTCGTAAAGTTTCGTTCTTAACA
This sequence comes from Bathymodiolus septemdierum, assembly GCA_963383655.1. NCBI lineage: Eukaryota > Metazoa > Mollusca > Bivalvia > Mytilida > Modiolidae > Bathymodiolus > Bathymodiolus septemdierum. Next base: position 56,241,373 of record OY726517.1, on the reverse strand, counting down.
GCCTCCCCGTCTCGTTTGTCGTACAGTTTCGTTTTTAAGAGCATCCCCATCTCGTTTGTCATAAAGTTTCGTTTTTAACAGCATCCCCATCTCGTTTGTCGTAAAGGTTCGTTCTTAACAGCATCCCCAACTCGTTTGTCATAAAGTTGCGTTCTTAACAGCATCCCCATCTCGTTTGTCGTAAAGGTTCGTTCTTAACAGCATCCCCATCTCGTTTGTCGTAAAGTTTCGTTCTTAACAACAACCCCATCTCGTTTGTCGTAAAGGTTCGTTCTTAGCAGCATCCCCATCTCGTTTGTCGTAAATGTTCGTTCTTAACAGCATCCCCATCTCGTTTGTCGTAATTTTTCGTTCTTAGCAGCATCCCCATCTCGTTTGTCGTAAAAGTTCGTTCTTAACAGCATCTCCATCTCGTTTGTCGTAAAGTTTCGTTCTTAACAGCGTCTCCATCTCGTTTGTCGTACAGTTTCGTTCTTAACAGCATCCCCATCTCGTTTGTAATAAAATTTCGTTTTTAACAGCATCCCCATTTCGTTTGTCGTAAAGGTTCGTTCTTAACAGCATTCCCATCTCGTTTGTCGTAAAGTTGCGTTCTTAACAGCATCCCTATCTCGTTTGTCGTAAAGGTTGCGTTCTTAACAGCACCTCCATCTCGTTTGTGGTAAAGTTGCGTTCTTAACAGCATCCCGATCTCGTTTGTTGTAAAGGTTCGTTCTTAACAGCATCCCCATATCGTTTGTCGTAAAGGTTCGTTCTTAACAGCATCCCCATCTCGTTTGTCGTAAAGTTGCGTTCTTAACAGCATCCCCATCTCGTTTGTCGTAAAGGTTCGTTCTTAACAGCATCCCCATATCGTTTATCGTAAAATTTCGTTCTTAACAGCATACCCATCTCGTTTGTCGAACAGTTTCGTTTTTAACAGCATCCCCATCTCGTTTGTCTTAATGTTTCGTTCTTAACAGCATCCCCATCTCGTTTGTCAAAAAGTTTCGTTCTTAACAGCATCCCCATCTCGTTTGTCGAAAAAGTTCGTTCTTAACAGCATCTCCATCTCGTTTGTCGTAAAGTTTCGTTCTTAACAGCCTCCCCATCTCGTTTGTCGTACAGTTTCGTTCTTAACAGCATCCCCATCTCGTTTGTCGTAAAGTGTCCTTCTTAACAGCATCCCCATCTCGTTTGTCGTAAAGGTTCGTTCTTAACAGCATCCCCATCTCGTTTGTCGTAAAGTTTCGTTCTTAACAGCATCCCCATCTCGTTTGTCGTAAAGGTTCGTTCTTAGCAGCATCCCCATCTCGTTTGTCGTAAAGTTTCGTTCTTAACAGCATCCCCATCTCGTTTGTCATAATGTTTCGTTCTTAGCAGCATCCCCATCTCGTTTGTCGTAATGTTTCCTTCTTATCAGCATCCCCATCTCGTTTGTCGTAAAGGTTCGTTCTTAACAGCATCCCCACCTCGTTTGTCGTACAGTTTCGTTCTTAACAGCATCCCCATCTCGTTTGTCGTAAAGGTTCGTTCTTAACAGCATCCCCATCTCGTTTGTCGTAAAGTTTCGTTCTTAAGAGCATCCCCATCTCGTTTGTCGTAAAGGTTCGTTCTTAACAGCATCCCCATCTCGTTTGTCGTAAAGTTGCGTTCTTGACAGCATCCCCATTTCGTTTATCGTAAAGGTTCGTTCTTAACAGCATCCTCATCTCGTTTGTCGCACAGTTTCGTTCTTAACAGCATCCCCATCTCGTTTGTCATAAAGTTTCGTTCTTGACAGCATCCCCATCTCGTTTGTCGTAACGGTTCCTTCTTAACGGCATGACCATCTCGTTTGTCGTAAAGTTGCGTTCTTAACAGCATCCCCATCTCGTTTGTCGTAAAGATTCGTTCTCAAGAGCATCCCCATCTCGTTTGTCATAAAGGTTCGTTCTTAACAGCATCCCCATCTCGTTTGTCGTAATGTTTCGTTCTTAACAGCATCCCCATCTCGTTTGTCGTAAAAGTTCGTTCTTAACAGCATCTCCATCTCGTTTGTCGTAAAGTTTCGTTCTTAACAGCCTCCCCATCTCGTTTGTCGTACAGTTTCGTTCTTAACAGCATCCCCATCTCGTTTGTCATAAAATTTCGTTTTTAACAGCATCCCCATTTCGTTTGTCGTAAAGGTTCGTTCTTAACAGCATCCCCATCTCGTTTGTCGTAAATTTGCGTTCTTAACAGCATCCCCATCTCGTTTGTCGTAAAGGTTGCGTTCTTAACAGCATCCCCATCTCGTTTGTCGTAACATTTCGTTCTTAATAGCATACCCATCTCGTTTGTCGAACAGTTTCGTTTTTAACAGCATCCCCATCTCGTTTGTCGTAAAGGTTCGTTCTAAACAGCATCCCCATCTCGTTTGTCATAAAGTTTCGTTCTTAACAGCATCCCCATCTCGTTTGTCGTAAAGGTTCGTTCTTAACAGCATCCCCATCTCGTTTGTCGTAAAGTTTCGTTCTCAAGAGCATCCCCATCTCGTTTGTCGTAAAGGCTCGTTCTTAATAGCATCCCCATCTCGTTTGTCGTAATGTTTCGTTCTTAACAGCATCCCCATCTCGTTTGTCGTAAAAGTTCGTTCTTAACAGCATCTCCATCTCGTTTGTCGTAATGTTTCGTTCTTAACAGCCTCCTCATCTCGTTTGTCGTACAGTTTCGTTCTTAACAGCATCCCCATCTCGTTTGTCATAAAGTTTCGTTTTTAACAGCATCCCCATCTCGTTTGTCGTAAAGGTTCGTTCTTAACAGCATCCCCATCTCGTTTGTCGTAAAGTTGCGTTCTTAACAGCATCCCCATCTCGTTTGTCGTAAAGGTTCGTTCTTAACAGCATCCCCATCTCGTTTATCGTAAAATGTCGTTCTTAACAGCATACCCATCTCGTTTGTCGAACAGTTTCGTTTTTAACAGCATCCCCATCTCGTTTGTCGTAATGTTTCGTTCTTAACAGCATCCCCATCTCGTTTGTCAAAAAGTTTCGTTCTTAACAGCATCCCCATCCCGTTTGTCGTAAAAGTTCGTTCTTAACAGCATCTCCATCTCGTTTGTCGTAAAGTTTCGTTCTTAACAGCCTCCCCATCTCGTTTGTCGTACAGTTTCGTTCTTAACAGCATCCCCATCTCGTTTGTCATAAAGTTTCGTTTTTAACAGCATCCCCATCTCGTTTGTCGTAAAAGTTCGTTCTTAACAGCATCCCCATCTCGTTTGTCGTAAAGTTTCCTTCTTAAGAGCATCCTCATCTCGTTTGTCGTAAAGGTTCGTTCTTAACAGCATCCCCATCTCGTGTGTCGTAAAGTTTCGTTCTTAACAGCATCCCCATCTCGTTTGTCGTAAAGGTTCGTTCTTAGCAGCATCCCCATCTCGTTTGTCGTAAAGTTTCGTTCTTAACAGCATCCCCATCTCGTTTGTCGTAATGTTTCGTTCTTAGCAGCATCCCCCTCTCGTTTGTCGTAAAGGTTCGTTCTTAACAGCATCCCCACCTCGTTTGTCGTAATGTTTCCTTCTTAACAGCATCCCCATCTCGTTTGTCGTAAAGGTTCGTTCTTAACAGCATCCCCACCTCGTTTGTCGTAAAGGTTCGTTCTTAACAGCATCCCCATCTCGTTTGTCGTAAAGGTTCGTTCTTAACAGCATCCCCATCTCGTTTGTCGTAAAGGTTCGTTCTTAACAGCATCCCCATCTCGTTTGTCGTAAAGGTTCGTTCTCAACAGCATCCCCATCTCGTTTGTCGTAAAGTTTCGTTCTTAACAGCATCCCCATCTCGTTTGTCGTACAGTTTCGTTCTTAACAGCATCCCCATCTCGTTTGTCGTAAAGGTTCGTTCTCAACAGCATCCCCATCTCATTTGTCGTACAGTTTCGTTCTTAACAGCATCCCCATCTCGTTTGTCATAAAGTTTCGTTCTTAACAGCATCCCCATCTCGTTTGTCGTAAAGGTTCGTTCTTAACAGCATCCCCATCTGGTTTGTCGTAAAGGTTTGTTCTCAACAGCATCCACATCTCGTTTGTCGTAAAAGTTCGTTCTTAACAGCATCTCCATCTCGTTTGTCGTAAAGTTTCGTTCTTAACAGCCTCCCCGTCTCGTTTGTCGTACAGTTTCGTTTTTAAGAGCATCCCCATCTCGTTTGTCATAAAGTTTCGTTTTTAACAGCATCCCCATCTCGTTTGTCGTAAAGGTTCGTTCTTAACAGCATCCCCATCTCGTTTGTCATAAAGTTGCGTTCTTAACAGCATCCCCATCTCGTTTGTCGTAAAGGTTCGTTCTTAACAGCATCCCCATCTCGTTTGTCGTAAAGTTTCGTTCTTAACAACATCCCCATCTCGTTTGTCGTAAAGGTTCGTTCTTAGCAGCATCCCCATCTCGTTTGTCGTAAATGTTCGTTCTTAACAGCATCCCCATCTCGTTTGTCGTAATTTTTCGTTCTTAGCAGCATCCCCATCTCGTTTGTCGTAAAAGTTCGTTCTTAACAGCATCTCCATCTCGTTTGTCGTAAAATTTCGTTCTTAACAGCCTCCCCATCTCGTTTGTCGTACAGTTTCGTTCTTAACAGCATCTCCATCTCGTTTGTCATAAAATTTCGTTTTTAACAGCATCCCCATTTCGTTTGTCGTAAAGGTTCGTTCTTAACAGCATTCCCATCTCGTTTGTCGTAAAGTTGCGTTCTTAACAGCAACCCTATCTCGTTTGTCGTAAAGGTTGCGTTCTTAACAGCACCTCCATCTCGTTTGTGGTAGAGTTGCGTTCTTAACAGCATCCCGATCTCGTTTGTCGTAAAGGTTCGTTCTTAACAGCATCCCCATCTCGTTTGTCGTAAAGGTTCGTTCTTAACAGCATCCCCATCTCGTTTGTCGTAAAGTTGCGTTCTTAACAGCATCCCCATCTCGTTTGTCGTAAAGGTTCGTTCTTAACAGCATCCCCATATCGTTTATCGTAAAATGTCGTTCTTAACAGCATACCCATCTCGTTTGTCAAAAAGTTTCGTTCTTAACAGCATCCCCATCTCGTTTGTCGTAAAAGTTCGTTCTTAACAGCATCTCCATCTCGTTTGTCGTAAAGTTTCGTTCTTAACAGCCTCCCCATCTCGTTTGTCGTACAGTTTCGTTCTTAACAGCATCCCCATCTCGTTTGTCGTAAAGGTTCGTTCTTAACAGCATCCCCATCTCGTTTGTCGTAAAGTTTCCTTCTTAACAGCATCCCCATCTCGTTTGTCGTAAAGGTTCGTTCTTAACAGCATCCCCATCTCGTTTGTCGTAAAGTTTCGTTCTTAACAGCATCCCCATCTCGTTTGTCGTAAAGGTTCGTTCTTAGCAGCATCCCCATCTCGTTTGTCGTAAAGTTTCGTTCTTTACAGCATCCCCATCTCGTTTGTCGTAATGTTTCGTTCTTAGCAACATCCCCATCTCGTTTGTCGTAATGTTTCCTTCTTATCAGCATCCCCATCTCGTTTGTCGTAAAGGTTCGTTCTTAACAGCATCCCCACCTCGTTTGTCGTAAAGTTTCGTTCTTAACAGCATCCCCATCTCGTTTGTCGTAAAGGTTCGTTCTTAACAGCATCCCCATCTCGTTTGTCGTACAGGTTCGTTCTTAACAGCATCCCCATATCGTTTGTCGTAAAGGTTCGTTCTCAACAGCATCCCCATCTCGTTTGTCGTAAAGTTTCGTTCTTAACAGCATCCCCATCTCGTTTGTCGTAAAGGTTCGTTCTTAACAGCATCCCCATCTCGTTTGTCGTAAAGGTTCGTTCTCAACAGCATCCCCATCTCATTTGTCGTACAGTTTCGTTCTTAACAGCATCCCCATCTCGTTTGTCGTAAAGGTTCGTTCTTAACAGCATCCCCATCTCGTTTGTCGTAAAGGTTTGTTTCTCAACAGCATCCACATCTCGTTTGTCGTAAAAGTTCGTTCTTAACAGCATCTTCATCTCGTTTGTCGTAAAGTTTCGTTCTTAACAGCCTCCCCATCTCGTTTGTCGTACAGTTTCGTTTTTAACAGCATCCCCATCTCGTTTGTCATAAAGTTTCGTTTTTAACAGCATCCCCATCTCGTTTGTCGTAAAGGTTCGTTCTTAACAGCATCCCCATCTCGTTTGTCATAAAGTTGCGTTCTTAACAGCATCCCCATCTCGTTTGTCGTAAAGGTTCGTTCTTAACAGCATCCCCATCTCGTTTGTCGTAAAGGTTCGTTCTTAACAGCATCCCCATCTCGTTTGTCGTAAAGTTGCGTTCTTAACAGCATCCCCATCTCGTTTGTCGTAAAGCTGCGTTCTCAAGAACATCCCAATCTCGTTTGTCGTAAAGGTTCGTTCTTAACAGCATCCCCATCTCGTTTGTCATAAAGTTTCGTTTTTAACAGCATCCCCATCTCGTTTGTCGTAAAAGTTCGTTCTTAACAGCATCTCCATCTCGTTTGTCGTAAAGTTTCGTTCTTAATAGCCTCCCCATCTCGTTTGTCGTACAGTTTCGTTCTTAACAGCATCACCATCTCGTTTGTCATAAATTCCGTTTTTAACAGCATCCCCATCTCGTTTGTCGTAAAGGTTCGTTCTTAACAGCATCCCCATCTCGTTTGTCGTAAAGTTTCGTTCTTAACAGCATCCCCATCTCGTTTGTCGTAAAGGTTCGTTCTTAACAGCATCCCCATCTCGTTTGTCGTAAAATTTCGTTCTTAACAGCATACCCATCTCGTTTGTCGAACAGTTTCGTTTTAAACAGCATCCCCATCTCGTTTGTCGTATAGGTTCGTTCTAAACAGCATCCTCATCTCGTTTGTCGTAAAGGGTCGTTCTTAGCAGCATCCCCATCTTGTTTGTCGTAAAGTTTCGTTCTTAACAGCATCCCCATCTCGTTTGTCGTAATGTTTCGTTCTTAGCAGCATCCCCATCTCGTTTGTCGTAATGTTTCCTTCTTAACAGCATCCCCATCTCGTTTGTCGTAAAGGTTCGTTCTTAACAGCATCCCCATCTCGTTTGTCGTAAAGTTGCGTTCTTAACAGCATCCCCATCTCGTTTGTCGTAAAGTTTCGTTCTCAAGAGCATCCCCATCTCGTTTGTCGTAAAGGTTCGTTCTTAACAGCATCCCCATCTCGTTTGTCATAAAGTTTCGTTTTTAACAGCATCCCCATCTCGTTTGTCGTAAAAGTTCGTTCTTAACAGCATCTCCATCTCGTTTGTCGTAAAGTTTCGTTCTTAATATCCTGCCCATCTCGTTTGTCGTACAGTTTCGTTCTTAACAGCATCCCCATCTCGTTTGTCATAAAGTTTCGTTTTTAACAGCATCCCCATCTCGTTTGTCGTAAAGGTTCGTTCTTAACAGCATCTCCATCTCGTTTGTCGTATAGGTTCGTTCTTAACAGCATCCTCATCTCGTTTGTCGTAAAGGGTCGTTCTCAGCAGCATCCCCATCTCGTTTGTCGTAAAGTTTCGTTCTTAACAGCATTCCCATCTCGTTTGTCGTAATGTTTCGTTCTTAGCAGCATCCCCATCTCGTTTGTCGTAATGTTTCCTTCTTAACAGCATCCCCATCTCGTTTGTCGTAAAGGTTTGTTATTAACAGCATCCCCATCTCGTTTGTCGTAAAGTTTCGTTCTTAACAGCATCCCCATCTGGTTTGTCGTAAAGTTTCGTTCTTAACAGCATCCCCATCTCGTTTGTCGTAAAGGTTCGTTCTTAACAGCATCCCCATCTCGTTTGTCGTAAAGGTTCGTTCTCAACAGCATCCCCATCTCGTTTGTCGTAAAGTTTCGTTCTTAACAGCATCCCCATCTCGTTTGTCGTAAAAGTTCGTTCTTAACAGCATCCCATCTCGTTTGTCGTAAAGGTTCGTTCTCAACAGCATCCCCATCTCGTTTGTCGTAAAGTTTCGTTCTCAACAGGATCCCCATCTCGTTTGTCGTAAAGTTTCGTTCTTAACAGCATCCCCATCTCGTTTGTCGTAAAGGTTCGTTCTTAACAGCATCCCCATCTCGTTTGTCGTAAAGGTTCGTTCTCAACAGCATCCCCATCTCGTTTGTCGTAAAGTTTCGTTCTTAACAGCATCCCCATATCGTTTGTCGTAAAGGTTCGTTCTTAACAGCATCCCCATCTCGTTTGTCATAAAGTTTCGTTCTCAACAGCATCCTCATCTCGTTTGTCGTAAAGTTTTGTTCTTGACAGCATCCCCATCTCGTTTGTCGTAAAGGTTCGTTCTTAACAGCATCCCCCTCTCGTTTGTCGTAAAGTTTCGTTCTTAACAGCATCCCCATCTCGTTTGTCGTAAAGTTTCGTTCTTAACAGCATCCCCATCTCGTTTGTCGTAAAGGTTCGTTCTCAACAGCATCCCCATCTCGTTTTTTCGTATAGGTTCGTTCTTAACAGCATCCCCATCTCGTTTGTCTTAAAGGTTCGTTCTTAAAAGCATCCCCATCTCGTTTGTCGTAAAGGTTCGTTCTTAACAGCATCTCACTATCTGTTTCGAGGTGTAGGTCGAGGTATGAAGCAGCCTTGTCTGTATTTGTGGTATCCTTTATTTCAAGCTCAATATGATAGATGCGATCAACGAAATCACCAAACCTATAATTATGTAGTGAGATAACATCATCCATATAGCGGAACGGGGAAGTTAAAGGATCGGGCTAGTCTCTTTTCGTTTTTCTTGAGAAGCCTCTGTATGAAGTCTGCCTCGGACGAATACAGGAGAACTAGTTGTGTAGAGGGTAGAGAAGTCAAAAGTTTTAATGATATTGCAGGTGGAAAGGGACCTTGATTGTATTTACGCTAATTCATCTTTGGAGTTCTTCAGAATCCACATCTGATTCACACCACCTTTTGAGTGCTAGTGCCACAGTACCTCTGAAGCTCGGTTTTGACCGCCGATAGAATAAATGTTAGCAATTTGGAAAGAGACTTTGTGGAACATTTTGCAGACCTAGCAATATAACGCTGTTTGCAAGGACACTTGTGTAATTTATGAATCCAGTAGAATGACTGTAGATCCAATTCTTCATTTCCAAAGAAACACAAAGTAGACCTATGCTTGTCCATGATTCCTCTTTCGTAAGTGTCATCGGGTGTATTTGTAGGGTTACCAAGTGTATTGTCAATGCCTAATTCCAACAATCAAGATATACTTGTATAATTTTATTTAAAATATAAACGTTGTTGGATTAATGTGATTTTTCAGCAGGAGAAACTCAATATTATTGCAGTGTCTTCAAATATAAAGTTTATGTGTATTCGGAACAAAACTAAGGAAAGGTTCGGTGAACGTCGCCTTTATCCCAGTTTTAGCCTCATGCGCATAAGAAGAGTTTGAAGATGTCAAAGGGGTAATCAGAATCCGTAATTCGAGGACGAATGGAGAACACAATGGCGCAATTACCAAAAGAAAAAGTACAAAAGGGCAAACAGCGATGTACAAGAAATACACATAAAACTAAAGATCGAGTAACATGAACCCCACTAAAAACCGGGGATGAACTCAGGTGCTGCGGAAGGGTAAATAGTTCCTGCTCCACTAGTGTCATCCGTCGTGTTAATCTAGTTAAACAACTTTATATTTTAAGGCACTTCACTAATATTGTTTATATGTCTTTGAATTACTAAAAGTCGATGGCTTCCACCACTTTGTTTGATTCATGACCATTAAAATCAGGAAGACTATTCAGATCCGAATGTTGACTTATATCAGCTAGACCAGGCCATATCACGAGGTTTCCGAACATCCATTTGACTTAAATATATGTTATTGTGAAATATATACAATTGTATTGAATACAATTTCCTCTATTCCTTTGAAAAAAAACATGACCACGGGTCTGCATCACATATGTGGGAATCGAAATCACAACATTAGTGGTGATGGGAGCTGATTGCATAAATAGATGTAAATCACACTACCATACAATGGTGGACATGAGGAGCTCAAATAATTATTGTTGCTTTCAACAACCACAAAAGAAAGCAAAACAGTTTCATAATGAATTACTAGTAGGGAGTCCTAATACTTCAATACAATAGTTATAACCTTCCGTGGCATTTACATATAATAATGCATAAAACAAGCCTTTATTCCGTGTTTAATACATTACACAACATTCCTAGCTGTCAATTCTACTACGTAATACATCATTTACCGGTAAAATACATTTCTAGGTGATTAATCATGGGATGTTCACTATTTTCCACCGGGGAAAACTCTCAAGATATAAAAATGGTTGTTATGCTTGTATCAGTACTGTGTTATACTGACAATGAGACATTAAGTTCATATATAACATTTTACAGATACAATACGACTTGTTTTGGGAGTGCTCGACTTTCCTTTGACAACAAAAGATGAAAAATCCAATCTTATGTAAGATCTTCTTTATTTATTATCACCAAAATGTATACTATGAAAAGCTATCTGACTGATATATTAAGACCTAGGGCTAATAAGGGATCTAATATGAAAAAAGTCATGTGATCATCTCGATCTATCTTTTTTTTTAACTGAATTGAAAAATGTGATTCAAGGGAGAATAAATACAATGGAATTATCAACGTGCAATCTTTTTTAAGAAGAGTTTGAAGATGCCAAAGAGGCAATCAGAATCCGTTTGCCGTCTTTCATCAAGTGAAATACAAGAAAGTGACATTGTAAAAACTATGAAAATGAAATTATTAGAATATAATGGGGAAGAATCAGAGAATTCAGTAAGCAGTGAAGCTTATCCCAGAAACGCGTTGTTCGGACTAAATTGGATTATCTGAGTTTTATTATTATTGTCAAAAAAAAAGGGGGGAGTCCCAGTGTACATAAATAGAACACGGATTATGCGGCTAAGAGTACAACATAATCAAATAGAAATGTTTGTTTTTAGTTCGATACGATAGAAGTACACAACTGACCGTTAGGTTGGATCGTAAATGAGTTCGCTCCATGCAGGTGGAGAGTATTATTTAACGTGCACGCAAAGGACACCTTTAGTAGTAGCTCATAATGAGCAATGGTTTGCTTGGAGTAGCCGCAATGAACAATAGTTTGTTTGGAGTAGCCGCAACGAGCATTAAATTGTTTGGAGTAGCCGCAATGAGCAATAGTTTGCTTGGAGTAGCCGCAATGAGTAATAATTTGTCTGGAGTAGCCGCAATGAGCAATGGTTTGCTTGGAGTAGCCGCAATGAGCAATAGTTTGTTTGGAGTAGCCGCAACGAGCAATAGATTGTTTGGAGTAGCCGTTATGAGTAATAGTTTGTTTGGAGTCGCCGCAATGAGCAATATTTTGTCTGGAGTAGCCGCAATGAGCAATAGTTTGTTTGAAGTAGCCGCAATGAGCAATAGGTTGTTTGGAGTAGCCGCAGTGAGCAACATTTCGCTTGGAGTAGCCGCAATGAGCAATAGTTTGCTTGGAGTAGCCGCAATGAGCAATAGTTTGCTTGGAGTAGTCGTAATAAGCAACGATTTGTTTGGAGTAGTCATAATGAGCAATCGTTTGTTTGGAATAGTCGTAATGAGTAATGGTTTGTTTGGAGTACTCGCAATGAGCAATAGTTTGTTTGGTGTAGTCGTAATGAGCAATGGTTTGTTTGGTGTAGTCTTAATGAGCAATAGTTTGTTTGGAGTAGTCGTAATGAGCAATAGCTTGTTTGGAGTAGTCGTAATGAATAATGGTTTGTTTGGAGTAGTCGTAATGCATAATGGTTTGTTTGGAGTAGTCGTAATGAGCAATAGTTGTTTGGAGTAGTAGTAATGAGTAGTGGTTTGCTTGGAGTAGTCGTAATGAACAATGGTTTGGTTGATGTAGTCGCAATGAGAAATAGTTTGATTGGAGTAGTGGTAATGAGTAGTGGTTTGTTTGGAGTAGTCGTACTGCGCAATGGTTTGTTTGGAGTAGTCGTAATGAGTAATGGTTTGTTTGGAGTAGCCGCAATGAGCAATAGTTTGTTTGGAGTAGCCGCAAAGCGCAATATTTTGTTGGAGTAGCCGCAATGAGCAATAGTTTGTATGGAGTAGCCGCAATGAACAATATTTTGTTTGGAGTAGCCGCAATGAGCAATAATTTGCTTGGAGTAGCCGCAATGAGCAATGAGCAATAGTTTGCTTGGAATAGTCGTAATGAGCAACGGTTTGTTTAGAGTAGTCATAATGAGCAACAATTTGCTTGGAGTAGTCATAATGAGCAATAGTTTGTTTGGAGTAGCCGCAATGAGCAATAGTTTGGTTGGAGTAGTCGTAATGAGCAATGGTTTGTTTGAAGTAGTCGTAATGAGCAATGATTTGTTTGAAGTAGTCGTAATGAGCAATGGTTTGTTTGAAGTAGTCGTAATGAGCAATTGTTTGTTTGGAGTAGTCGTAATGAGCAATTGTTTGTTTGAAGTAGTCGTAATGAGCAATGATTTGTTTGAAGTAGTCGTAATGAGCAATGGTTTGTTTGAAGTAGTCGTAATGAGCAATGATTTGTTTGAAATAGTCGTAATGAGCAATGGTTTGTTTGAAGTAGTCGTAATGAGCAATGGTTTGTTTGAAGTAGTCGTAATGAGCAATGGTTTGTTTGAAGTAGTCGTAATGAGCAATGATTTGTTTGAAATAGTCGTAATGAGCAATGGTTTGTTTGAAATAGTCGTAATGAGCAATGGTTTGTTTGAAGTAGTCGTAATGAGCAATAGTTTGTTTGGAGTAGTCGTAATGAGCAATAGTTTGTTTGGAATAGTCGTTTCAGGTCCGTTCCAAGACAACTTTTCCAGATCCTATCCAACTTTCCTATGGCTATTAGAGCACCAATCTGTAGGTCCACCGCTGTGGCACCATTTACCTGATATAAAGCCTATAAACGTGTTCCAGTCATCAATATAGCAAATATATTTATTCCATCAAAACAAAGCAACAATCAAGCAAGCAATCAATATAGATTAACGTGGGTGTCACTAATGGAGCAGGAACGGCTTACCCCTCTGGAGCACCCCCGGTATTTAATAGGGTTCGTGTTACTCGATCTTTAGACTAATGTGTATGTTTTGTAGATCGTTGTTTGTCCTTTTGTACTTTTTTCTTTTGGCCATTGTGTTGTCAGTTCTTCTACGATTTACGGATTTTGACTACATCTTTGGTATCTTTAAGCTCTCCTCTAGGAAGACCTTAATGTGTAGTATCGTTATCTTGAGCTGAATGTTTCTTCACCAATCTCACTATTCCACATTGATTTATTGTACAGGAATATTTTAATTAATGTAATGGGTAAAAATACAGACATTGATGACTGTCGTGTATATATGTTTAAGAAATAAATGAAACATACCAAAGGAGATATTTTTTCAAAAATTATTTCTATTATTTCATATTCATATTTGTGTTCTAACTTCTGGATACAGTATCGATCAAATTCTTTACTGGCGAAATATTTTTATCCTTTGACGCACATGTTTCATAACTGTAAATTGTATGGCATTTTCTATGAAATCATCAACCGCTGCTCTGATAATTAAATAGTTGAATAAATTTCACAGTCTGGACAACAAATTGTTTTGACATAGGGTCACATACAGATTGACACTGGCACACGCACCTACTAGGTTGTCAATAACAAATTAACACGCTTTAGTGACAGATCGACGCCACTAATATAAATTGACATGGTAAGAAAACACCTTTGCACAGGTCTAGATCTACAATAGGAGACACAATAACCATGCATATCAATTGTTTTGAATGCGCTATAGGTGTATAACTGCACTTTCAATAATGCTTAAGTTATATCGTGCTGGAAAATCTATTGAATGAAAGGTGACCTTGGGAAATACTATCGACATCCCACAAGTCATTGACACCTCGCCATCAGCGGTATTCGAAATGACAACCGATTCCAATGGGAGGTATACATCTAACTACAATCGCAGCCAGGTCTACCCCTTGAAGAATGAATATGTATTTATTTTGAAATTGAAGTTATAGGAAGTGATTGTTAAGATTAATTGGTAACAACTGTGTTCCTCTTCTATACAACTTGCTCCTCTTCTAGACGACTTGTTCCTCTTCTAGGCGACTTGTTCCTCTTCTAGACGACTTGTTCCTCTTCTAGACGACTTGTTCCTCTTCTAGACGACTTGTTCCTCTTCTAGACGACTTGTTCCTCTTCTAGACGACTTGTTCCTCTTCTAGACGACTTGTTCCTCTTCTAGACGACTTGTTCCTCTTCTAGACGACTTGCTCCTCTTCTAGGCGATTTGTTCCTCTTCTAGACGACTTGTTCCTCTTCTAGACGACTTGTTCCTCTTCTAGACGACTTGCTCCTCTTCTAGACGACTTGTTCCTCTTCTAGACGACTTGCTCCTCTTCTAGACGACTTGTTCCTCTTCTAGACGACTTGTTCCTCTTCTAGACGACTTGTTCCTCTTCTAGACGACTTGTTCCTCTTCTAGACGACTTGTTCCTCTTCTAGACGACTTGTTCCTCTTCTAGACGACTTGCTCCTCTTCTAGGCGATTTGTTCCTCTTCTATACGACTTGTTCCTCTTTTAGACGACTTGTTCCTCTTCTAGACGACTTGCTCCTCTTCTAGGCGATTTGTTCCTCTTCTAGATGACTTGTTCCTTTATTCGCACAAGTCAGACTTCATACAAGCACTTCATCTGATGAACAACCTAAATAGGTTAACCCCATCTTTTCATTTCACTTTCTGCTATATATATGTTGTTACTAAATATTTAAAGTTCGTATCTATCCCATTGAGCTTGATCTTAATGATGTATCAGTTCTGATTCATTCCTTAGCACACACATAGAAATTGAGAGTGAGACCAATTAAGAACAAAACTTTAAGACAAAAGAGCTGATTTCAATTTTCCCATTGTAAACTTTCCATTTATATGAAGCAACAATACAAACAGCATCTGCATATGGAGTATATCTCTCTGAGATACGATATTCCAGAGCTTGTGGTTACTATCATGACTTCCTTCATAGAGTTTTGCTGCTAACAACGAAGCTATGGAACCAATGGTTCCGAGAAGTTAAGTTAAAGTCATCATTTCGGAAGTTTTACAGTCCCCGCGATGTCTTGGTTAACCATTGCGGAATATCTGTATCACAAATGACCACGGATATCATTCGTATGTCGCATTCACAATCCCGGTCTTAATGATAATGAATACAACAAATACATAAACCAATTTGTAAACCATGACAAGTACACGGTACAGAAAACAAATATTTACTAGAAGGGAAAGGGGACTTGAGGTATCTATTGCAATGATAATTTGAAATTGTCCAAAGACAGTAAATATTGACATCATGATTAATCAAAGCAAAACGCAAATCCTACAGTAATTATTTGTTGGTAATGTCTCCAAAATTAGTAGTATTTTGTTTTTGAGCTATAGTTGATTTTTCCATTGTATGAATATTTCTGTACATATTGGTTCCGGGTCATATACTATAAATCTCATATGGAATTTCTTACTCGGAAGTGCGAGGTTTCCTGCAGCGTTTCCGTTTCTTGACTTTTAGATCAATCGACAATAATATGTATCCGAAAAGAGGGCAAATTTCATATTGGATACACATTACGAAATACCTCGTAAGAAAAACTTTAACACCATGCTTTTTAACTTGTAGTATTTTTGCAGAATATTGTAAATGTGAAATATAAAGCTTCCAGGACAATTTATTTACATGTCAATAGCTGAGCCCCCTCGGCTTTCTCTATTATATATACACCTATTATCAACAGATCATTACAAAAAAAGCAAAACGGATCGTTGACTGGAAAGACGCATTTCAACAAATAAATCATTAAAATGAGATGATCAGATTCGTTTATGCACTGTATTTCACAGATCAATAACCAATTTGCAGGTTTCCGTTATGATTTTGTAATTGACCCACTTTAACACGAGTCATTTCCTTTCCAGGTGGGCATCAAGGTCCTGATTCATACAAGAAAATATATTCACATAATTTCTGTAAAAAATCAAATATTGTCATTTGGTTTTACGATACAATTGTTACCTAAATGTGTACCAAGTACAACAGGTAAACCTATTATGGGAACATTGACTATAATAGTCTCACTAAATGTTGATATTGAAAAACTCTAAAGACCTTTTGGATAATTTTATTACGCATTCTTTCTCGAATATTTCATCTATCTAAACATTTGACTTTTCTACACTTAACACTACAATTTGTTTAAAAATATCTTTAAGAGAATTATTCACAACACATTTTGCTTTAAAATAGTAGCAACTTACGACAAAAGAGGATAATGGCATTTCATTATTTATATTTATATGTTTAACCCATAACGTTCTGACATTCAAAATAGTTCTACAGGCCACACTATTTATTTAAGCGTTTCGTTCATATATCGCTATCACTGTACGAATACACAGTGATTGTTCTACGTCATTTTAGCCCTACTTTCTTGGTCCGAAGTGTAATTGTTCATGGTAGAGTTCCTTGCAATATGAAACGAATATATTAAGGTGTCAAGCCACCAATTCAACCAATCGGAGGTTAGAACATATACAAAAGTAGTCCTTTTTAAAGAAAATAGTTCCATTCGCTTTGTAGTATTGTGAAAAATACTGAAAGGAATGGAATAATTGAAACAAAGTAGAGGAATCATGTACGTTTCAGAAAATATATGGTCTTGAAAAGATTAAACTTAAGATAACATGGCAAAGTAGGCTCGAAAAAACACAAATTTAGTACAAAATGTTAAAGAAATTAAGTAGTGGTTTTACACCTTAAACATTACCCTTAAGTCTTCCCCAATGGAATTTTGTATTTATTAATGAAGCTGTCATAGGGTTTTTACCGCATTTCAACCAATCTGATGACGTCACGAAAGAGGAACTGACTAAAGTGCATCTGGTATCAGATATATATGTGTTACAAGATTTAATATCTAATGCTTAAAATCCCATATTTCTATATGCTTATTTGTTTGTTTGCTTGATGGCGTTTAACGCCACTTTCAACAATATTTCAGTTATATCGTGGCAGTCAGTTTTATTGGTGGAGAAAACAGGAGAACCCGGAGAAAACCACCGACCTGTCGCAAGTCACTGACAAAATTTATCACATAATGTTGTACACCTCGCCTTGATCGAGATTCGAACATCATTTGTGATAGGCACTAATTGTATAGGTAGTTGTAAATCCAACTACCATGATGTCACAGCCACGACGCCCCCCCCCCCCCCCCCCCCATATATATATAGAATACATACTTAATGTTACATAATATTATTGTATTACATAATATTGCAATAATTACCCTTAGCAAATGTATGTTGATTAAAATATATCATCAATTTTGAAATGCATTATTTTGTCATATTCTGTATATAACGCATATCATTTGCAAGTCTTTTTTTTAAGTCCACTATTTGCTTAGATGATTATGAGTATCCCACTGGTATCCCGTCCCAATTACAGGTCTTTAGCATGTATCATTCAACATTTCTAGAAGGCTTTGAAGATACTAAAGGGGTAATCAGGAGCTGTAATTCTAAGAAGAATGTCAACAAAAACAAAGGAAAAAAGCAAACAGTGATGAGCAAAACACTACATAAAAAAGTAAACATTGAGCACCATGATCCTCACGATTAAAACCGAGGATAAACTCATGTTTTTCCTCACTCATTTTAGAGTAATTATTTATTGATGCTACATTTTTATTCCCTGATATTTGCATACTATCTGTCCCCTCCACATTGTTTTCTCTTAACTTTTGAAGCAGATATTTTCTGGCACTGTCATTAGTTAATCGTTTATTAATGTCTAATTTGCCACTTTCTTTCATTTTTTTTCATGAGACCGGCAAGTTTTCTCTCTCCCACTTTTTGCCGGAGAAACCAGATGTTTGTTTTCGAATCTTCCAGCGGAATGGTTCTCGGTGCTAAGTAAAATGGGTCGTCATCATTACTGAAATTGTTAGGACGCTTTATGGAATATATTTCATATATTTCAATTGGATCCCTTTCTGGGCTTTCACCTTCAGTTTCATAAATTTGGGTGTAACCTCGCGAACATCACACAGATTTTCTCCAGTCCTTGTTTTCGTTTGCTTTTCATGTAATTGCAGATATCTCGCACCATCGGAAGCTGTGTTTAAAGTTACATCTCCCCACCTGAAATAGAAATTACTGTATTGTATCCTGCATTGTATGCCAATATGTCCTGACATCCTGATTTTTAATAATTTGATCCTGCAATTGTGTGATTTGTAGAACTGATAAAGGGAATCCAATAAATTTCAGTGTTATTTAATAATGGACATAGAAAAGCATTTCTGGTCCCTGATTTGTGTAGAGCAACAGTAAGAAATGGTTTCATCATACACGTTGACGTCACAGGTGACGTAGAGCAACAGTAAGAAATGGTTTCATCATACACGTTGACGTCACAGATGACGTACAGCAACAGTAAGAAATGGTTTCATCATACACGTTGACGTCACAGATGACGTAGAGCAACAGTAAAAAATGGTTTCATCATACACGTTGACGTCACAGATGACGTAGAGCAACAGTAAAAAATGGTTTCATCATACACGTTGACGTCACAGATGACGTAGAGCAACAGTAAGAAATGGTTTCATCATACACGTTGACGTCACTGATGACACAATTGAAAACAATTAGAACGAAGCTTGTTTCAGCTATTTTTAGTCAATTTGGCAGATGTATTTGACTTTTTGACATTGCAGGATAAGCACAATATATGTACAGCGTCGTTAAATATTAAATTAATTTGCACTCTCTGTGAAACAGGCTAAAAAGCGAGTCAAAGGCTCACTTTTCTACCTGTTTCTAAAGCTGGTACAAATAAATTACTGTTTGTATATCAAATGAATTAATATGCATTGAAGTCTATGTAGAATCCAGAGGATTATGCTTGGCTTCACCACAAACTATTTTCTTCTTATCAAATTTGCTAACCATTGAATTGTAAATTACATAATGCAATGTCACTAAGGAACCAAAAATATTATGGACATAGCTTTTTTGCAAAAGTGTTGTGGTGAGAAAAATATTAGGGTGAGGGATATATTTTTCTGGAATGAACAATATTTACATGATAATGTTGGCTGTGGCCAGTAATGTGCGAATATATTTTCATACAAAAATGAATTATGAAAGCTTGAAGCATGCAAATTTTCAAACATTGCTCATTTAGTCTGCATTTTGTTCCTTTTTTCTTGTTATTTTAATAGTAAATATATAATAACATGTATTTTAATTATAATCAATGCAATATTAATGTCTATAAATTGTCTTTCAGATTAATAGCTGAGTTAATGGCCTAACAGTGTACATGTGATGTTTGAAATAAGTGCAAAGACTAAATGAAAGAAATAATTGCATAAATACTTATGAAAGTTTTATAAACATCTGATTAAACGAAGGAACTTTTTCAAGAACTATCAGTTGTTGCATACAGGAGGTATGTGAATCAAAGTTTTAAATGGAATTTCACAAAATAGAAAAATGTAATCCTTATCAACAGTAGAATTTCAGCAGATAAAACACTAGTTTCAACTGACAAATCACACAAACTTGTTGGAATTTCGCAAGCGAAAACACTGTTTTAAAAAAAGATGCAACATGATTGGAGGAAGTGACCGAATACAATTATTCCAAATGGTTAAAACAAATATAGATATTTTGTGGTGTCATAAAGACTCCAGAATATAAATAATTATCTATTATCTATTATCTATAAAAGTGACTTGATATATTAGCAGGAATATGTGTTCTTATTTCAATTTTTCACCTTGAAGATACGTTGAAGTAGTTGATGTGAATTAAATGAACATTGAAATTTTATAATAAAATACATGTACTAACCTTAGAGTGTAATGTTCATGTACACCTCTCAAACAAAACTGTACTGAGTTATTTAGCCATAGTGTATTTTGTAAAGATTGTGGTGTGTGACTGCCCAGAATGTTTCTGTTATAAAGGATGTTAATTTCCTCATCTGTTAAAGGGCATGCCCTCTTTGGTTTATTGCCTTTGCCCTGTTGCTTAAGCTGCTTTTGTTTTGCTTTCAAAGCTTCCCGTGTCAAGTTGAAAACACACTTTTTCGTCAAGATCTATGGAAACTAACTTTGCACTGGAAAGCAAGCTGTTATAAGACTGTGAAATAGAAGTTGTTGTATAATTGTACTGCTCTTTATAACATTTAGCATCTATATTTTTAGTGTCTATAAGTATTATTTTGTTCTATTGTAATTTTAATGCTAATATTTTTATTTATTATTTTTTAATTGTTTTAAACATGTTGCATTGTGTGTCCATATCTGTTATATGTAGTTTGTACAGCGCTTTTTAATGTTTATGTTATGTATGAAAAGAGCGCTATATAAATCTGGTAAATAATAATAATAATAATAATAATACATCTTTCATTCCTGTGCCAATGATTGAGTGTCCATATTTTGTTCGTCGTAGCTTCCTGTCAACACTACTATTGATAGATCGCAAGGTGCATGGCTCGAAATCACATCCATCTTTTTCCTCACTGTCAAAAGAAAATTGGCCAGGAGCGGGTTTAATTCATTTGGAGGAATCAAGTGAATGTCCCTCTCTTCCTTTTTCAACCGGATTTTTTTTCAACCAAGCCCACACCACGCAGTGTCTTTTTCATTGTGTTCTTGTTTTGTTAGCCATCTATGAACTGTTGGATATCATGTTCTGACATATCTATAAAACTTTCATCAAATTCTGGATGAACTTCATTTTCATTAGATGGTGGACAAGGTGTTTCATCTTAAAAATTACTTATTGATGGAAATATTGTAGTGTCAGTTTGTGTATCAAATAAACTTTGAGTTGTAACAGGCGGAAGGACTTCTGTGTGAGATGAAGCCATTGGCAAAGACACAATTGAGTGTTATGACTCCAGTACAAGGTTTTCATGTGGCACTGGCATGTCAATTTGCATAAGAATGTCATTTTAAGTCCTCATCATTCATATCATCATCTGAATACAGTAGTGGTGACCATTCTAATTGAAAGTGTGACACTTCCTCGTTAAAGTCTGACATTTTACTTTGGTCTGTAAGTTGGGTCGTCTGCACACAGTGCCCTGCAGACGGATTTGCTTAAGATATTTGTTTTGTTTAGGAGTTTTTTTTATCGTATAATATGTATAAAAAAATTATGGAATTATAAAATTATTAAGAATCATTTTATTTCATTTTGTCGGTTTGTATTTAGTAGCGAGAATGAAAACATTTATTAGAAAAAGACGACGGCCTATTATTGACATTGGTTACGGTTCATATTGTACCTCCTTCACAGGAGAGCAGAAACATAAAAAAGTAGTTCCGGAATACATAGGCGGGGCTTAAAAAGTTATTCGTAGGCTTAAAAGTTATTCGTAGGCTTAAAAAGTTATTCGTAGGCTTAAAAAGTTATTCGTATTCTACGAATAAAGCATAGATTTATTCGTATAGCATATTTGTACAGCAGGATAAAATGAATTTACAGTCCCTAAATAAAATAAATATTATTAAAACAAGGTTCTCCTCCCGCATGCATAGGTGACCGTAAATGATATTGACACTCCTGTTTAAGTCATTTGGTTTCTTGTACCTAACGACCTTTTGCACTAAAAAGCCAGAATCTTTGTGCGTGTCCTTGATTTATACGTCAATTGGAAATATTCCGACCGTGTGGTGTTTGTTTATCACTGTTTGTTCTTGAATATCAACTAGCTATTAATGGAAATATTGAAACACTTTTAGCAGTTCAATATTTCTTAATTAGCACAGGGAGATATGTTTGATTTAAAATGCTTTGATGTGAAAAAAATAATTCCCACATAGGTGAAATCTCGCCTTAGTTCGATAGCTGTCACCAGGGAGGTGCTAAGGCAAAATTAGGGATTATTTTATTGTTGAAAAATTAACAGCTAAAGCTAAATGTTTTTTATATACTTTTTAATATATTTGACACAATAAATTGTTTTCTTTTTATT
Source organism: Bathymodiolus septemdierum (assembly GCA_963383655.1). Taxonomy (NCBI): domain Eukaryota; kingdom Metazoa; phylum Mollusca; class Bivalvia; order Mytilida; family Modiolidae; genus Bathymodiolus; species Bathymodiolus septemdierum. Next base: position 56,219,417 of record OY726517.1, on the reverse strand, counting down.
TTGTATTGCAATTTGATTGTATTGTTTCCATCCAACATGATTTTGATTGTTTGTTAATAAATGATTCGTACAGCATATATATACTTTAATTCTTTATTTACTTTATGAGGATTACATACAGCCAGAGTATACTAGTGACTTTGCTACAAAATATATTACCGCAGAAACAATTGCTCTGTATTACACAAAACGCACACATTATTGTTTTTTGTATGTAGCTGATTTTACATCTATCAATGCAATCAATAGCTATCACAAATCAGGTTGTGAGTCAGATTCCCATCCGTTGCAGGGTGTACGCGAATTTGGTTTGAGTTCTGATTATGCCACTTTTTATTGATGTACCTGCAGGAAACCAGGACAATTGGAAGTCCTTGTTGTAACAAATATCGATTTTGTTTCTGTTTCTGCAATGTTCCGATAATTTTTGGAACTATTCTGTCAGTTGGTATTTTTGTGTATTTTATTTTCAGAATTATTTTTAAAACTTCAATTGAAGTTTCAAAAATTATCTTTATTATGAAGACTGAGTTTCGAAATTTTGCTTTTGGTTTCTTTTTTTAATCATTTATATAAAATGGCGGGGTCCGTGTTACTCATCTTTTAATTTTTTTTGTGTTGTCCTATTATGTGTCTTTACGTTCTGAGTTCCGTGTGATTTGTGTGTATTTACCTATAGTGGTGTCCAACACATATTGTGTTGTGTCTTTGATTTGGTTTTCTTCGTCTTGTATCCTATGTTCCCATTTTCTCTGGATTGTCCTTTTTGGATTGCCCCTTTGGTATTCCCTGACGTTTATGTACATAGTCCCTCCTAGAAGTGTACATTATACAATTACGGCCCTCTGTGTAGGGAAACATCCAGATTGGTCAAATTTCATAGGTTATCTCCCTTGTGGGGGAAAATTGGGTTGTTCGGCGGGGAACAATATGTGTTGTTCGGCGGGGAACAATAGGGTTGTCTACCGGCAGCGCAAATTTTGGCAAAGCATCTCAATTATTTTATTATCACATGACTAATTTAATCCAATCAAAATCTATCATATAGATTAAAATATAATAAGGACTGTTATCGTCTTATCTGATTGATTGTGACTTTATTTTGATGTTTTAACTGGTGGTGTCCAACACATATTGTGTTGTGTCTTTGATTTGGGTTTCTTCGTCTTGTATCCTATGTTCCCATTTTCTCTGGATTGTCCTTTTTGGATTGCCCCTTTGGTATTCCCTGGCGTTTATTTACATATTCCCTCCTAGAAGTGTACATGAACTGTTGTCGTCTTATCTGATCGATCGTGACTTTATTTTGATATTTTAACTGGAACCTCGTTAATGTTTTACATGTCGTTTTTTTATGATAGTTTTTTTTAGAGTAAAATAGTACAGGAAGAGATAATATATGAAAAACCTCATCAAATCATGAAAGAATAATATTTCTTTCGCAAAACTTATTACAAAAATCACATTAAACATGCATTTTTAACATATAATGTCCCATAAACGTGCGCACGGACAGTCTAGAGGCACTAAGCACATTATATTATCTTCATAAATTCTAATCTACACGAAAGTAAAGGCAAATTCAACGATAACAATAAACAACCATTATGGCCATTAACTAGAGGTAGATGGAGAAATATAAATTCTTACTTTGTTGTGAGTGAATTATCGGAGTTCTCCAATCGAGGAAGTTAAATTCCATAATTTAACTACCGAGATTGGAGAACTCCGATAATTCACTCACAACAATGTACGAATCTGTTTCTCTAATTTTTTAAAACAAAAAAATTTAGATCGATATGCAAATTCTCCCAACCTTTATACCGCCCCTTTAGTCTTTCCCTTGAGAGATTTCTACGCATCCTGTTACCATGGTTGCAAAATGACATAAATGTTTCAAATATTTAAAGGAAACCAAACAAATTAATAACTTTTAATATTTGAGTCATAATTTCCTGGATCGTTTGATACCTCAGGCTCAGTTAGACGTCAAACCTGTATCTTGTTTCAGTGAGAATTTTTCCATTCTCGAGTTTGATCTCCCATAATGGGAACTCAAAGTTTTCATTTTTCCTTATTATGATCCCCTTTTCACCCGAGAGAAGTCTTACTCTTTGTCCCCTTTCCAAAACTTCGATTAGGGACATCTTTTATTTTGCAGACCACACGATGGCGATTTTGTTTACACGGTAACCAAGGATCCTTTACGTGTATCCATGTATCGAGTAGGTTAAGTCCGAAACGTTCGAATGTCAGCTATTCTGTTCCCGGTAAATCCCTCCAAACAGGGCGCACATCACAGCAGTAAAACGTTTAACCACATGCATCACGAAAATGGAATTAAGTTACTTTTTACATGAAAATGGTATTTAGGCCTACAATATCTTTCAATATTTTATAAAATGATCGATCACAGTTGGAGAGAAAGTAGTCCCGACAGAATAAAAATTGACCAATCAGGTGCCTAGAACAGTTAAATTCACTAGTGAGGAGAACAATTTTTTTACAATCGGTTGTGAAATGTGGAAATAATAAAAAAAAAAAATAAAAAAATAGAGAAATCTTTTTATACTTTACCCGCCGTTTGTTTCTTATTCAGAACACATACCTATAATATAAATGTAGAACAATAATACCACACAGTTAAAACAGCTCCATTTTCCAATTTGTGGTCATGATCATATGCCTGTTTGATTTACAACTACCTATGCAATCAGTGCCTATCATCACTAACGTTGTGAGTTCGAATATCGCTCATGGCGAGGTTTACGTGATACAACATTATGTAATAAAGTTTTTCGGTGACTTGCGACAGGTCTGTGGTTTTCTCCGGTTTCTCCGGCCAATAAAACTGACCATCACGATATAACTGAAGTATTGTTGAAAGTGGCACTAAACAGCATAAATCTAATCTAGAGAACAAAAATACCACACAGTCAAAACAGTTCCTTTTTCAATCGGAAAATAATACAGAGGCAAAAATGTTACCCCTAAGAAATATATACATGATGACATGTTACCCCCAAGACATATATACATGATGGTTGATTCTCCTTACTTGATACAAGCACTTCAGTAAACCGTGATAAGGTTAAAATAACATTATATGTCCACGAAAAGTTTGAAGATACCAAAGGGACAATCAGAATCCGTCAATCGAAGGAAAGACAACACAATGACCACAAAGATGACAACAATTATTAGGAATCAGGACAACTCGTCCCATTGCCAACTCGCCCTCTCCTACTCGCCCCCTTTTCAACAAACTCGCCCTCCTTTTCGAGACAACTCGCCCCCCCCCCCCCCCCCCCCCCCCCCCCCCTTGTGAAGTGTGGTAGACTGACTTAAAAAATACAACCACCTGCAAAAACACTACACATACAACTAAAGATGGAGCATCACGAACCTCATTAAAAACCTGGCATGAACTCAGGTGCTCCTGAAAGGTAAGTAGTTCCTGATCCAAGCATCTCCTCATAGTGAAATGATGCAGTCAATTAAGTGTTTTCTCCATCTGAGTAGAATGTCGATCACATATCATTTGGTGAACAGCATTGTTGTAAAGAACACCAAATCATAATAATCATAATAATGAATGTAACTACCTCTTTTTTTTAACAATTAATTTCCATTACTACAAAAAGCAAGGTATTGGATTGTGATGGTAGTTAGGGAAACAAATAAATCGATACAAAAATTAAAGAAAAACACATTTGCTATAATTCATTGTTTGCTAAGAATTATATTAAATGTCGAATTTTTGTTAGTGGACATTTATGGTATTTAGAGAATCACTCAATACCATCTGTTACCCAAAGAACTATTTATAATGTCAAAATTTTTTGTTCATTTGCTAATATCTTATTATTAAATTCTAACAGTGTTAAATGCTTTGACTGAAAATTACAGTTCCTATATAATGTAATTTAAAGGTAAAGTTCTCCTTCCTCAGGCATAGTTAATGTAATTTATTAAAGATAAAGTTCTCCTTCCTCAGGCATAGATAATGTAATTTATTAAAGATAAAGTTCTCCTTCCTCAGGCGTAGATAATGTAATTTATTAAAGATAAAGTTCTCCTTCCTCAGGCATAGAAAATGTAATTTATTAAAGATAAAGTTCTCCTTCCTCAGGCATAGATAATGTAATTTAAAGATAAAGTTCTCCTTCCTCAGGCATAGCTAATGTAATTTATTAAAGATAAAGTTCTCCTTCCTCAGGCATAGATAATGTAATTTATTAAAGATAAAGTTCTCCTTCCTCAAGCATAGATAATGTAATTTATTAAAGATAAAGTTCTCCTTCCTCAGGCATAGATAATGTAATTTATTAAAGATAAAGTTCTCCTTCCTCAGGCATAGATAATGTAATTTAAAGATAAAGTTCTCCTTCCTCAGGCATAGTTAATGTAATTTATTAAAGATAAAGTTCTCCTTCCTCAGGCATAGCTAATGTAATTTATTAAAGATAAAGTTCTCCTTCCTCAGGCATAGATAATGTAATTTATTAAAAATAAAGTTCTCCTTCCTCAGGCATAGATAATGTAATTTAAAGATAAAGTTCTCCTTCCTCAGGCATAGCTAATGTAATTTATTAAAGATAAAGTTCTCCTTCCTCGGGCATAGATAATGTAATTTATTAAAGATAAAGTTATCCTTCCTCAGGCGTAGATGACTTTAGCCGAATCTATCTATTTATGCCCTCTTGTTTATTTCCCCCAAAGACTATTAAATTATTTGGCTTTCAAATTTTTTGACCAATCAAAGCACAATATACAAAAGTATAATAAACATACATCTGAGTATGCAATAAGTGACCATCACCATTGGAATTTCGGGGGTCGTGGCTGTTGATATAGTATTATGCCAAAAGTTTTCAACATTTTTCGTATCTTTAAACAAAATTCTAAAGATTTTAGCTTAGATTGGCACATGATACTAAGCTTAGTGAAAGTTAAAATTGGGGCATGGTACTAGTATTGGCGGCAGGTTGGATTGTCACAGGGTAATAGTATTGGCTGCAAGTTGGAATGGCACATGTTACTAGTATTGGCGGCAGGTTGGATTGGCACATGGTACTAGTATTGGCGGCAGGTTGGATTGTCACAGGGTACTAGTATTGGCTGCAAGTTGGAATGGCACATGTTACTAGTATTGGCGGCAGGTTGGATTGGCACATGGTACTAGTATTGGCGGCAGGTTGGATTGGCACAGGATACTAGTATTGGCTGCAAGTTGGAATGGCACATGTTACTAGTATTGGCGGCAGGTTGGATTGGCACATGGTACTAGTATTGGCGGCAGGTTGGATTGGCACATGGTACTAGTATTGGCGGCAGGTTGGATTGGCACAGGATACTAGTATTGGCGGCAGGTTGGATTGGCACAGGATACTAGTATTGGCGGCACTTTAGAATGACACATGAAAAAAGGATGTAACAGATAGGATCAGAAATTAATGCCCTCCTTTTTTCTTTTTTTTCTTTTTTTTTTTTTTAAAGCAACGACTATTTATGGCAAAGCTTTGTTCATGTAAGAGCTACTGCATATTTATATCATACAAGAAGTGAGATATTCATTTATATAATGTACGTATTTACGTCCCGTCCTATTGAAGAATTGTATATTTGTTTTGTCCTGTACAACTAGCGAACGCTCCTTCCGTTGAGATGTACCCTGCAACGGAGAAAAAAATGTCCTGTCTCCACACTCTTGGGTTCCTTTGGTGGGTTTTATTGTTGGTGTGCATTTAAACATTGACCCTTTGTGGACACACGACAATTGTCCTTGGATGATGACTAAACATCGGTCACAAAAATAGCCCAAATATATTCTGTATCACCCTATCAAAAAATTAGCTTTCTTAATTTCAATCCGTAGGTAAAAGGAAGGACGAATCATTAGCAGACGAAGTAAAAGGCATCTTTGTCATATTTAAGTCCCGAAAAATCCTCAAATATGCCTAAGCATAAATAGAAAGTTGCTATTACAGATGTAGATATAAACTTAACAAAGCGAGGTATATTATTGGGGTCCCATTAGTCATAAAGATGGCTACCACGTGCACGTAATGTTAAAAAGTCAATGACGTATGCATTCATTCAAAGGAAAACATAAAACATGGATTATTTACCTGATGATGTAGTATAATATTAGATTTTCAATGCAAATGGGTAAGGAACGGGCAAATAAAGAAATAAGCACCATATTTTGGAAAATTAGTTCATATAACACATCGCATAGATTAATCTTGCTTTGAATATTTTCAATTAATTTAAACTGATATTACCGCTTCAAGACTTCGATCCCCACCATTTATCACTGAATTTAATTTGTAATACAATGAATTGACCTTATTAAGAAAAAAATTAAAATGGGCCATTTATAAATCAACTTTGAGATCTAAAATTGGCGGTTTTATTGAATATTTAAGCTAACTTTGATTAATGTTTTCTGTTTTTTCAAATTAAAATTAGTACGGAAATTTAATTAGCGTGACTTGAAATCTCTAAAAATCTAATTCTTCATTTAAGTGATTAATTATCACTGAACCATTTGACTTCTGAGTAATTTATACCAACGTTAGATTTTGTAGATTAGCGATGTAGAAATCTTACAGATGGAATTTTATGGAAATTGGAAAGTTTGAAGACACCAAAGGGGTACTTGTAATCCGAGGACGAAAAAGGACAGAAAATACAATGACTGGGTCACGGTTATTGTGCATAGGGCCACCTTCAACAATATTTCAGTTAGATGGTGGCGGTCAGTGTTATTGGTGGAGGAAATTGGAGCAACAAAGTCGTTGACAAACTTTATCACATAATGTTGCCTCGAGTACACCTCGCCTGAGCGGAATTCGAACTCAAAACGTTAGTGGTGATATGCACTGATTGCATAGGTAGTTGTAAATTCAATTATCATACGATCACGACCACGACGGCCCCTACACGATGGCCAAGAGGAAAAGGACAAACAATGACATGCAAAGCACAGCATATACAACTAAAAACTCCTTTTAAAACTATTTGTGAACGTATATCCCAGGCCAACTCATAACAAAACATTGGTGAACGTTTATCCCAGGCCAGCCCAGAGCAAAATATTGGTGAACGTTTATCCCAGGCCAACCCATAACAAAGAATTGGTGAACGTTTATCTCAGGTCAACCCATAGCAAAGAATTGGTGAACGTTTATCTCAGGCCAACCCATAACAAAGAATTGGTGAACATTTATCCCAGGCCAACACATAACAAAGAATTGATGAACGTTTATCCCAGGCCAACCCATAGCCAAAAATTGGTGAACGTTTATCCCAGGCCAACCCATAGCAAAGAATTGGTGAACGTTTATCCCAGGCCAATCCATAGCAAAGAATTGGTGAACGTTTACCACAGGCCAACCCATAACAAAGGATTGTTGAACATTTATCCCAGGCCAACCCATAGCAAAGAATTGGTGAACGTTTATCCCAGGCGAACCCATAGCAAAGAATTGGTGAACGTTTATCCCAGGCCAACCCATAGCAAAGAATTGGTGAACGTTTATCCCAGACCAACCCATAACAAAGAATTGGTGAACGTTTATCCCAGGCGAACCCATAGCAAAGAATTGGTGAACGTTTATCCCAGGCCAACCCATAGCAAAGAATTGGTGAACGTTTATCCCAGGCCAACCCATAACAAAGAATTGGTGAACGTTTATCCCAGGTCAACCCATAACAGAGAATTTGTGAACGTTTATCCCAGATCAACCCATAGCAAAGAATTGGTGAACGTTTATCCCAGGCCAACCCATAACAAAGAATTAGTGAACGTTTATCCCAGACCAACTCATAGCAAAGAATTGGTGAATGTTTATCCCAGGCCACCCCATAACAAAGAATTGCTGAACGTTCATCCCAGGCCAACCCATAGCAAAGAATTGGTGAACGTTTATCCCAGGCCAACCCATAGCAAAGAATTGGTGAACGTTTATCCCAGGCCAACCCATAGCAAAGAATTGGTGAACGTTTATCCCAGGCCAACCCATAGCAAAGAATTGGTGAACGTTTATCACAGGCCATCCCATTACAAAGAATTAGTGAACGTTTATCCCAGGTCAACCCATAACAAAGAATTAGTGAACGTTTATCCCAGGTCAACCCATAGCAAAAAAATAGTGAACGTTTATCCCAGGTCAACCGATAACAAAAAAAATGTGAACGCTTATCCCAGGCCAATCCTCCATAGCAAAGAATTGGTGAACGTGTATCCCAGGCCAACCCATAACAAAGAATTGGTGAACGTTTATCCCAGGTCAACCCATAGCAAAGAATTAGTGAACGTTTATCCCAGGTAAACTCATAGCAAAGAATTAGTGAACGTTTATCGCAGGTCAACCCATAGCAAAGAATTAGTGAACGTTTATCCCAGGTCAACCCATAGCAAAGAATTAGTGAACGTTTATTCCAGGCCAACCCATAGCAAAGAATTGGTGAACGTTTATCCCAGGCCAACCCATAGCAAGGAATTGGTGAACGTTTATCCCAGGCCAACCCATAGCAAAAACTTGGTGAACGTTTATTCCAGGCCAACCCAAAACAATGAATTTTCTGAACGTTTATCCCAGGCAAGCCCATAACAAAACATTTTCCAAAGTCAAGGCTTTTTTGTCCATAGTGTCCTTGGTATACTTTCCATGTATGTACTCTAACATAGCTTTAGAATTGGAGCGATCTTAACGGGGTAGCAGTAGATGCCACTTTTATAGTCTTTATCTTGACCCGACCTGGTCTCGAACTCACGATATATCGCACTCGTGTCGAACACGCTAACTATACACCACAGATGCGGTCGATACCCAATATATTTTACCTTTTGCAGTGGTATATATTAATATACATAACCATTCTTTGTGCTGTGTGCCTAGCGGAAAATGTCATAGTCTTTGGTTTGACCCGACCTGTTGCTAGAACCCGCCTAATTCCAAACATCCTATTTAATCAATGAAAAATAGCATTTCAATTGCGATGTGCATGTATTCGATATGTAAACGGAAAAGAAAGTTGTTTGCTTAAAAAAAATAAAAAAAAAAAAAAAAAAAAAAAACACCTTATATTCAATAATTTTTTCTGACACACGACCATTTTATGGAATATTTTGTTTTAATTAAATGTTATAGCGACAGCTATCGCTTAATAATCGACATTGTTCATTTGTATTGTATAGCAATAAATAAATGCGCTTCATTAATCAGATTCTCAGAAATTATTTTACAGACAAATTATATAACCAAATGTAATATATAAAATTTTAATTTGATTCTGTGCATTTATTTTTTATTAATTTGTTTGAATTGGGCTTTGAAATCTATAAAAATCTTGATAAATGCTTTTATATTTTTAATATTTCAATTGTAAATTTAATTTCGAGCTTGTATGAATCATAAAATGAGAAATAAAAAATACCGGAACAGTTTCGAAATACATTAGAGCAATCACATAAAGAGTTTAAATTGATATTCCTAACACACATATTCCTGACCTCCCACTTTCCTCAAATAAAACGTGGCAATACGTCTTGACTATACAAGTAACATGGTGGATGTCTTATGCGAGACAGGAACCGATTCCCATTCGCGAGCACCTGGGTTTACCGCCTGCTTTTTTGGTGGGCCCGTGTTGTTCATCTTTTAGTTTGACCGGTGTCTTTGTGTGCCCAATGTTGCCAGTGTCTCTGGATTGTCCATTTTTTATTTCCCCCTCGGTTTCTCTAACGTTTATTAATGGGCCCAAAAATACATTATTTATTATCAGAGTTATTGTACTCAAATTTTCCTTTTGAAAAATTAAATTCATACAGGGAAAACCAAAGTGGTGACTTGCTCCAATAACTCATCCTCTGTTTCTCACAAATGAATGAACTTTGTTCCCTTTGTGTACGTCGTCTATATCGATTATTTTTGCAGATGGCAAAATGTTCATGTTGAAGAGCTTGATGATATCAAGAGGGGTAATCAGAATATGTAAATGGATGAAGGACAGACAACACAATGGCGGAAAGAAAAGGGACATAAAAACGATCTACAAAACACTACGCACTAAACTCAAGATCGAGCAACACGAACCCACTAAAAACCGGGGGTAACTCAGGTGCTCCGGAAAGGAAAGCAGTTCCTGCTTCTCTAGTGGCACCCGTCATGACGATGCTATCACAAAAGGTAATCCCGCGGTTTGAACTCAGATTGGCCTCACAAGTATGATGTGTTGACTCTGGTCATGCTGTTTGGAATCAACCAGTGATGTGCACAATTGCATTTGCTTTATTCAAAATTTGATAAACCTAAAGTATCGTTGGATAAACCTAAAGTATCGTTGGATAAACCTAAAGTATCGTTGGATAAACCTAAAGTATCGTTGAATAAACGTAAAGTATCGTTGAACACGAGAATATAATTAATTGCGTGGGAAGTAGATAACATGGTCAAATCACAGGAGAATTTGTTTTATTAATTTGAAAATAGAAATAATATTTTTTTAATAAAATTTCGGATCGTCTCCATAGTAAATAAATCATCCTAGTTGAATTTGTTTATTTATATTCTTTTTCAGTTATTTTATTTTTATCTTGTATTGCACGCTATTAATATGGATTTTTATTGCAATAGCGACTAAAACAAGAAACAACGCATTACAAGCCAAACATAGATTTAATTAGAAGCAAACATAAACGAGTAAAAGAATATTGATAGTTATTTTTTAAAAACAAAAGAAATAGAACCGTTCCAGTTATTGCCACTGCATGGAGTCACTTTTCATTATTAGTTGTATTACTGTCATCTGGAACCATAGTACCAATTTAAACAAAACCTCGGCGTGCCAGGTGAAACCAGTTAATGACACCCCAACCAGCCCCCACCCCCTGTTGGTGACTGAATCTCCACCGGTAATACATATAAAAACAAACGATAGAACCGCCACAGATTCGCTTCCACTCCTAAAGACAGCATACAGTCACACAGATGAATGAAAACATAATCAACGACACTACAATGACTTCACGTATTAGCTAAGAATGTAGAATCTGTTGGTTAAAGTCGACTCTTTGAACAAAACAATCATACCTAATACTTCTAACAGATTTAATATCAATCAGTCATGAACATCCAAGGAAATTAATGTTAATCGTTGAAGACCAGAATAAATAGGTTAGAATCAAATATAGAACATACAATAGTAATATAATATAGAATACCGTATAAACACGATGTTCAGTTCGTCTTTACCTCCAGTTGTTTGTAGGAGGGTTCGTCTTTACCTCCAGTTGTTTGTAGGAGGGTTCATGTCTTATTTACCTCCAGTTGTTTGTAGGAGGGTTCATGTCTTATTTATGTTCGGTTCGTCTTTACCTCCAGTTGTTTGTAGGAGGGTTCGTCTTTACCTCCAGTTGTTTGTAGGAGGGTTCATGTCTTATTTACCTCCAGTTGTTTGTAGGAGGGTTCATGTCTTATTTATGTTCGGTTCGTCTTTACCTCCAGTTGTTTGTAGGAGGGTTCATGTCTTATTTACCTCCAGTTGTTTGTAGGAGGGTTCATGTCTTATTTACGTTCGGTTCGTCTTTACCTCCAGTTGTTTGTAGGAGGGTTCATGTCTTATTTATGTTCGGTTCGTCTTTACCTCCAGTTGTTTGTAGGAGGGTTCATGTCTTATTTACCTCCAGTTGTTTGTAGGAGGGTTCATGTCTTATTTATGTTCGGTTCGTCTTTACCTCCAGTTGTTTGTAGGAGGGTTCATGTCTTATTTACCTCCAGTTGTTTGTAGGAGGGTTCATGTCTTATTATGATGTTCAGTTCGTCTTTACCTCCAGTTGTTTGTAGGAGGGTTCATGTCTTATTTACGTTCGGTTCGTCTTTACCTCCAGTTGTTTGTAGGAGGGTTCATGTCTTATTATGATGTTCCGTTCGTCTTTACCTCCAGTTGTTTGTAGGAGGGTTCATGTCTTATTTACCTCCAGTTGTTTGTAGGAGGGCTCATGTCTTATTTATGTTCGGTTCGTCTTTACCTCCAGTTGTTTGTAGGAGGGTTCATGTCTTATTTACCTCCAGTTGTTTGTAGGAGGGTTCATGTCTTATTTACCTCCAGTTGTTAGTAGGAGGGTTCATGTCTTATTTACGTTCGGTTCGTCTTTACCTCCAGTTGTTTGTAGGAGGGTTCATGTCTTATTTATGTTCGGTTCGTCTTTACCTCCAGTTGTTTGTAGGAGGGTTCATGTCTTATTTACCTCCAGTTGTTTGTAGGAGGGTTCATGTCTTATTTACGTTCGGTTCGTCTTTACCTCCAGTTGTTTGTAGGAGGGTTCATGTCGTATTATGATGTTCCGTTCGTCTTTACCTCCAGTTGTTTGTAGGAGGGTTCATGTCTTATTTACCTCCAGTTGTTTGTAGGAGGGCTCATGTCTTATTTATGTTCGGTTCGTCTTTACCTCCAGTTGTTTGTAGGAGGGTTCATGTCTTATTTACCTCCAGTTGTTTGTAGGAGGGTTCATGTCTTATTTACCTCCAGTTGTTTGTAGGAGGGTTCATGTCTTATTTACGTTCGGTTCGTCTTTACCTCCAGTTGTTTGTAGGAGGGTTCATGTCTTATTTATGTTCGGTTCGTCTTTACCTCCAGTTGTTTGTAGGAGGGTTCATGTCTTATTTACCTCCAGTTGTTTGTAGGAGGGTTCATGTCTTATTTATGTTCGGTTCGTCTTTACCTCCAGTTGTTTGTAGGAGGGTTCATGTCTTATTTACCTCCAGTTGTTTGTAGGAGGGTTCATGTCTTATTATGATGTTCAGTTCGTCTTTACCTCCAGTTGTTTGTAGGAGGGTTCATGTCTTATTTACCTCCAGTTGTTTGTAGGAGGGTTCATGTCTTATTTACCTCCAGTTGTTTGTAGGAGGGTTCATGTCTTATTTACCTCCAGTTGTTTGTAGGAGGGTTCATGTCTTATTTACGTTCGGTTCGTCTTTACCTCCAGTTGTTTGTAGGAGGGTTCATGTCTTATTTACGTTCGGTTCGTCTTTACCTTCAGTTGTTTGTAGGAGGGTTCATGTCTTATTTACGTTCGGTTCGTCTTTACCTCCAGTTGTTTGTAGGAGGGTTCATGTCTTATTTACGTTCGGTTCGTCTTTACCTCCAGTTGTTTGTAGGAGGGTTCATGTCTTATTTACCTCCAGTTGTTTGTAGGAGGGTTCATGTCTTATTTACGTTCGGTTCGTCTTTACCTCCAGTTGTTTGTAGGAGGGTTCATGTCTTATTTACCTCCAGTTGTTTGTAGGAGGGTTCATGTCTTATTTACGTTCGGTTCGTCTTTACCTCCAGTTGTTTGTAGGAGGGTTCATGTCTTATTTACGTTCGGTTCGTCTTTACCTCCAGTTGTTTGTAGGAGGGTTCATGTCTTATTTACGTTCGGTTCGTCTTTACCTCCAGTTGTTTGTAGGAGGGTTCATGTCTTATTTATGTTCGGTTCGTCTTTACCTCCAGTTGTTTGTAGGAGGGTTCATGTCTTATTTACGTTCGGTTCGTCTTTACCTCCAGTTGTTTGTAGGAGGGTTCATGTCTTATTTACCTCCAGTTGTTTGTAGGAGGGTTCATGTCTTATTTACGTTCGGTTCGTCTTTACCTCCAGTTGTTTGTAGGAGGGTTCATGTCTTATTTACGTTCGGTTCGTCTTTACCTCCAGTTGTTTGTAGGAGGGTTCATGTCTTATTTACCTCCAGTTGTTTGTAGGAGGGTTCATGTCTTATTTACGTTCGGTTCGTCTTTACCTCCAGTTGTTTGTAGGAGGGTTCATGTCTTATTTACGTTCGGTTCGTCTTTACCTCCAGTTGTTTGTAGGAGGGTTCATGTCTTATTTACGTTCGGTTCGTCTTTACCTCCAGTTGTTTGTAGGAGGGTTCATGTCTTATTTACGTTCGGTTCGTCTTTACCTCCAGTTGTTTGTAGGAGGGTTCATGTCTTATTTACGTTCGGTTCGTCTTTACCTCCAGTTGTTTGTAGGAGGGTTCATGTCTTATTTACCTCCAGTTGTTTGTAGGAGGGTTCATGTCTTATTTACGTTCGGTTCGTCTTTACCTCCAGTTGTTTGTAGGAGGGTTCATGTCTTATTTACGTTCGGTTCGTCTTTACCTCCAGTTGTTTGTAGGAGGGTTCATGTCTTATTTACCTCCAGTTGTTTGTAGGAGGGTTCATGTCTTATTTACGTTCGGTTCGTCTTTACCTCCAGTTGTTTGTAGGAGGGTTCATGTCTTATTTACGTTCGGTTCGTCTTTACCTCCAGTTGTTTGTAGGAGGGTTCATGTCTTATTTACGTTCGGTTCGTCTTTACCTCCAGTTATTTGTAGGAGGGTTCATGTCTTATTTACGTTATATGTGTTTGCTTGCCCATATTGTTGTCCAACACATATTGTGTTGTGTTTTTTTGTTTGTTTTTCTTCGTCTTGTGTTCCTTTTGTTGCCAGTTTCTTTGGATTATCAATTTTTGATTGCCCCTTCGGTATTTTCTAACGTTTATTTATAGAAGTTCAACCGCACACTTAAAAATAAGTCAGTTGTCTTACTTTGTTAAGTAGTGTCTTTGATGAAAATGTACGTGTGGGGAATCCTATTCTATCGTATAATGATGTATCGACATAGACATAGGTTATTCACTCCAAATAATCTAGCAGCAAAATGTATTATGATTCTTTAATATGTGTCTGTGAGATAGACTGCTCATCTTAAACGCTTGGTATATAGTTGCTTGGTAATGGATATTTCATGTTATTATTTAACCCATAAAGTCAATACTCCCCTATGTCTCTTTATGATTAAAAAAAAACTAACATCCAAATATTTAAAAAGTACATAAATTGCAATGCAAAAGAAAAAAGAAAAAAAATCCGATCCGACGCAAATCTAAAAATGGTATTTTACAATTATTCCAAAGCAAATAAAGAATTAACAGCTTTGAATAGAATTAACCATCCAATCCTTTGTCAACAATTTACAAATGGAAGAAATACATTAGCAGCCTCACAAAGTATGACAATGTATTTATCGTGTTACTGTCATACAATCACATGTACAGCAATGGAGTAAATGACAAAGCTATGTCTAGATACTGTAAAAACCCACTAATATGTACTTAATAGTCAGACGTATACATAATATATAGAAAATATACGTACATTGTCGGTAAATATAACATTTATTTGTATGAGCTTCAAAAACGAAGAAAAGTGGGTCCCTGGCGAGCTTACACAAAAAGGTGAAAACAATCGACGTTTGAGGTTGAGTATGTACAGCTCGGTGCGTGATCGACCAGTGTCTTTGAGGTTGAGTATGTACAGCTCGGTCCGTGATCGACCAGTGTCTTTGAGGTTGAGTATGTACAGCTCGGTCCGTGATCGACCAGTGTCTTTGAGGTTGAGTATGTACAGCTCGGTCCGTGATCGACCAGTGTCTTTGAGGTTGAGTATGTACAGCTCGGTCCGTGATCAACCAGTGTCTTTGAGGTTGAGTGCGTACAGCGCGGTCCGTGATCGGCATGTGTCTATTACGCTTCGCTCTACGTTATACGCTCGATACCAGGATTTACGAGACATCGTACTTCTAGTAGACGTGCAAAGCAATGGTTTTATACGTACATCTCTATATAGGCAGTAAAATGCACTGCTTACAGTATAAATAGGTTTTCTACTTACAAATGTTCCACATTTATTACGACAACAAAAACTAAATTTGGTTGGTTTTTTAAGCCACTTGCAACAATTTTTCAGTAATAGCGTGGTGGTCAGTTTTATTGGTGGAGGAAACCGGAGAAAACCATCGACCTGCCGCAAGTCACTGAAAAACTATCGCATAATGTTGTACACCTCGCCCTGAGCGGGATTCGAATTTACAACATCAGTGATGATAGGCACTGATTGCATAGGTAATTGTAAATCCAACTTACATACATCACGACCACGACCTATTACTTAGTTGGAGATATCCTTTGATGACCAATATGTAATGCAACTCTAATTCTTAGAAATAGGATCAGGAGTGTTTAACTTCATTTAAAACAATATTTCAGACGTATCACAGCGGTCAGTGATATTGTGGAGAAATGTGGCATATTCACAGAATGCCATTGACCAGCCACAATTCATGGACGAATTGTATCACAAAACGATGTATTGCGTATTCTTCACAATCTGAGTGATTATTGCCTAACGCCAAAATAGAAAATTTTCAGCCATATCGTGATGAGGAGATAACGGTGATGTCCATATTACACTACGCTCTGTGTCACATGAACCAGTTTTCCAGAATATGGTACTTCTTTTTATATTCTATTCCTTACCACTTGCATTGTAAAATCAACGTTATAACAGTAAATAAGGGTAATAACAAAATTACCGAACTCCGAATCCATTTTAAGATTTAAACAAATTGATAATTGTTTATATTTTCACTTAACGACCAGAACGAATGAATATGTCCTTGACTTTCTCTATGAAGATTTAGCACTACGATGGATGTTAATTGTAAAAGGAAACACAAAAAAACACTTTGATGATTCGAAAAATTATAATTCTCTTATTAAAAATTAGTTCCTGTCCCATAAGTGAAGTGAAGTTCATGAAGCATCTGAGTTCATCTTCGGATTTTAGTGGGTTTCTTGTTTCTCAGTTCTGTTTCCTGTGTAGTTTTTGTGGTCCTTTATTTTTTCTACCATTGTATTGTCTCTCCTTTCATTTTCGACTCTTGATTGGCGCTTTAGTATTTTGTTGTTGTTTCTGTCAAGACTCAGACAAAATATATTCCAGTAACAATATCAGACTAGCTGCAACACTACTGATAATGTCTGTCTCTGCTTTCAAAACTGTACTTTTGAGGATAATATTTGTGTTGGCAGATGGTCGTTACACTACTAAACGGCATGTTATTAAATAAGAGATCATAAATTTATCTATAAACTAATCCTTTAAAAACCCTGACGTTTATGGCGTCAGAATTAATTCTTTTTAATGCGCAAATAAATCTTCTTTTTTTTTAATTTTATTAATTTTTTTTTATTCATCTGTAATATTAATTCATGTTTGACATACTACAAACGTAGATATTAAATTTAGTGCGTATGACGCGTTTGTGGAATAAGATTTGCTCAAAACAAAAATATTTGAAAGCCAAATAATTTCTAAAAAATCTTTGGCAGCAAGAAAACTAAAGGGTCTAAACAGGATAGCCTAAATCGACAGAGGTCACCTATGCCTGAGGGAGCAGAACCTTAATTTTAATATTAATTATATGATTTAGGAAATATAAATTTCGATAAAAAAATAATGTTTTTTCTTCTTTAATAGTTTGTGGTTTATAAGTACATCATTATTATTTAAGTTGCCTTATTAGTCCATGGAGTGTGCCATTCTCCAAGCATCAAATATTTCTCCGTCCCTCAATATCTAAGAGAACTGCTTTCCTAACCTTCATTATGCCACGAGAGTATCCCCGTGCATAGAAATAGGATGTTGTTTCTCTGCTGTGAGGCATAGCACCCCCCCCCCCCCCCCCCCACACACACACACACACACTCCTAAAAGGACGTCGCTGGCTGAGCAGCACAAATTAAACACACATTTCGCCCACTGAGCAGTGCTTCATGTTCGGAGGATGCCTGCGTCTTGCAATTTAACGTCGACTTACCGCAGCTGTCAATGAACAACAGTGTGTAGGTTGCATATTGAGCGGCAAGTTTTCGAACTCAGTCCATCATCTTTCATGATGAAAATTAAAACATTCGTCCATATGTTCCTCCTACCTTTTACCTACATGCTTTATCATTTGTAAACGTTTACAGGTTATTATCATAAATATATCTAAAATGCTGAGGGAGCCATCGTGATCGTATGATAGTTGGATTTACAACTACCTGTGTAATCAATGCCTATCACCACTTAAGTCGTGAGTTCGAACCCCGTTCATGGCGAGGTGCACTCGATACAAGATTATGTGATACAATTTTTCAGTGACGTGCGACAGATCGGTGGCTTTCTCCGGTTTCCTCCACCAATAAAACTGACTGGCTTAAAAAACCAACCAAATTTAGATAAGTGTGGAACATTTATAAGTAGAAAACCTATTTATACTGAAAATGGCGTTAAACACTTTACCCCTAAATCAACTTAGATATATCTAAATGCTGTTCTCATGGCTTATAAACATCAATGAATGCACTTCTCTTCTCAAATGCATCTAAATCATTAATAGTAACATTCTATAAGACAGCATAGCATGTAATAAGATCTCTTTCTCCCTTAATTATTAGAATAAGGACAAATTTAATTGAAAAAAATGTATATCATTAGGGTTAGTATGGTATACATTTCACTTGATGAAGTAAATATTGATATCAACAAGACCAATGTCTTTTTTATATAAATAGTCGAAGTCATCGCTCTCAAAGTTTTATAGTCGCAATCGTTACTTGGTTAACTGTTACAGAATACATGTGACACAAATACCAACGGAAATGTTCCGTTAACTGTTACAGAATACATGTGTCACAAATACCAACGGAAATGTTCCGTTAACTGTTACAGAATACCTGTGTCACAAATACCAACGGAAACGTTCAGTTTGTTGAAATCACAGTCCCGTTCTCCTTCCCTCTTTCATGACTTATTACCGGGTTTGTAACTAGATTAACGCGATGGGTGTCACTAGTGGGCCAGGAACTGCTTACCCTTCCGGAGCACCTGAGCTCACCTCCGTGTGTTAGTGGGGTTGGTGTTACTCGATCTTTAGTTTTATGTGTAATGTTTTGTAGATCGTTGTTTGTCCTTTTCTTTTGGCCATTTTTTTGTGTCCTTCATCTATTTACGGATTATTCTGATTACCCCTTTAGTATCCTCAAACTATTCTTCCATTTGTCGTAGTCACACTCCTGTTCTCCTTCCCTCTTTCATCACTTATCAACCCATTTTAACAGGAGTAACACGACAGTCTTTAGTTCTCCATGTAGTGTCTTTATCAACCATTGGAGGGCCCGGGTGGCTCAATCAGCTTGGTAGTTGGATTACCTAATAACTCATACAAGTCTATCACCAATATGGCGTGGGTTCGCGCCCGGCTTTGTAAGTTACAAAAAAGGGTGCACTCGACTCGCAGCCGCAAGTGATAAAGTTTACCAGTTGCTTGCCCATGGTCGGTGGTTCTCTCCGGTCACTCCGGCGTCTTCCACCACTAAACCTGGTCGCCATGATATAGCTGAAATATTGCTGAAAGTGGCGTTAAAACACTAAAAATAAAGATATAAATATTATCAACCATTGTTTGTCTAATTGCCCCTGTTTTTTTGTCATTGTATTGACTATCTATTGACACTAATTACGTCTTCTACCACTTTGGTATTTTCAAATTCTTCTTGCTTAAATAAATTAATTAAAATCAAGGTCAATTAATTTTAAACAAATAGCACGGAATACCTGTGTCACAAATACCAACGGAAATGTTCCGTTTGTTGTATTCACATTCCCGTTCTTCTTCCCTCTTTCATGACTTATTATGCCTGTCTAATGTCGTCATTCATCATATCATCTGTTCATTTGAACGTTTAACACCATTCGATAAACATGGTTGTTTACAAGTTGTATTTGTAGGCTAAGTAATTACGATTAATTCGAATTACTAGAGTTTTACGCTATTAAGATTTAACACCGTTCTAGTCATACATAAATAGGATTTAATAAGTTTCGCGCTTTTGTTTTTAATTAAATGAGATTGATCGAATAACGCAAGGACTGAAGACGTAACATTTACATCTGTGAGGGTGTTTTCGCCTCCAGTGTCAAAGGTCATGGCTTCAGTAACCTGATATGTCAAACCAAATTTGACTTTTGTTGGTTCTTCTACTGTAGCATTATTTAGGAGCAATACAACGAACAGTGGCATGCTTAATAATCAATAGGGTGGCTTTTTATTAATAATCATGAAGAGATTACATCTATGTCTTGGTGACAGTGACGCATCTGGCAATGATAATTATACACGTATTGCCGTCTCTAAAGACGCTATTCTAGACACCCACAAGTCTGATAATAAATATCAACTGCTGCTAAGAATGTAAACATATTTTCTTTGTACTCGGTAAACAAACTACACAAGTGTCCGTACAATGGACGATATATTTCTGAGTCATCTACGTGCTCATAAAAATCTCTCAAATGTTCTAGCATATTTTCATAGTACTCGGTAAACAGGTTACACAAGTGTCCGTGCAATGGACGATATATTTCTGAATCATCTACGTACTCTTAAGAATAATCTAAAAACATATTTTCTCAGAAAAGTGGCTTGAATCAAATGTAGTGTCCTACAATATCCTACATATATTCTGTGTTTCAAACCAATAAGTTATATGGGAGGCCAAACACTGTTTAATTGTGAGTATCTTCATTTTACTCACATTTGGAAAACACTTTCAAGACCTCATCATACCACCAAGAGGTGGGTCTTGCGGCCATAATACTAGTTTCATGTCTTGTTTGTATTGCTTGTGTTTGTTTGCTAGTGGTGTCCAACACATATTATGTTGTATTTTTGTTTTGTTTGTCTTCGTCTTGTGTGCTCTATGTTGCCAGTTTCTCTGAAATGTCAATTTTTGATTGCTCCTTTGTTGTTCTCTACCATTTGTTCACCCCGCCACTGTTTATTGAAGTGTCTGTATCAAGACAAGATGGAATAATTCGCGGTCATGTATATGCGTCTTTGGAAAACGGTTTAGGTTATGTATCGTTGATCGTTCAATTGGACTTTGGCACTGTTTCTGACATTTTTGTTGTTGTAATTTTATCACTATTTTTGATATTATGTAATACATGTAGTATCAGATCTTTTAGTGGCTACCTTCTGTTTGCCCAACACTAATATCCCATGTTCTATGCTGACTAGTAAGCAGAAACACACACATATTTACGATTCAACACATGAAGAGCATACATACTGTCAAGATGGAATTCTTTTACTCGTGTTTGATTAGAACATGTGAACAGCTGTGCACACCACTTCATGCCGCTTGTTCTTGTTTTTGTTTTGTTGTTTTTCCTATATAAGTCTGGGTCTATGTACTTTTTTCTTTTGGCCATTGTGTTGTGTATTCTTCTTCGATATACGGATTCTGATTACCCCTTTGGTATCTTCAAACTCTTCTTACTGCTCCGGGAAAATAAAACTATGGAAAAAATAGTCAGACCCGTTAACTTGATATTCCGATATACAGATTATGATTCGTGACATAAACACCCCCAAGTGTTAATGCGAACTCACCTCTGCCATACTACTAATACAGAAAGACAAACATCGTATGTAGATTTATACCGCGATATTGACAAGGGACAGTTGTGTTCCAAGATTTATGATAAAGGTGATGACTTACATTTCCCAGTAGTAAATTTATTTTCTTGACTATGTACATCACCACCTCCACTGGTTACGAGGTGTCTACATGTATATAGCAAATTCATACTTTTTATGCATATCAAGCAAATTTCTCAATGTGGATTACGAGAATCATGAACGTATTGACCGCTTCAGACATTCTGTGGCCGCCATCATGACTTGGTGAAAATCTCTAGCGTCGTGACGTCCTGACGGATGTAATTTTGTAACGCTTCGAATGTATCTGGTCTCACTACGAGGTTTTGTATGGGGTTTAGTGCTGGCCGAGATTGAATTCTTTTGGTTTTACCTTTATATGTGTAACGTTGTAATTTGTTTTATTTTCAAATCTTCCTTTTATTGGAAAAAATACCTTCGGACTTGGGTATTTGCGTCCTTCTGTCAATGTATTGACGGTAGTAAAGATATGAAAATAAACAGCGAAGGTCGAGTAGAATTTTGTTATATTGTATCAAGTTGCACGTATCTTTAAATTAGCTTCTTTAGTGTTATATATGGATGTCGGTCGATATTATACCCCTGTCGTTTAATCATATAAATCGTAATGGTCATGACCGTATAGCAGGTGATTATGCATCAACTTATGTATTCAATATGTATCACCAAAATAAAATTGACTTTTCGGTACCCACACATTGCAAGGTTTACTCGATACAACATTATGTGATACAGGTTTTTCTTCCGGTTTCCTCTCTATGGAACGAAATAACTGAAATATTTCTGAAGATGAGAATGGTAAAACAACCACCTTCCTCATCCAATTTACTATTATTCGGACGTCCATGTGCGCGCCAAATGCAAGTCTCACACTTTCGACGGGATGTAAATGTAAAATATGTCTGGCAAAACTCCTTTGCGAGCAACAGTCGGGTGGCCGCTCGCAAGGAAAAAATATCCGACACTTTCTATTATATCCTCCTTTCACTTCTGGCAAACAACAAATTTGTACATTGTCAGGTTATATTGCAAATAAATCTTACCATGGACCAGAGTGAGTAACGTGTGTGAAGAGTAACACACCCCATGCACGTTACAGACAAACGTTGTACAGCATGTGGACAAAACTGATTCCGTTTCCGTCATCTTCCCTATATATTCATATGAAACCACTTATTTTCATAACATTCTCATGAAGTCATTCCTTAGCCGATTTTCATGAAATTATTTTCACCTTTAAAAACAGAATTAATTAAGTTTATCTTAATATCTTCATGTAATTTTTTCGAACTTTTATTTGCAAGCATTTATGATTTAAACACAAATGTAAATTCTTGACGTCACAATTTATATGATTATATAGTAAGATTTGGTGAAAAAATTGAACTTTGTTTTTAAATCAATGTTTAAGAGAAAGTAGAAATCAAATTATTTGCAAATTATACGAAGAAGAAATTATATTTATTTCTGCATTTAATGCTAAAAATTTCATGAAAATCCGATAAGGAATGACTTCATGAGAATGTCATGAAAATAAATGGTTTTATATGAAATATATAGGGAAGATGGCGGAAACGGAATCACTTTTGTCCACATGCTGTAGAATCCTAAAGAGTAGGTACACTGTAGCGGCTACATTACTCTAACATTGTCGTCCATGGCCGACTCTCCCTATTTTTCAAATAGCAATGAAATGTCGTTGCCCCCGGTTGTCTGATCCCTCCACAATTTCTGCATAGTTTTTTTTTTATATTTTCTGTTTAGAACTTGTTCTCATCCTGGATACGCATACAATATTAGTCACTGGACGTCAAGCAACCAAAAACCAACCAAACTATTATTATAATGAAATTTTAATATCTATTTTAGCGTTCATCCTAATCTAATTAAAGCTGCTATTATCTTCAATCCTCTTAAAGAAATCAGAATCTAATAGACATTTATGGTTTCAATCATTAGCATTTCTATACTGAAGATGAAGATGTTGGAAACAATAAGTCGGATGAAATATTGGGTGATTGTATGGTAGTTGGATTTACTACTACCTGTGCAATCAGTTCCTATCACCACTAAAGTTGTGAGATCTTACAAAATGTTTGAAGGTTTGGGTTATTGTTGGTTATCGTCACGCTATGCAATTTCTTAACTAAATCATAACTTAATAAGGAAGGAAAGTCCGGATAGTTCTAGCAGACTGGCAAATGAAACCCCTTTCATGGCGAAGTGCACTCGATGCAACAATATGTGATAAAGTTTTGTCAGTGACTTGTGACATGTCGGTAGGTTTCATCGGTTTCCTCCACCAATAAAACTCACAGCCGCAAGTGATAAAGTTTACCAGTTGCTTGCCCATGGTCGGTGGTTCTCTCCGGGTACTCCGGCTTCTTTCACCACTAAAGCTGGTCACCATGATATAGCTGAAATATTGCTGAAAGTGGTGTTAAACACCAAAGATCAAAATCAATCAAATCATCCACCAATAAAACATCCCCGGACTTATAGTAGGATTAGTGTTACATAATCGTAAGTTTTCTGTGTATTGTTCTGTGTATCATTGTTTGTCCTTTTGTTCTCTTTCATTTTGCTATTGTATTGTCTGTCCTTCTTCGAGTTACAGCTTCTTTGACTACCTGGTTAATATCTTTAAATTGTTCTTTTGCATTTGGTCTCGAAATTCTACCAGTTAAAACACAGAAACAAAATATATATGGCAAACATTTCTGGAGAAATTAATTTGATGTAAATACGTATAGTTCAACGAATCAAATAACTTTTTTTTTTATTTTGACATATTTTGCAGTACGGAAAATAGAAGATTGAAATTTAACTGATGATCTAGATAATTGACCAAGTTATCTTTTAATTCATCGATGAAGTATTATATAAGGATGATAATTTCTGATGAGCAGTATGTTGTTACGAGTACGTGGCCTGTTGTCATCATCTTCTCCTTTTCGTTATATTCCTTAGCTTGTGGTAACAAATCAATGCATCCGTAAGCCACCCAGCGGCATAATTTACCTATTGAATTAATTGTTTGAAAACCCTGATTTCGTCAGGAATACAGCTGAAGTACTGGTTAACTCGACATTAAACACCAATCAATCAAGACATAAGTCATAGGGCTCGTCGTGGTTGTGATCGCATGGTAGTTGGATTTACAACTACCTGTGTAATCAGTGCCTATCACTTCTAATGTTGTGAGTTCGAATCCCGTTCATGGCGAAGTGTACTCGATACAAAATTATGTAATTAAATTTGTCAGTAACTTGCGATAGGTCGGTGGTTTTCTCCGGGTACTCCGGTTTCCTCCAACAATAGAACTGACCGCCACGATATAGCTGAAATATTGTTGAAAGTGGCGTTAAACACCATAAACCAAACCATAAATCATAAACTGTTCAGTTTTAATCAAACTTAAACTGCTTCGAAACAGTTGTATTGGTTGGTAGTTTTGTATTTATCACAGGATTGAAATAAACAAAAATTGAGAATAAGTGATGTAAACTCCTGTTTGAAAGATGCTGTCATTATCGGAAACACTTTCATTTCTACGAGTATCAAGACTAAAAAAGCCATCAGTTTATAGAATATTATGCAAAACGTTTAAACAGTGATGGACAACAATTCCACCAATGCCATCTCAAACAATTGACCACAAAAAAGACCACAACATATGGTGTTGGAAATCCAGGTCCTGGCTTGAGTCAGGCAAAATAAATGTGACGGAGTTCAACCGGTTAATGGTAGTCCAATCCCTCCTCTGATAATTTGATGTCCAACGACAATAAAGATATAAACAAATGATACAACAGAATGCACAGACCACATACTGTCACACAAATGAATGCCAACATAAACATGGACATTAGCAGTCAGTAAATGTAGTTATTTAACTGACTACTAACTAAGAAGGTAGCACCTCTTTTATTCCTTCGTTAGGGATCGTCGTTGTCGTGATCGTATTGTACTTGGATTTACAACTATCTATGTAATCAGTGTCTATCACCACTAAAGTTGTGAGTTGGAATTCCTCTCATGGCGATGTGTACATTCTGTCATAAACTTTGTGAGTGAGTTGCAGAGGTCGGTGGTTTTCTCCACTAATAAAGCTGATCGCCACGATATAACTGAAATATTGTTGAAATTGGCGTTAAACACCATAACTCTAACCCTGTTCCATTTTAAACCTGTGTAGATGGTTTAGGTCTTTGACATTGAAATATATTACATTGTACTACATACATGACTTGGTAATAGTTTATTTGTCTTATTGGTCTGTATTTAGTATACAATAATATATATATATGTGTGTGTGTATGTTGACAATGGTGCTAAATGCTCAATTCACTCCAGTGATAATTGGAAGTCATTTTATTAGCTAAACATCTGTGTTGTACAATTATCAATATTCATAATGACTTAGCTATAGCACTATGTATATAGCTGTCTGTAAATACATTTGTTACCTTTATATAAAAATAAAACAATTTTGCATTAAACAATTAATTATGCCATACTTGTTACATATAATGCCATATATAACCAATGATACGTGTATGAGAATGACCAAGTAAAACACCGAACGCACTCAACTTAAAACGCGGCGTAAAGTACAACGAAATAAATAAACGTGATGAGAGCATTACAAATACTGTTAAATTTAAAAAAAGGACATAATTCTGTCTTTTGTTCATTTGAATCAACGTTTTTTCTATGTTTAAATGAATCAATTCTTTACATTTGTGTTTAAAAACAATATATATTCTTGTGATGGTTCAAATGAAAGATAAATAATGGTTAACAACGACGTTATAAATTAAAGGGGAAACAGAATCTCCATGCAAAACTAAAAAAATGGACATTCAACATATACTTTGATGTGGAAAAACTTATTGGAACAATCTAGGCTTTAAAAATGTTTTTCACAAGCACGTGAATATGGATTGGTACAAGAATATTTTTTTTATAGTTTACTGTTATGTTATGTATATGTTTATCTATATTCGATGAAAAGTTCTATAGAGTTTATGGCTGTACTTGTAAATGTACCGAAATAAAATAAAGTTATCGTTTTGATATTCGCATTATTCAAAGAAATAAAGATTTCACAATAGTTGCTTATTTGCAAAGTTCGTGAGACGATACCATCTTAGTTAATGTTTGACAAATTACAATGATATTTTTTAGATAAAAATTAAAAGCTAAAATAGCAATATCTAGTTTTTTTGCAGTGATCATTTTGGTGTTGGATCAAAATTGTCTTAACAAATTTAATATTTGGCTGAAAAAGCGTGACATATGACCCTGAACTTGTCATGAATTCCTCTTAGTTTGTCCAATTATAGAAACATTGTCTCATGGGTATGTGCGTTCGGAGTGCTGACATTAACCAAAAATTACAATATAAAACTTTTACAACTAATTTGCATAGCAATGTGTGAAGTTATAATGTTGATATAATAAGAAAGATTTACTACTGCATCGTACTGTGTTAAATGCCAAACCTTAGTCAGTTATTTTCTCATTTGGTCTTTTTAACTGCATTTTAATTTAATTAGAGAAATGTGTTAATCATAAAATGCATTGGGGGGAATAGATAACTACAAGTTGATGGTACATACAAATAACAGTTAAGTCAACATTTAAATATGAGTAACAGTAGGGGAGAAATTACTTGTGTAAATACGCTGTAGTTTTTCTTTGAACGTAATATTTTGTAACATATTTTTCTAAATAATATTACGACCGGTTATAATCACCAAGAAAAATTACAAACATAAGAATAAATATAATTATACATAGATTCTCCTTCTGCTACCAGTTGGTTACAATATTTCTCCACTCGAGATAGTTATAGTTTCAAATTTGAAAACTCTCTCGTGGATTGTGAAATTTCTTCGCTCGGGATAGCTAAATTTTCTAATTTTAAAGTTCCGAGTTTTCTCAAATATCGAGAGTGGAGAACTATTGTAATCTATTGGTGGCAGAAGGGGGAGCTCTGTTTCTCCTTAGTATAATTTCAAAACGTAAAAAAAATATTGTAGAAAGTTGTTAGCTTCCGTTGTTAATGACCAGGGGCGGGAACTGTCTTTCAAAAATTTATCCAGTGTGGTTATAAAAATATGACGAATATTTAACCAACTGGCTAAGCATTTTAAGAATAGAAGAAATACTAACTGTTGTATTCTTATATCTTGGTAAACAGTTTTACTGTGCTTTTTTTCCAATCTTTGTCATCATGTTGATATTTTTTTTGTCAACAAGCTGTTTTAAATACCGTATGTCAAACCAAAAAATAATAACGAGACGAACATTTGTCATTACGTCGAAAAGTATGCGTAAAGCACATTTTACTCATTTTACACGAGAAAGCAAATAAATTAAAGATAAAATTCAAATTTTACAAACGCACACGAACATATCCAACACACAAATATACACAATTAAAGGAATAATACATATGTTTAGATATATACATTGGTAAGCTCATCGGTTCACTGGAATAGCCTTCAAAATAATAATTGACATTCCCTAACAAGGAACAATAAAATAGTTTTGAAACCATAACTGATTTTCCTACACAAAAATAATATGCAACTGTATAGAAATTAAATTGACGTTTCGTGCATATTTTAATTAAATATTTAAATTATACTTTTATGTTTCCAAAATAGAAATATAAAAAATAAATAAAAATGAATAAATTAAGAAACGAGACAAAATACAATTGTGACAAACTGTAACAGAACTAAAAAGAGCTTTAAGATATCAAAGAGGTAATCAGAATCCGTCAATCGAAGGACAGACAACACAATGGCCAAAATAACAAGGACACAATAATAGAAAAGTCTTCAAATTAAAATTGATGCTTCCGGTATAAGAATGAACTTAAGAAATTATTCTTGACAATTCTACAAACTAAAAGAAATCAACTTGCACATTGTTGTTCTTGGTGTCTCATCAATTGATTGTTAGATAATGAGGTAAAACAGTGGGTGCTATCATGATCTATGTTATCTTAAAATCTTTTTTGTTTGTCTTTTTCTAAATGATGGCCTTAATTTTAGATTGTATCTTCTATTCATGAACAATTTCTAAAGAATGCACAAAAAAGTTCAACAACATGTTCACTGCTGCTCAAATTCACATTGTTCGATTGATTGATTGGTTGCTTGGTATTTAAGGCCAACTTTAGCCTCAAATTTATATAATGGTAATAAGTTAAAATAGAACAAATTAATGCTTTTAGAAAAACAAAGAATGACAAAATTTAAGCATATGCAAAATTAGGATGTCCTAACTCAATTATGAATAAATAATAAAGTCAAAGAGTAGATCTTAGCTTAAATTTCCAGTTCATTTAGCATGGTAATGTTAGATTCCCAGTTAAGTTATATGTGTTTTAAACAATATTAGGCGCATGTGCCGGAGGTAAGACTTGTTTGTTCTGGAAACCATCATCGGGTTCGTATTTATATTAGGTGTGCCACACATCCTAAAATTGGAAAAGAAGATGAGCATGTACAATGTAATTTATCAAGTAATTGTTGGTATTTACTAGTAATTCAGCGAACCCCCTGAGGTTTCGGGTGGGTTCGGTCTCCTGGACCATATACTGCAGGGGTGGTTCAAGGATTTCAAGTTAGGGGGCGCACTTAAAAAAATTGCGCCGAGCGGAGGGAGGCGCGAAAATATTTGGGGTATTTCGTGTGAAAAATCACGATTTTACGCCAAAAAATCATATTTTTTCCAATTTTAGAGGGGGCGCGCGCCGGGTACGCCCTCCCCTGGATCCACCCCTGTACTGGGGATCTAATCTAGAACCTAGATCAATGGACTAGAATTCACCCCCTCTCTATGATCCGCGCCTGATAATACCTGGCAAAAATCACGGATAGGGTTTATACTGCCTCTACACGAACGGGAATAAAACTCGCAATTGTAGCGGTGATAGCCACTGATCTGTTATGGTAGATCTAACTACCACACGGCCACGTTTATTTTGGAAGATTCATAAGGAAGTTTTGGCAAAAAAGTGAGATTTTAATATTTAACGTACATGAAGAAAAAAGTGCATTCTACAGATTATGCAGAAAAATAAATTATGAATACTTCTATTAATAGATCTTAATCCAAAAAAAAAAATCTCTGCTTATTTATTTATTTATTTATTTAACCCATTAATAATTTTTACCAAACAAAATAGTTAATTTAAAGATATCGTTTCCAATATCTAAATTCAAGATTTTAATGTGATAATTATTCTGTAAAATGAGTTTTTGAATTTTAAATTATAAATGTATATCATTTAAAATAATGATATACATCAAGTTTGTACCATGCAGATATCAAATTCTCCCGTTTATCTATTTCCCTATCTATTGGTTTATTTAACATGAAGACATTTATATTCAGATTTGTATTTTTGTTAATTGCTACAGTGAAACTGGCATTGTGTTTTATTATGACTACCAGAGTGAAACGGTGCTGTAATTTGTTTTGAATAATGATTTATCCCAGTTGCCACAGCGCTGGTGGCAAGTTTATATGTAACATCAGTTTTATAATGATGAAGTTAGTTGTATATACATCCAAAATCTGTCATGAAATTTTATTGTAGTTGTCTACTTTATTCTTTAAGATTGATTAATTGATTGGTGTTTAACGCCAACTTTAGCAATATTTCAGCTATATCGTGGCGTGAACAAATTTTATATTAATTTAAGACACCTACAAGACCCTTAGAAATAAAACATAGCTGTCTATTATTAGATAGCATGTTTGTTTGTCTTAGCTATACTTATATAAATGTTTATAATATTTAGTTCTCCATAACTTTTTAAGAGTTGTTCCTAATAAAAGAACTTGTTATGAAACTCATAAATGTATTTTACACTCAGTTCATTAATCTTACTTGTCACATTTTTTTTCTGACCTCCATTAATAATTGCGGGAGATAACTTACATAGTCTGTTGTGCAAATCCCTTTGAATAATATATGCACTTTGTTCAATAAAATATTTGAATTAAATTGATAGGATTGGCTCTTATTATGTCTTAAATATGTTCTGAAATTGTAATTCAATATGATAGCTTTGTAAAGAGGTGAAACTTTATGGAAAAAAAAGTATTTGCGTTGACAATTATACCCAGTTAAATAAATAGATAGATGCACGGTTTACACGTGAATTTACTACCAACTAATCTAATTATAACAACTGTCACTCAAAACCGCATCTTAAAACACTTCTTATTATTTTACCAACATAAATAGCAAATTGAGCGCAGCAGATCACGTGTTGAGAGCAAATTTTGATGCGGAATATGGGGGGGGGGGGGGGGGGGGGGGAGGGGTATGGTAATTAATGCCACTTTCAACAATATTTCAGTGATATCGTGGCATAATTCCAGAAAATAAAACCAATTTCATAAGACCGTTTAAAGTCCAAGACAGTAAAATGAACGGTCACATATCTTTCTGTTAGGGGGATCCATTTTGCATCTTTCTATGATTTTGATATTTGAATTTTGAATTGTTCCGACGGTGCTGGATTTTTTGTTTTTCATTTTTATTAATTAAACATCTTTGATGATGATATTTCCCAATCTATTGAAGTGAAAAGTCGTTTATACATTTTGACCACGAACGGACGCAAACTTGAAATTTATTGCTGTTACTTGAAGCTTTACATGAAATTATAACGTTGTTTTTATATATTTTTTAATTAAAAGAACGCATGAAGTACTTACGATGAACATAATTATTTAATTAAATACGGTATATTTATGGATAAACATAATCTGAGAAAACAAAATTTCTAGTCTTTCAGGGGGAAACTATAATGTTTTTCTTAAACTCCTTGTTGTTGGTTCATTTGTTTTGTTTTTGTGTCTTTTTGTTTATTTTTGGTGGTCTGGAGTATTTTTAATATCTTGGCCTGAACGATTTATTGATCACATGATATTACATAGCATAATTTTTTAAACAAATGCGTTCAAATCAGTTTTTAACATTTAAATTTCATCTTGTGCCTCTGTAATAGGTAACTATATTTTTATTGACTGTTGTTCAGTGCTAATGTTTTTCCTTATGTTGTACAGAAATTGACCGTTAAATATTTGTACTTTCTCTAAAATAATACAATACAGCGACTTTCAATGCCAAATTTTAAGTAAACTAAGCATTTCACTGATTAACAGGAGTATAGGGTGTATAATTTAAAGATCATTTGTTTTACTAATTAAACGAACTTCGTGTTCCTATATATTACAGATGACCACATCAATACACATGCCCACTTATCATTGATTTGAATAAAAATAGTGACGAGAAGCGGCAGTTTATTATTAGAATTAATAAAAATCGACCATATTTCTTGAAATAATTAGTTTTGTAACGCGTTGTTACATTACACGTGAAATAAACAGATGTCCGGTCGTGTATTAATTACTGGTCAGTTAATTAGGCAGATTTTCCGTAATTAACAATGACTTATGTGCTTGCTGCTGTAGCTAGATAGGAGAACATTGGGTTATTGATATACAGAAATGTAAGCAACAGCTGACCGAAAAAAACAACCTGCAATCCACGTGTATAAAAAGAGGCCCACTACATGCAAGAATAAAGAAGAGCTTGAAGATACCAAAGGGGTAATCAGAATCCGTAACAATGGTCAAAAGAAAAACGACAAAAGGACAGACAACGATTTACAAAACATGCATATAAAAGTAAAGCTAGAGTAACACGAACCCAACTAAAAACCGAGAATGTTCGTTGACAAATACGTACAACAAATCCCAGAAATATATCTGCTATCTATGATGAAGTAGGAAGTAGGTGTTTCACACAAAAAAGCAATTATTCGTGAAATTACAGGTTGAAAATTGATTGAATTCTCCATATTAATTAATTCCTTTCAATGATTTTTTTATATACCTATCCGTATTTTTGTAATTAATAGAAATTCGAGTGGACTTCAATCATCTCTTAACCCAGGTAAAAACTGATCGATTGAAGGTACTGCAAAGTCTGTGTTTTACACTCACGTACATCTCGGCGACAAAACTTTTCACCAAAAAGAAAAAGTCGACAAACCACAATAATACATTTCTTTCTATAATAATAATAATAATAATAATAAATATATATGTAAATATAATTGTATAAATTTAATACAGTTTTATTGATTTTATTGCTAAACGTGTTTTCCTGTTAAACCCAGGATGATATATATTAAACAAACAGTCTTAATTTTTAAAGATTAAAAGACATTGTGAACTTGAAATTGAAAATAATGGAAAAGAAAAGAATTAAAAAGTGACATTAATCATTTCATTAACAAACCAAAAAAATAAATAAATAAGATAACTTTAAGGAAATAAACTGCAAGTATTTTAACGGTGTCAACACCGTATGTTCAAGGATCTACATCCAATGGAATCAATGCATATAATCGCTAAAATATACAAGTTTCCCCCCTTCCCACACGCGTCGAGTTGTAGTCGGCGATGCAATAAAGGTAACAGTTTATCAGAGACTAAAGAAAAGACGATGGTAGCAACGTTCGTTTCCTGTACCAATAAAACTTACTGCTACGTCAGAGCTAACTAATAGTTAAAAGTGGTCTTAAACATCGTAATACAAATCTTAATCCTCTGTTTTGGAACAGTAAAACAGGTTATGGGTAATAACAACCATTTTAGGGCAACCTTTTGGGTCTCCTTCTAAGGAGAATGGAAATTTTAGGGCAACCTTTTGGGTCTCCTTCTAAGGAGAATGGAAATTTTAGGGCAACCTTTTGGGTCTCCTTCTAAGGAGAATGGAAATAGCTGATGCAAGATTACGGAGGAAATTTGAGAAGACCTCTTTTTAACTTCAGTGCATATAATATAAGAAAACTCACGTTCAACAGGGAAAATAGACCATTATACATGAACATCTCGACTAATTCACACTGAAACGCACAGAAAAAAGTTTACACATACATGTACCATGCTAGAAAGTTGTTTTTTTAGATTTACCCTACTTTTCAGTTCATACAGTCAAAATTCTTTATTCCACATTTGACAGAAAATAATAAAGTTTTCTTTATTATTCATCATTGTGGTTTTTCTTTGCTCACATTTTGATTTTTAAAAAATAAAAACAAAAAAGATCAATCCCATAGTTAGATTAAATGATATTATTGTTTATTTTAAATATACTATAGCACATTTGTTACACAGTGTGTTTTGTGTGATCCTGGTAACTTCTTGAAAAACTACAATGAAATGACAAATCCTACGGCCACGAACTCGGATTCTTGAAACCATGTGTTCTTGTGTTTAGATTTAAGCAATATTCATATATATATCAATACTGATAGTAAATTAAACATTGAAACACAAAATTTACAAAAAATACTAAATAAGTACGAATAGAACTTAAAATAAGAATTATCACATGTTTAAAAGAGTGCCATTTCACGTTACAGAATCAATATATCTGTATATTATATAGCTATTTAGCAGTGTACAACATGGCTTTGTATCAACAAATTAATTATACATTGAACAAACAATTGTATATACGAGGAGGATGTACACAGAATAGCATTGAAAGGGCTATCATGAAATATACAGTGCATTGTAATATGATCGAGATGAAACTAATATATATATGTATATACAAACAGAAAGCTCCAGTAGACATTTTACATTTTGATTTTTTGGTATGACATTATTATGATGAAACTTTACATTCCAAAATGAATTGTGAAGTTTTACGTATTGCATCAGAATTTATTCCTCTCATATTGAGAGCATCGCCATGTATATAACTTAAGTCAGTAATGATAGGACTAATTGAATGTGTGTATGTAAGAATCCTTAAAATTAAAAAGTTAATTTATTCCTCTCATATTGTGAACATCGCCATATAACTAAAGTCAATAATGATAGGACCAATTGAATGTGTGTATGGAAGAATCCTTGAAATTAAAAAAAAAATGTATTCCTCTCATATTGAGAACTTCGCCATATAACTAAAGTCAGTAATTATAGGACCAATTGAATGTGTGGATGGAAGAATCCTTGAAATTAGAAAAAAAATGTATTCCTCTCATATTGAGAACTTCGCCATATAACTAAAGTCAGTAATTATAGGACCAATTGAATGTGTGGATGGAAGAATCCTTAAAATTAAAAACAAATACAAGACTGCTACAACGGGTATTTTCAAAGTTAGCCAGTATTTAATATTTTGCTTACTTGTGTTTTTGTGAGATTTCGATTACAATGTCTACAATTATTAAAGTCAACGTTGCATATTTGAGATCCCAATTTTAATGACTTTAAAAATATATCCTGTGTCCCTAA
This sequence comes from Bathymodiolus septemdierum, assembly GCA_963383655.1. Lineage (NCBI taxonomy): Eukaryota > Metazoa > Mollusca > Bivalvia > Mytilida > Modiolidae > Bathymodiolus > Bathymodiolus septemdierum. The sequence continues at coordinate 56,184,677 of OY726517.1, read as the reverse complement.
TAGAAGATGAATAACGTCAATATTTGTTATCCCTTATAAATAAACAAATGAGAAAAACCTTCATGTTTTGATATTGTGTCACCATAAATGTCAATTTTAACGTTGGTATATTATATTATATAGATATTTTACAAAACAAGTTTGATAGATGCATAAGAGGAAAATCCTGGAAATAAAACAATGAGACAAGTTTTATCTACGAGACTTTGAGTATTTTCCGAACAATATTTTCTGAAATGCATTTCGAAATTCTGGGCTAAATATTGTATATATAATAGGATTTAACAAACTATTAAAATAACCAAGCCACAGAACAGTTGCTTTAAGTGCATTAGGAAATCCATATTTCCCTAATGGCTCAATTAAAGCTATGAGAAAAAATGGCAACCAGCAGCCAATATATGCACCTGTTATGATTCCAAGAGTTCGAGCAGCTTTTCGCTCACGCTTCATTTCTAATTTTTCCTTTGCACGTTTTGCTTTTGCAGCAATGGATTCCCCTTTCGGTGTCATCGTCTGCTCATCCTGAATATTGGCGGGAACTTTAGAGTTGTCGTTCTTGTCAGAATCTCCATTCATCATTCCATTACAAGATGTTTCTACCATGGTAATCTCTGTATGACCATTAATCGGTGACGGGGGTGCCTTTAAGAGACTACTTTTTGCAATATCGTCAACATTTTTATTTGTCGCATATTGTTTTTTATTAAAATGTTTTCTCCTTATTCGCGACCGGGCAACTTGGTAAATTTTAACATAAATTATCAACATGACGACTGTTGGTAAATAAAAGGCACCAATCGTAGAAAACAATGTGTAACTGTCTAACTGACTTATCATACACTGTCCCGTCAGTGCTGGAGAATTTCCTTCATCCTTCCAACCAAACAATGGCGGAATTGAAATGAACATTCCAACAGTCCAAGCTGTAGCAATCATGAGTAAGATTCTCTTTGCCGTCCGATTTCTTATGTAGTCTATATTTGTAACGGCCCAATATCTATCAACTGATATAGCTACTAGATGAAGTATGGAAGCCGTACAACATAAAACATCAAAGGAGACCCACATATCACAAATTTCAGATCCTAAGAACCAAGTCTGACTCACTTCGTACACTACACTAAGTGGCATCACTAATGTAGCCACCATCAAATCTGCCACAGCTAACGATAAAATTAAGTAGTTTGCCACGTTATGCAGATTTTTCTCAAGAATAATGGCGGCTATCACAAACACATTTCCTATAATTGTTAATAATATCACAAGTCCCAGTGTAATGGAAGTCCCAACTAAGTGTGCCATACTTTTGATTTGTGGAGCAAATGTCTTCTGTGTTGTACTGTCATCAAATGATGCATTGATAATTGTTGTTATTATCCTGTTGGAATCATCCGTGTACATTGAAAAATTATTTTCCATTTTTCCTTTTTTTTTCTAATCACCAAGTTTCAAACTTGTTCACAATAAAACAAAATATTTGAATTTTCTACACTTAAATCAACAGATTTAACATTTAAATATTTAATCCATTTTAAAATAACTTACACTGCATGTGCAATATTTTATATATTTGTGCATAGGATTAACGTACTATCCGAAATGTCGCAGAATATGCTATGGTATTACATTTATATATTGCATAGCGGAACGCGTTATTCCGTTTGACATAAACTGACGATTTCTCAACTTAATAAAGCCAAGCATGATCATTTTCATTTTAAATAATCATTTGTAAATAAGGTTGATATCAAGCAATAATATTTACATTTGTTTCTCTAAAGGTCATTGGATGATTGTGTTAACCAATCAGTTGACAGTGTACATATCTCTTCAGAGATCACTGGTTGTTATATTTCATTCAATTTTCTGTGTATTCCATGGATAGATCGATTAAGTACACAAGAAATACTGCACACATGCTAAGAAAAATTACAATGCAGTGTTTATTTGACAATTATTGGCAAATCTCGTCCTTTATTGTTAACGAAAGTTCCAATAAAATTCCGATCGAATTCAATACAGTGTTAAATTGATTCCGGAAATGAATATGGTTGCACCAGCATGACTTTATGTTTTATTATTTAAGAAACTACTCAGCGATACTTCCGATGTTAATTCCAAAGTAAATATATTTCTGCATTACTTTTTTATTTCAATATACCATATTCTTTGTTTCATTGTGTACTTTGTCCATTTTTTGATACATTATTAAAAAAAGTTTGACTCCGTTACAACAAGTGCTAATTTGTTACCATGGAAACAATGAAGTAATGTCCTTCCATCCAAATCCGTTACTTCTGATATTATAACTGAAAATATAAAAGAAATATAGAGACAACTGTGAAATATGTCTAGTTAGGTCATGATATTACGGCTTAAAATAAATGTTTCTCGCATTTTATGAACAAACCCTCAAAAACATTTGGGGTGAATTCCCAAAAGAAATGTAATCTGAGACTATTATGTCCGTGTAAAACTTTTTCCTTAATTAATGTACAGCTAAAGACACTTAATTCTATTAGAGAAAATGTGAGTTTTTATTGACAAATGAGTTAGAAAGGGAGAACTTATTGTCTGAAATAGATACATTACCGAACAATACCCATATCGACAACACAGTAGAGGAAATTGATCGTTATTCAATAAAGGATACCAGACCACTATAGATAGCATTATATTTTGACGAAAATTGAGTGATACTCGTTGTTGATTGGATAATTACAAAAACAGATAAATCATATTCCATCGCCTTGTGTCTGAACTAAAAATTATACAACAATGATGAAACTAAAGAGACGAACCGTAAATAATTCATAACTGAAAAATATATACTCAATAATTACACATTTTATTATTAAGTATTAAATTACGAAATGTATATACACATTTGTATGTATAATCGATTTGACACTGAAAAAAGGAACAAATATTTATATAAAAAGTTATGAAACTCATTATGTAAAAAAAAGTTATGAAACTCATTATGTAAAAAAAAGTTATGAAGCTGAAAATATAATTGTTATCTGGTCTATAAGGGTAATAACAAAATTACCGAACTCCGAACAATCTTACAAAGGGAAAGTCAAAACTCATAAGTATATAAACAGACAAAATCAGTCAACAACCTAGAGTTGTGTGTTCTGAGAAAAAAAAATTAAGTTTAAATGCGCAATTTGACGTTATATGTACTTGCACTACGGACTCGCAAATCATGCTTAAAAATATGAGATTCACACACAATAATAATAATAATAATAACACTCAGAAATATCAAGGTATTGAAAAATAATTAAAAAGTAAAAACATCTGTCTACAAAATTTAGGATTATGGGTGCCAATCGTTATTTTTCATTATATTGCATACTTTATTTTCGTGGTAGGTTTTATTGGTTGCGAAAAACAATGCGATTCAATATGTTAACCTAAACCTTAATGACGTACATGTAGCGTTGTATAACTCAAATATCAACACGTGTGGGCGTTCACGATCTTAATCTTTTGTCGTGATTGGACATATGTATAGGAAGATCAGACCAGCTTACGATAGCTGTAACGGAGACTGAGGAGTCCCAACTCATGGTATAATGTTTCCCTATATGATGTCCGCTAAGATTTCCGCATAAAAACGATGTTCAGTTCGTCTTTACCTCTAGTTGTTTGTAGCAGGTCTCGTGTCTTATTTACGTTATCTGTGTTTGTTTATATATAGTGGTGTCTAAAACATATTGTGTTGTGTTTTTGTTTTGTTTTTCTTCGTATTGTGTACCCTATGTTGCCAGTTTCTCTGGATTGTCCTTTTTGGATTGCCCCTTCGGTATTCTTCTTACGTTTATTTAAAAGAAAAAAGTATATAATTATGATTTGACAGAATAAAACAACTAGTTTGGTAACAAAAATGAAGGTACATTAAAATGAACTTAACATACGGAAAAATACATGTTTAATAAATGATAGTTCTTTGATAATTGTACATCATCTGTATGTCACACTGTTTCCTAAATAAAAAAATGTGAACAAAATAAAAAGAACCACAACGTAAATTAGGAATTTGTATTTGGTGTTTAACGCCACTTTTAACAATATTTCAGTTATATCGTGGCGGTCAGTTTTATTGGTGGAGGAAACCGGAGTATCCGGAGAACATCACTGACCTGTCGCAAGTCACTGACAAACTTTATCACATAATGTTGTATCGAGTAGACCTCCCCTGAGCGGGATTCGAACTCACAACGTTAGTGGTCACGGATAGGCAATGTTGAATCGTGAACTGGTTGTTGGTCTAGCACAAAGAAGGTATTATCATCATCATCATCACACAAGAATACCGCCTCAATATAACTGAAATCTTGTTGAAAGTGGCGTTAAACACCATAAACCTGAGAATGTGTCTTCATATTCCATGATTTTTTGAAAATTGTTTACCGATTCCGGAGTTTATTTTTTTATACAGCGAATAGTATTATATAAGTCGATGTTGTATTGTGGGAAAGCTGTCTTAAAGTGTCAAAGGTCAACTTGAACAAAGCTTTTAAAGTGTAAATTTAAAGCGTTAAAGCTTAAAGTGCAAACTTAAAGTGTCAAAGTTCAAACTAAATATGTCATATTTTAAATATTAAAGTGTCATTTCATGTCATGGAGAGAAAAACAACAGACGTAAGAATACATGTCATTAGTACCTCTAAAATGTAATTATGAATATATTTATTTATTATATATTGTTATTTAGATTTGATAATTTATAAAATAAATCAAGTGGATCAAAAACATACATTGGTTGTTACACGAGTCATCAATCTCATTATAATGTGTAGATATTTATAATGTGTTTGTTACAACTTATTACGTCACAAAGACTAATTGCTAATTTGGACAATTAACACATATTAATATTGTTAATCGGTGGCATGTGGTTCTTACAAATCTAGTCAAGTACGTTTTGTTTGTTTGTTTGTTTGTTTGTTTGTTTAATGGTGTTTAGCGCAACTTTCAACAATATTTCAGTTATATCGTGGCGGTCAGGTTTATTGGTGGAGGAAACCAGAGTACCCGGAGAAAACCACCGACCTGATGCAAGTCACTGACAAACTTTATCACATAATGCTGTACACCTCGTCCTGATCGAGATTCTAACTCACAACATCAGTGGTGATAGGCACTGATAGTATAGTCAAGTACGGATTGATCAGTTAATGGTATATTTAGCCTAACGTTGAACAATATTTCAATAGATATTTATAATATTTACGATTTGATTATCAAATTATACGTTTTTAATGCCTTTCTTGTACGAGTTATTACCCTTACGACGGGTAAAATAGCACCCGGTCTAGCAAGAGCAATGGAAAGGACTACAAATTTGTGTATAATTTTCTTATAACATTTGAAAAAAATACCAATATATTGTTTTATGGCAAATAGAAAATTCACAAGTTGCTACAAAATTAAAAAAATTTGGGGAACATATATGTTATATTCATTGAACTTGACATGAAAGTGGACCTTCTTCGCTGCCTAAAAGGGAAATAACTCATGTAAAACGTATAATTTTAGTATCAAAGTCGGAAATATCAAAATGATCGTCATATCGTGGCATAACCAGAGGAAAGAGATAAAAGCATCGACATACCACAAGCGACTCACTAATTTTATCACACAAGGCATCAAATACACCTGGCAACAGAAGGGAATTGAACTCGTAACTTTTGTGGCGATAGGAGAATGCTGTATAGATAGAGTGTTAATCTAACTACGATAGATCTCGGCCACGAGGATCCCATTGCCAGCATTATCTGACATATCAATTAAGTGTACATTGCAGAAATAAAATTATATTTGACTGTAGAGGTGCACATGCGTGTATTACAGCTATTAATATAAATATTTAAAAATGTAGAACGGCAATAAAAGCGCTGTTCCCTTACTTTAATTTGTGTCTAAGTGTAATGTTGGATTGCCTAGATCTCTCATGTTCATTTACACCCACATCCTTTCTTTCTTAATCCGAATGGTGTCGCATTCAAAGTCAGCCACAGCAAATGAGATATGTTTAAACATTATGTCTGTACTGAGTGTGTCTTACGTCCGTCACTGGTCAGCAGGACAGTGAAATTTGTCTATTACATTCTACTTTACTCAGGTTGGTAAACTTTTGACTTGAGGAACTTTTAGTTTCACGGTAAGGTCTTGTCAAAATTGGAGAACATTAATTTTATAACCATATCTGTCTCTGCTATGAAAGGCTCAAACTCTGAGATTTCGATTGTAAACTCGTTGGACAACAGATTCAATCGAGGAGCACGATCGTAAAATAAATAAGCAGGTCGAGGCTAACATTTTCGAAGCTTCGAAGCCCGGCATTACAAAAATCTACAGGAAACAAGGATGTACAGCTGACAGGATTTGCTGCATGTAACCATTACGATAGGAGTGCTTTTATACCCAACTATCACGAGTTTGTGCCCTTATGAGGGCATGCACGTCAAATATATTTTACCAATACAGAACAAACTTGTGTATCTGTTTCCTCACTAAACATCAATCAATCAATCAATCAATCAATCAATCAATCATTCATTCATTCATGTATTACCACTATATATCACTTAAGCGGTAAATAAAAAAAATCTCTTCTTGAGTGATTGATGTTTAACGTTAAATGAGCAAGTTATCAGTTATGTCAAGGAGAGAAAAAGTTACATTCGATATGACGATAATTATGTACTAGACCAACACGTTTAGTTAGATAGTTATGGTGCTAGCTCGCTGCATGAAACAACAGCCCGCCTGTAGATATGTGTCTCCACTCGGACACATCATCCAGATTCCGAGCCCGCCAGTATTTTCCTCAATTCTGCGTGCTTAGAGGAGAAGAAACAAATACCATTTTTTTATTTTTTGCATGACCAGATCGGGGTTCTAACCAACGATCTGCAGAACTCTATGCGAGCACGCGTACCATTACATCATTGATACGGCTAAAAAGCCCCAGAATACAGAAATGTAACTTGTGTATTTGTCTCTACACTATACATAACTTTAAACAACAACAAGAAACTAAGGTTCCCCCCTCAGGCATAGGTGACCTTAGCCAATTTTGGCTATCCTGTTTAGGCGCTTTGTTTTTATTGCTCCCGAAACAATAAATTATTTGGCTTTCCAATCTTTCGATTTTGAGCGTAACTGATGAAGATTATTCCAGAAACGCGCCGTGTGCACTAAATTTGATATTTACGTTTTTATTACACTGTTCTATTCTTGGAAAATAGGTTTGTAATATCACATCAGACAATACATCTAGATATATATCACATCAGACAATACATCTAGATATATATTACCTCAGACAATACAGCTAGATATATATCACATCAGACAATACATCTAGATATATATTACCTCAGATAATACATCTAGATATATATTACCTCAAACAATACATCTAGATATATATTACCTCAGATAATACATCTAGATATATATTACCTCAGATAATACATCTAGATATATATTACCTCAGACAATACATCTAGATATATATTACCTCAAACAATACATCTAGATATATATGACCTCAGATAATGCATCTAGATATATATTACCTCAAACAATACATCTAGATATATATTACCTCAGATAATACATCTAGATATATATTACCTCAGACAATACATCTAGATATATATGACCTCAGATAATGCATCTAGATATATATTACCTCAGACAATACATCTAGATATATATTACCTCAGACAATACATCTAGATATATATTACCTCAGACAATACATCTAGATATATATGACCTCAGATAATACATCTAGATATATATTACCTCAGATAATACATCTAGATATATATTACCTCAGACAATACATCTAGATATATATGACCTCAGACAATACATCTAGATATATATTACCTCAGACAATACATCTAGATATATATGACCTCAGACAATACATCTAGATATAAATTACCTCAGACAATACATCTAGATATATATTACCTCAGATAATACATCTAGATATATATTACCTCAGACAATACATCTAGATATATATTACCTCAGACAATACATCTAGATATATATTACCTCAGACAATACATCTAGATATATATCACATCAGACAATACATCTAGATATATATTACCTCAGACAATACACCTAGATATATATTACCTCAGACAATACATCTAGATATATATTACCTCAGATAATACATCTAGATATATATTACCTCAGACAATACATCTAGATATATATTACCTCAGACAATACATCTAGATATATATTACCTCAGACAATACATCTAGATATATATTACATCAGATAATACATCTAGATATATATTACCTCAGATAATACATCTAGATATATATTACCTCAGATAATACATCTAGATATATATTACCTCAGATAATACATCTAGATATATATTACCTCAGACAATACATCTAGATATATATTACCTCAGACAATACATCTAGATATATATTACCTCAGACAATACATCTAGATATATATTACCTCAGATAATACATCTAGATATATATTACCTCAGATAATACATCTAGATATATATTACCTCAGACAATACATCTAGATATATATTACCTCAGATAATACATCTAGATATATATTACCTCAGACAATACATCTAGATATATATTACCTCAGATAATACATCTAGATATATATTACCTCAGACAATACATCTAGATATATATTACCTCAGATAATACATCTAGATATATATTACCTCAGACAATACATCTAGATATATAATACCTCAGACAATACATCTAGATATATATTACCTCAGACAATACATCTAGATATATATTACCTCAGATAATACATCTAGATATATATTACCTCAGACAATACATCTAGATATATATTACCTCAGATTATACATCTAGATATATATTACCTCAGAATATACATCTAGATATATATTACCTCAGACAATACATCTAGATATATATTACCTCAGATAATACATCTAGATATATATTACCTCAGATAATACATCTAGATATATATTACCTCAGATAATACATCTAGATATATATTACCTCAGACAATACATCTAAATATATATTACCTCAGATAATACATCTAGATATATATTACCTCAGATTATACATCTAGATATATATTACCTCAGACAATACATCTAGATATATATGACCTCAGACAATACATCTAGATATATATTACCTCAGACAATACATCTAGATATATATTACCTCAGACAATACATCTAGATATATATTACCTCAGACAATACATCTAGATATATATTACCTCAGACAATACATCTAGATATATATTACCTCAGACAATACATCTAGATATATATTACCTCAGACAATACATCTAGATATATATTACCTCAGGTAATACATCTAGATATATATTACCTCAGACAATACATCTAGATATATATGACCTCAGATAATACATCTAGATATATATTACCTCAGACAATACATCTAGATATATATTACCTCAGACAATACATCTAGATATATATTACATCAGATAATACATCTAGATATATATTACCTCAGATAATACATCTATATATATATATTACCTCAGACAATACATCTAGATATATATTACGTCAGATAATACATCTAGATATATATTACCTCAGACAATACATCTAGATGTATATTACCTCAGACAATACATCTAGATATATATTACCTCAGATAATACATCTAGATATATATTACCTCAGACAATACATCTAGATATATATTACCTCAGATAATACATCTAGATATATATTACCTCAGACAATACATCTAGATATATATTACCTCAGACAATACATCTAGATATATATTACCTCAGACAATACATCTAGATATATATTACCTCAGACAATACATCTAGATACATATTACCTCAGACAATACATCTAGATATATATTACCTCAGACAATAAAAATATAAAACATCAAAACACTCTGTAATAAACCTTAAGACTTCGACAATAAAATTATTATGTAAAGTATAAAAGGTTTGATTAAATTATTGATCACGAGCCAGAACTTATTAGAAATATATTGCGTGTTCCTACCCACATATGAATTTATTTGATTAAATAACGCCTTTGGTTACAAAGAAACCCATCCATTCTATGAGGAATTGAACATTATAAAATATTGTTATATTCTTTTCTTAATGAACATACGTTTTAATCAATTTTCATATTTGAAGCAAATGTTCTGACTGAAAAAAATATAGCATACACCATGTTATTGCTTTGTTATGTCGTAGAAATATGTTTTCACATTGATCAGAGATCCATTAGGGACCGCACAAACTTTATTGCCGGGTTGGGATCGTTGCCATTTTCACATATTGTTTGATCCTTTGAACAAGGGAGATAACTTATTTGCTTTATTTGTTTGCTTGAACTAAGCATAACATATTTAGAAGATTGAATATTGTTCTGGATAAATTATTGGTAATAAAATGAAAAACACAAAAAAAAAAATACCACACTGTCGAAACAGTTCCAAAATCCAATAGAAAATCTCAGAAAGAGGCAAAATCAATATCCCTAACACAAAAACATGACTACTCACTTTCATGACTTGGTACAGGTACTGTAAAAAGTGGCGGGATTAAACGGGTTTTATTGGCCCGAAGAGCTCTGCCCTTTTAGTGAAATGATGTGGTCATACAAGAGCTTTCGACACGTGAGTAAAATGCCGACCTCTCGTGATCATATGGTAGTTGTATTTGAAAGTGGCGTTAAATACCATAAACCCCAAAACCCAAACCTTTATATATAACTATGAAGCGATCAAAATTCAAGGAAAGGACTCAAAATTTCCTAATCTTTTATTTATAATTAAAGGGGAGAGAACTAATTATCTTAGCATACTAATATTTAACCCACATTAACAGTAATTGGGAATTTTCATTTTGTTATTTTTGTTATACCTTAGAAAAAAAGATCACAGATTTGTTGAATACCCGAAACCCAAAAAAAAAGAAGAAAATAAAACAACGCAGATTTAAGTCTTAAAAAAGGAAAGAAAACGTATTTTGACATAAACACTACATTTGGAAAACAAATAAAAAATGGAAGAAAGTCGATTAGATGGAAATATCCCTCATGGCATTATTTAATGGATTTAAATTAATATTTAATACAATGTGTTTGTTTCAACGAAACATGTTTATTATTAACAAACAGATGGCCGGCACAATTATAAATAATCTAATACCACCATAATGGAATTTGAGCATTGGCGACAGGTACATAATTTGATAAGTAACAAACTTACAAATGTAAACATAGAACAAAACAATAACAAAATCATAACAGTAAACACTAATTATATCTACATATGACTAATGAGATCTTAAAAGAATAATGTTCGGAGACAAATATCAGATAACTCGTAACACGATATATTGAGGGAACAGCCGGTCCATATATGTTACAAGCTTAGTGACTGGTCAACTGTGAGATCTCGTATATCCCGATATTAACCAATACTTGTTTTAGCAGATATATGTATTGTCGTTGGAGATCTAATTATCAGCGGTGGCAGGTTGAGATTACATTAACCAGTTTAAACCCGCCATATTGTTGTGCCAGTCTCAAGCCAGGACCTGGATTTCCAATGTCAATTTCGTGGTCTTTTATGTTCAATGACTTGAGGCGAGAGGTGATTGCTCGCTTAGTTGATATTGATAGAATTGTTGACCATCACTGTTTAAACTTTGCTTTCATAAGCTAACAACATCCCGAATAGGGTAACGTTAGTTTAAATTTTGAACCAATCAATCAGCGATGAGCCTACTTTGATTGATTGATTATTACTTAACGTCTAACGAGCAGTATTTCATGTATATTCAGGAAGAGAACAAGTTCAATAATTTATAAACACTATATAGAGGAAAGTGATAGGTAATCCGTGTCTGAACAAGTATGGATAGTTGAGGGAAGTGACAGATAATCCGTGTCTGAACAAGTATGGAGAGTTGAGGGAAGTGATAGATAATCCGTGTCTGAACAAGTATGGAGAGTTGAAAGAAGTGATAGGTAATCCGTGTCTGAACAAGTAAGGAGAGTAGGACAGAGGGAAGTGATAGGTAATCCGTGTCTGAACAAGTATGGAGAGTTGAGGGAAGTGATAGGTAATCCGTGTCTGAACAAGTATGGAGAGATGAGGGAAGTGATTGGTAATCCGTGTCTGAACAAGTAAGGAGAGTTGGATAGAGGGAAGTGATAGGTAATCCGTGTCTGAACAAGTATGGAGAGTTGAGGGAAGTGATAGGTAATCTGTGTCTGAACAAGTATGGAGAGATGGGGGAAGTGATAGGTAATCCGTTTCTGAACAAGCATGGATAGTTGAGGGAAGTGATAGATAATCCGTGTCTGAACAAGTATGGAGAGTTGAGGGAAGTGATAGGTAATCAGTATCTGAACAAGTATAGAAATGAGGGAAGTGATAAAAAATCCGTGTCTGAACAAGTATGGAGAGTTGAGGGAAGTGATAGATAATCCGTGTCTGAACAAGTATGGAGAGTTGAGGGAAGTGATAGGTAATCCGTGTCTGAACAAGTATAGAAATGAGGGAAGTGATAGATAATCCGTGTCTGAACAAGCATGGAGAGTTAAGGGAAGTGATAGATAATCCGTTTCTCAACCAGTATGGAGAGTTGAGGGAAGTGATAGGTATTCCGTGTCTCAACAAGTAAGGAGAGTTGGATAGAGGGAAGTGATAGGTAATCCGTGTCTCAACAAGTATGGAGAAATGATGGAAGTGATAGGTAATCCGTGTCTGAACAAGTATGGAGAAATGAGGGAAGTGATAGGTAATTCCTGTCTGAACAAGTAAGGAGAGTTGGATAGAGGGAAATGATAGGTAATCCATGTCTGAACAAGTATGGAGAAATGATGGAAGTGATAGGTAATCCGTTTCTGAACAAGTATGGAGAGATGAGGGAAGTGATAGGTAATCTGTGTCTGAACAAGTATGGAGAGTTGAGGGAAGTGATAGGTAATCCATGTCTGAACAAGTATGGAGAGATGAGGGAAGTTATAGGTAATCAGTGTCTGAACAAGTGTGGAGAGTTGAGGGAAGTGATAGATAATCCGTGTCTGAACAAGTATAAAGAGTTGAGGGAAGTGATAGGTAATCCGTGTCTGAACAAGTATGGATAGTTGAGGGAAGTGATAGATAATCCGTGTCTGAACAAGTATGGAGAGTTGAGGGAAGTGATAGGTAATCCGTGTCTGAACAAGTATGGAGAGTTAAAGGAAGTGATAGGTAATCCGTGTCAGAACAAGTATGGATAGTTGAGGAAAGTGATAGATAATCCGTGTCTGAACAAGTATGGAGAGATGAGGGAAGTGATAGGTAATCCGTGTCTGAACAAGTATGGATAGTTGAGGGAAGTGATAGATAATCCGTTGCTGAACAAGTATGGAGAGTTGAGGGAAGCGATAGGTAATCAGTGTCTGAACAAGTATAGAAATGAGGGAAGTGATAGATAATCCGTGTCTGAACAAGTATGGAGAGTTAAGGGAAATGATAGATAATCCATGTCTGAACAAGTATGGAGAGTTGAGGGAAGTGATAGGTAATCCGTGTCTGAACAAGTATGGAGAGTTGAGGGAAATGATAGATAATCCATGTCTGAACAAGTATGGAGAGTTGAGGGAAGTGATAGGTAATCCGTTTCTGAACAAGCATAGAAATGAGGGAAGTGATAGATAATCCGTTTCTGAACAAGTATGGAGAGCTAAGGGAAGTGACAGATAATCCGTGTCTCAACAAGTATGGAGAGTTGAGGGAAATGATAGGTAATCCGTGTCTCAACAAGTATGGAGAAATGAGGGAAGTGATAGGTAATCCCTGTCTGAACAAATAAGGAGAGTTGGATAGAGGGAAATGATAGATAATCCATTCCATGTCTGAACAAGTATGGAGAAATGATGGAAGTGATAGGTAATCCGTGTCTGAACAAGTATGGAGAAATGATGGAAGTGATAGGTAATCCGTGTCTGAACAAGTATGGAGAGATGAGGGAAGTGATAGGTAATCCGTGTCTGAACAAGTATGGAGAGTTGGATAGAGGGACGTGATAGGTAATCCGTGTCTGAACAAGTATGGAGAGTTGAGGGAAGTGATAGGTAATCCGTGTCTGAACAAGTATGGAGAGATGAGGGAAGTGATAGGTAATCCGTGTCTGAACAAGTATGGAGAGTTGAGGGAAGTGATAGGTAATCCGTGTCTGAACAGTATAAAGAGTTGAGGGAAGTGATAGGTAATCCATTTCTGAACAAGTATGGAGAGTTGGATAGAGGGAAGTGATAGGTAATCCGTGTTTGAACAAGTATGGAGAGATGAGGGAAGTGATAGGTAATCCGTGTCTGAACAAGTATGGAGAGTTGGATAGAGGGACGTGATAGGTAATCCGTGTCTGAACAAGTATGGAGAGTTGAGGGAAGTGATAGGTAATCCGTATCTGAACAAGTATGGAGAGATGAGGGAAGTGATAGGTAATCCGTGTCTGAACAAGTATGGAGAGTTGAGGGAAGTGATAGGTAATCCGTGTCTGAACAGTATAAAGAGTTGAGGGAAGTGATAGGTAATCCATTTCTGAACAAGTATGGAGAGTGTGGATAGAGGGAAGTGATAGGTAATCCGTGTATGAACAAGTATAGAGAGATGAGGGAAGTGATAGGTAATCCGTGTCTGAACAAGTATGGAGAGTTTAGGGAAGTGATAGGTAATCTGTGTCTGAACAAGTATGGGGAGTTAAGGTCCGTGTCTGAATAGGTATGGAGAGTTGAGGGAAGTGATAGGTAATCCGTGTCTGAACAAGTATTGAGAGATGAGGGAAGTGATAGGTAATCCGTGTCTGAACAAGTATGGAGAGATGAGGGAAGTAATAGGTAATCCGTGTCTGAACAAGTATGGAGAGTTGGATAGAGGGAAGTGCTAGGTAAACCGTGTCTGAACAAGTATGGAGAGTTGAGGGAAGTGATAGGTAATCCGTGTCTGAACAAGTATGGAGAGTTGAGGGAAGTGATAGGTAATCCGTGTCTGAACAAGTATGGAGAGATGAGGGAAGTGATAGGTAATCCGTGTCTCAACAAATATGGAGAGTTGAGGGAAGTGATAGGTAATCCGTGTCTCAACAAGTAAGGAGAGTTGGATAGAGGGAAGTGATAGGTAATCCGTGTCTGAACAAGTATGGAGAAATGATGGAAGTGATAGGTAATCCGTGTCTGAACAAGTATGGAGAAATGAGGGAAGTGATAGGTAATCCCTGTCTGAACAAGTAAGGAGAGTTGGATAGAGGGAAATGATAGGTAATTCATGTCTGAACAAGTATGGAGAGAAGAGGGAAGTGATAGGTAATCCGTGTTTGAACAAGTATGGAGAGTTGAGGGAAGTGATAGGTAATCCATGTCTGAACAAGTATGGAGAGAAGAGGGAAGTGATAGGTAATCCGTGTTTGAACAAGTATGGAGAGTTGATGGAATTGATAGGTAATCCGTGTCTGAACAAGTATAAAGAGTTGAGGGAAGTGATAGGTAATCCGTGTCTGAACAAGTATGGATAGTTGAGGGAAGTGATAGATAATCCATGTCTGAACAAGTATGGAGAGTTGAGGGAAGTGATAGGTAATCCGTGTCTGAACAAGTATGGAGAGTTGAGTGAAGTGATAGGTAATCCGTGTCTGAACAAGTATGGAGAGTTGAGGGAAGTGATAGGTAATCCGTGTCTGAACAAGTATGGATAGTTGAGGAAAGTGATAGATAATCCGTGTCTGAACAAGTATAGAAATGAGGGAAGTGATAGATAATCCGTGTCTGAACAAGTATAGAGAGATGAGGGAAGTGATAGGTAATCGGTGTCTGAACAAGTATGGATAGTTGAGGGAAGTGATAGATAATCCGTGTCTGAACAAGTATGGAGAGTTGAGGGAAGCGATAGGTAATCAGTGTCAGAACAAGTATAGAAATGAGGGAGGTGATAGATAATCCGTGTCTGAACAAGTATGGAGAGTTGAGGGAAGTGATAGATAATCCATGTCTGAACAAGTATGGAGAGTTGAGGGAAGTGATAGGTAATTCGTGTCTGAACAAGTATAGATATGAGGGAAGTGATAGATAATCCGTGTCTGAACAAGTATGGAGAGCTAAGGGAAGTGATAGGTAATCCGCGTCTCAACAAGGATGGAGAGTTGAGGGAGGTGATAGGTAATCCGTGTCTCAACAAGTAAGGAGAGTTGGATAGAGGGAAGTGATAGGTAATCCGTGTCTGAACAAGTATGGAGAAATGATGGAAGTGATAGGTAATCCGTGTCTGAACAAGTATGGAGAAATGAGGGAAGTGATAGGTAATCCCTGTCTGAACAAGTAAGGAGAGTTGGATAGAGGGAAATGATAGGTAATCCATGTCTGAACAAGTATGGAGAAATGATGGAAGTGATAGGTAATCCGTGTCTGAACAAGTATGGAGAGATGAGGGAAATGATAGGTAATCCGTGTCTGCACAAGTATGGAGAGATGAGGGAAGTGATAGGTAATCCGTGTCTGAACAAGTATGGAGAGTTGAGGGAAGTGATAGGTAATCCATGTCTGAACAAGTATGGAGAGATGAGGGAAGTGATAGGTAATCCGTTTCTGAACAAGTATGGAGAGATGAGGGAAGTGATAGGTAATCGGTGTCTGAACAAGTATGGAGAGTTGAGGGAAGTGATAGGTAATCCGTGTCTGAACAAGTATGGAGAAATGAGGGAAAGGATAGGTAATCCATGTCTGAACAAGTAAGGAGAGTTGGATAGAGGGAAATGATAGGTAATCCATGTCTGAACAAGTATGGAGAAATGATGGAAGTGATAGGTAATCCGTGTCTGAACAAGTATGGAGAGATGAGGGAAGTGATAGGTAATCCGTGTCTGCACAAGTATGGAGAGATGAGGGAAGTGATAGATAATCCGTGTCTGAACAAGTATGGAGAGTTGAGGGAAGTGATAGGTAATCCGTTTCTGAACAAGTATGGAGAGTTGAGGGAAGTGATAGGTAATCCGTGTCTGAACAAGTATGGAGAGTTGAAGGAAGTGATAGATAATCCGTGTCTGAACAAGTATGGAGAGTTGAGGGAAGTGATAGATAATCCATGTCTGAACAAGTATGGAGAGTTGAGGGAAGTGATAGGTAATCCGTGTCTGAACAAGTATAGAAATGAGGGAAGTGATAGATAATCCGTGTCTGAACAAGTATGGAGAGCTAAGGGAAGTGATAGATAATTCGTGTCTCAACAAGTATGGAGAGTTGAGGGAAGTGATAGGTAATCCGTGTCTCAATAAGGATGGAGAGTTGAGGGAGGTGATAGGTAATCCGTGTCTCAACAAGTAAGGAGAGTTGGATAGAGGGAAGTGATAGGTAATCCGTGTCTGAACAAGTATGGAGAAATGATGGAAGTGATAGGTAATCCGTGTCTGAACAAGTATGGAGAAATGAGGGAAGTGATAGGTAATCCCTGTCTGAACAAGTAAGGAGAGTTGGATAGAGGGAAATGATAGGTAATCCATGTCTGAACAAGTATGGAGAAATGATGGAAGTGATAGGTAATCCGTGCCTGAACAAGTATGGAGAGATGAGGGAAATGATAGGTAATCCGTGTCTGTACAAGTATGGAGAGTTGAAGGAAGTGATAGATAATCCGTGTCTGAACAAGTATGGAGAGTTGAGGGAAGTGATAGATAATCCATGTCTGAACAAGTATGGAGAGTTGAGGGAAGTGATAGGTAATCCGTGTCTGAACAAGTATAGAAATGAGGGAAGTGATAGATAATCCGTGTCTGAACAAGTATGGAGAGCTAAGGGAAGTGATAGATAATTCGTGTCTCAACAAGTATGGAGAGTTGAGGGAAGTGATAGGTAATCCGTGTCTCAATAAGGATGGAGAGTTGAGGGAGGTGATAGGTAATCCGTGTCTCAACAAGTAAGGAGAGTTGGATAGAGGGAAGTGATAGGTAATCCGTGTCTGAACAAGTATGGAGAAATGATGGAAGTGATAGGTAATCCGTGTCTGAACAAGTATGGAGAAATGAGGGAAGTGATAGGTAATCCCTGTCTGAACAAGTAAGGAGAGTTGGATAGAGGGAAATGATAGGTAATCCATGTCTGAACAAGTATGGAGAAATGATGGAAGTGATAGGTAATCCGTGCCTGAACAAGTATGGAGAGATGAGGGAAATGATAGGTAATCCGTGTCTGTACAAGTATGGAGAGATGAGGGAAGTGATAGGTAATCCGTGTCTGCACAAGTATGGAGAGATGAGGGAAGTGATAGATAATCCGTGTCTGAACAAGTATGGAGAGTTGAGGGAAGTGATAGGTAATCCGTTTCTGAACAAGTATGGAGAGTTGAGGGAAGTGATAGGTAATCCGTGTCTGAACAATTATGGAGAGTTGAAGGAAGTGATAGATAATCCGTGTCTGAACAAGTATGGAGAGTTGAGGGAAGTGATAGATAATCCATGTCTGAACAAGTATGGAGAGTTGAGGGAAGTGATAGGTAATCCGTGTCTGAACAAGTATAGAAATGAGGGAAGTGATAGATAATCCGTGTCTGAACAAGTATGGAGAGCTAAGGGAAGTGATAGATAATTCGTGTCTCAACAAGTATGGAGAGTTGAGGGAAGTGATAGGTAATCCGTGTCTCAATAAGGATGGAGAGTTGAGGGAGGTGATAGGTAATCCGTGTCTCAACAAGTAAGGAGAGTTGGATAGAGGGAAGTGATAGGTAATCCGTGTCTGAACAAGTATGGAGAAATGATGGAAGTGATAGGTAATCCGTGTCTGAACAAGTATGGAGAAATGAGGGAAGTGATAGGTAATCCCTGTCTGAACAAGTAAGGAGAGTTGGATAGAGGGAAATGATAGGTAATCCATGTCTGAACAAGTATGGAGAAATGATGGAAGTGATAGGTAATCCGTGCCTGAACAAGTATGGAGAGATGAGGGAAATGATAGGTAATCCGTGTCTGTACAAGTATGGAGAGATGAGGGAAGTGATAGGTAATCCGTGTCTGAACAAGTATGGAGAGTTGAGGGAAGTGATAGGTAATCCATGTCTGAACAAGTATGGAGAGATGAGGGAAGTGATAGGTAATCAGTTTCTGAACAAGTATGGAGAGATGAGGGAAGTGATAGGCAATCGGTGTCTGAACAAGTATGGAGAGTTGAGGGAAGTGATAGGTAATCCGTGTCTGAACAAGTATGGAGAGTTGAGGGAAGTGATGGGTAATCCGTGTCTGAACAAGTATGGAGAGTTGAGGGAAGTGATAGGTAATCCGTGTCTGAACAAGTATGGAGAATTGAGGGAAGTGATAGGCAATCGGTGTCTGAACAAGTATGGAGAGTTGAGGGAAGTGATAGGTAATCCGTGTCTGAACAAGTATGGAGAGTTGAGGGAAGTGATGGGTAATCCGTGTCTGAACAAGTATGGAGAGTTGAGGGAAGTGATAGGTAATCCGTGTCTGAACAAGTATGGAGAATTGAGGGAAGTGATAGGTAATCCCTGTCTGAACAAGTATGGAGAGATGAGGGAAGTGATAGGTAATCCGTGTCTGAACATGTATGGAGAGTTGAGGGAAGTGATAGATAATCCGTGTCTGAACAAGTATGGAGAGATGACGGAAGTGATAGGTAATCCGTGTCTGAACAAGTATGGATAGTTGGATAGAGGGAAGTGATAGGTAATTCGTGTCTGAACATGTATGGAGAGTTGAGGGAAGTGATAGGTAATCCGTGTCTGAACAAGTATGGAGAGTTGAGGGAAGTGATAGGTAATTCGTGTCTGAACAAGTATGGAGAGTTGGATAGAGGGAAGTGACAGGTAATGCGTGTCTGAACATGTATGGAGAGTTGAGGGAAGTGATAGGTAATCCGTGTCTGAACAAGTATGGAGAGATGAGGGAAGTGATAGGTAATCCGTGTCTGAACAAGTATGGAGAGTTGAGGGAAGTGATAGGTAATCCATGTCAGAACAAGTATGGAGAGATGAGGGAAGTGATAGGTAATCCGTTTCTGAACAAGTATGGAGAGATGAGGGAAGTGATAGGCAATCGGTGTCTGAACAAGTATGGAGAGTTGAGGGAAGTGATAGGTAATCCGTGTCTGAACAAGTATGGAGAGTTGAGGGAAGTGATGGGTAATCCGTGTCTGAACAAGTATGGAGAGTTGAGGGAAGTGATAGGTAATCCGTGTCTGAACAAGTATGGAGAATTGAGGGAAGTGATAGGTAATCCCTGTCTGAACAAGTATGGAGAGATGAGGGAAGTGATAGGTAATCCGTGTCTGAACATGTATGGAGAGTTGAGGGAAGTGATAGGTAATCCGTGTCTTAACAAGTATGGAGAGATGACGGAAGTGATAGGTAATCCGTGTCTGAACAAGTATGGATAGTTGGATAGAGGGAAGTGATAGGTAATTCGTGTCTGAACATGTATGGAGAGTTGAGGGAAGTGATAGGTAATTCGTGTCTGAACAAGTATGGAGAGTTGAGGGAAGTGATAGGTAATTCGTGTCTGAACAAGTATGGAGAGTTGGATAGAGGGAAGTGATAGGTAATTCGTTTCTGAACAAGTATGGAGAGTTTAGGGAAGTGATAGGTAATCCGTGTCTGAACAAGTATGGAGAGTTGAGGTCCGTGTCTGAATAAGTATGGAGAGTTGAGGGAAGTGATAGGTAATCCGTGTCTGAACAAGTATTGAGAGATGAGGGAAGTGATAGGTAATCCGTGTCTGAACAAGTATGGAGAGATGAGGGAAGTGATAGGTAATCCGTGTCTGAACAAGTATGGAGAGTTGGATAGAGGGAAGTGATAGGTAAACCGTGTCTGAACAAGTATGGAGAGTTGAGGGAAGTGATAGGTAATCCGTGTCTGAACAAGTATGGAGAGATGAGGGAAGCGATAGGTAATCCGTGTCTGAACAAGTATGGAGAGTTGAGGGAAGTGATAGGTAATCCGTGTCTGAACAAGTATAAAGAGTTGAGGGAAGTGATAGGTAATCCATGTCTGAACAAGTATGGAGAGTTGGATAGAGGGAAGTGATAGGTAATCCGTGTTTGAACAAGTATGGAGATATGAGGGAAGTGATAGATAATCCGTGTCTGAACAAGTATAAAGAGTTGAGGGAAGTGATAGGTAATCCATGTCTGAACAAGTATGGAGAGTTGGATAGAGGGAAGTGATAGGTAATCCGTGTCTGAACAAGTATGGAGAGTTGAAGGAAGTGATAGGTAATCCGTGTCTGAACAAGTATGGAGAGATGAGGAAGGTGATAGTTAATCCGTGTCTTAACAAGTATGGAGAGTTGAAGGAAGTGATATGTAATCCGTGTCTGAATAAGTATGGAGAGGTGAGGGGTGTGATAGGTAATCCGTGTCTGAACAAGTATGGAGAGTTGGAGAGAGACGAATAATTTATTCCTTTGTTGCAGCTAAAATGCTTGGACTCTGTTTCGAAATCTACAAAAGATGTCTTTTAGCGTAGCAATCTCCAAACACCTTACCCATTATGGTCCACGGTCAGGCTTT
Source organism: Bathymodiolus septemdierum (assembly GCA_963383655.1). Classification (NCBI taxonomy): domain Eukaryota; kingdom Metazoa; phylum Mollusca; class Bivalvia; order Mytilida; family Modiolidae; genus Bathymodiolus; species Bathymodiolus septemdierum. The sequence continues at coordinate 56,163,067 of OY726517.1, read as the reverse complement.
CCTCCAAAACACTTGATAAACCCCAACGCTACCCGCGGCCGCGCTAAGAGGCTCTGTGGGCTTAAGCCCTGGGAACTTGAAGGGGATGATTGTTGACAAGATAATATAATTAATAAAATTGCAAGTTTTATTGTATCAAAGGGATTAATCCAACATTTCAACTGGCTTTAGCTTCATGTAAAACGGAAGACAAACATTACATAGAGTACATATAATATCAAAAGATTATGATATCTACCAATGTTAATGATTTTGTATCCAGCACATGGTGTCCGTCTAACGCCACGAGATGATGTTATTAATTTAAACAGAAATAAATAATATGACACTTATATAATTACTATGACTGATTGTGTCCCATTTGACAACTTCTTTGCGCTGTAATATCTATAAACAAAGCTAGGCACACTACTGTATGCACATATACACACGTACACATACACACCAATACTGAAAATGCACATACATACCTACATATACACGTAGACACAAATATGCACTCGTACTACACACAAATTTGCAAAAATACACACACACACCTATATATACACATAGACACCAATACGCATTCGTACATATACACACCAATTTACAAAAATACACATGCACATCTACATATACACGTAGACACCAATATGCACTCGTACACATACACACACATTTGCAAAAATACACACCCACCTATATAAACACAGACACCAATATGCACTCGTACACATACACACCAATTTGTAAAAATACACACACACACACATATATAAACACAGACACCAATATACACTCGTACACATACACATCAATGTGCAAAAATACACACACACATATATACCTATATAAACACAAGACACCAATATGCACTCGTACACATACACACCAATATTTTTAAAAATACACACACACACACACATATATATATATAAACACTGACACCACTATACACTCGTACACATACACACCAATTTGCAAAAATACACACACCTATATAAACACAGACACCAATGTGCACACGTACACATACACACCAATTTGTAAATATTCACACACAGACACCAATATACACTCGGACACATACACACCTATTTGCAAAAATACACACACACACACACTTATATAAACACAGACACCAATATGCACTCGTACACATACACACCAATTTGTAAAAATACATACACACATATATATATATAAACACAGACACCAATATACACTCGTACACATACACACCAATTTGCAAAAATACCCACGCATACACCAAACTACACATTTATATACACAATCACACGTTACAGTCACATAAAGTTAAGGATGTTTGATTGGTTATTAAAACTTTCTTTCAGTCATTCAGTCTTGAAACCAGATCAATGCTCCTCGTTAAGCAATGTCGTACAAGTGACACGAACAGGATCAGAGATCAATGGTGATGCATCAAATATGTTTCGTAAAGCTAACAGTCAAAAACACATACATTTTTACATTGAAAACTTCAGTTGTAATACTTTAATTTCTAAAAGATCAAACAAGTGTGTAGCGTGGGACAATATACAATTATTTCCTGCACTTAAGGTGAACATCATAATTGTTCATCCGAGGGCTTTAGCCCAAGGGAAAACAACATCCCAAAGGTGAACAATTGTGATGTTTACCACAAGTGCAGGCAATAATTGTTTTATTATACCGAAACTATATTTACCATAATGTTGGATGCAATAAACACTTATTTGTGTTTTCATAAATTTCATATTTGTATTTTAAACTTCCGGTCAAGATTGTAATTCCGGAATGCAAAAACGGATACATTTCCGGACAGACATGAAACATTACATATGTCGACCGGTGAACAACAGTGATGTTTCCCTGGGGTACCAATTTTGTAAAAACATCACTTTTATTTTATATATTATATATAATGTAAGGTATAATAATCATTTAATGTTCTCTACGTGTACTAGATAAAAATAAACATCAATCATGTTAATTAAAAATAGCGTAGAGAATAGTACTAAATTTGATTCTTTCTCGTCATTTCGTTTAGGAGTATGGCATTGTGTTGATTTTTATAACGCACAGGATGTACTCGATTTGATAGACATTTTTTTTTCTTTTATTGAAAACAAATTTATCATGTGCTACTGGTATTTTGACATTATATATAATTTATTTCAAATGAAATTGGATGAACGTTTCCTTTCAACGAGAATTCATCATTTCCGTTTCAGCAAATATCCTGTTAGAAATAAAAAGAAAAGAAGATGAAATGAAACTTTATAGAATGTTCTACTCGGATATACCTTTAAAGGGTAGTGCAGAAATCTTAGTGTCCAATGTTTTGGCGACAGAGAATCACAAAAGCAAACCAGATCCACACGGGAGAGTTGTTATCCCGTTAACCTGTTTAACCCCGCCACGATTTTGTGTCTGTCCCAAACAAGGACCTGGATTTCCGACGTCATATAACATGGTTTTTCCCTTTTTTTGTTTTCAGTGAGCTAAGGTGAGAGGTGATTGTTCGATTTGTTTATATTGGTGGAAATGTTGACCATCGCTGTTTACAAAAGTAGAAACAAGCGGTGTGTTGTACAACGTACATTTAGTATATTTCAAAGAGTGAGTGAGTGATTTGTGTTTAGCGTCAACTCAGCAATTGTTCAGCTATATCATGGCGTATTTTTCAAAGAGGATGCATGTTTACTTGTTTATCCAATACATGTATCAATTTCCACACAACATCGTTAGGTAATATAAACTTCTGTCAAAATCAGTTTAAATTTATCACTGAATCCTTACAAGGAAGAACTATAACGTCAATTTTCAAGTTGTAAAATGAACTTTTTTATACAACGAGTTATCTCTCTTTCCTTGTTCATACGGGTTATCCATCTTGAATGAAAAGAGTAATTAAAATTGAACATTTGTTTAATCTTTCTTAATTTTATTATCCGGCGATCTAATAAATCTAACACTATCTTATATAGGGTCATGTGGGGGTAATTTAGGAGCACTCTACTCCCTTATAAAATCAGTGTTTTTCAATATCTTCAAATTGTGTACGCTCCTCGCTGGTAGACAGACCTCTGACTTGAATCGATACGGGATGTTGTTAGATGATAGTAAATCGTCGGATAGAAAAGAGATCACCCGAACATCTAATTTTAATGAGATTCTGGTACAGACGATTTTTATCTCAAAATATTTATGATGGGAGTACATACAAAGAATTATGGAACCGATATATGAATATGTTGCCTCTTTATAATGATTTTTCTATTGGATTTGGAACTGTTCCGACAGTGTGGTCTTTTTTTTATATCATAATTGAAATTGACTGAAAGTATCCAATTAAAATTTTTGAATAAACTAACTTTATTTCTGTTCAAATTTATATTAATAAAGGAAGGAACATCAACGAAAAGTAAAGCAAAGAAAAACTCGAGAGTAATAAATAAATAAAAAATATAAGTTGTTATAAACCGCATCGGTAATGTAATGGTTAGCGTGCCCGCCTCGAGTGCGATATATTGTGTGGCTCGAATTCAGGATAATGTGTCAACATGGGGCAAAGTGTATATCCACGGACTGTTGATTCAGTTAGCTAGCACTATAAAAATACAACTAAGCGTGTTGGTCTAGTACAAAGCGCACCTCTTCATCATCTCATTGAAAATTATCTTATTCTCACCAAGATATAGCTGAAAAACTGATGAGTTGTCGTTAAGCAACAATCACTCACTCACTACTAATCTACGCCGGGATCAGATAAACTAAGGCTATATACACCAAGTGGATATAATCTAAGGTTATGTACGCCACATGGAGATAAACTCTAAGTCTATATAAGCCAGGAGAAGATAAACTGTGGTCATCTACCTCAGGAGCAAATAAGTAAGTGGTGATTTTTATTTTCACCAATTAGCATTTCATTTGCGCCAAAAAAAAAAATCCTTCATTTGTGTCACAAAATTATACAGGTAATTAAAAAATAAACTTCCCTTAAACCAATAAAAAGTACAGATAATTGTTAAGATCTTTTATCATAAGCTGACTATCTTCCATATCCTGGAGTTCTGTTCTAATGATTGTCGATGTCTGTTTAAAATAGTATCGGAAACTTTTCAGACTCTATTACGTAGTTACATAGCTTCAGTTCTATGGCTGTCTACAGCATAGCTATCTCTATTCATAGCCGTTCAGTAAACATACCTTGTCGAACAAAACGACACATTTATAAATAAACATATCGCTTTCGTTGGAATATAGTTATGAAAAACGATCAACATTTACACGAATTCTTAGAGCGTACAGCGTTTACGTAAAAAACGACGTAGAAACTGACATAAACATGTTAGATACAACATGGATTGAACAATTGCGCGCTAAGTCGTTAACAAGGGGGTAGGGTTAGGGTATTTAACGCCACTTTCAAGAATATTTCAGCTATATCGTGGCGGTCAGCTTTATTGGTAGAGGAAATCGGGAGTACCTGAATAATATCACCGACCTGACACAAGTCACTGACAAACTTTATCACATAATGCTGTATCGAGTACACCTACCCATGAACGGGGTTCAAACTCACAACTTCGGTGGTGATAGGTACAGATTACATATGTAGTTGTAAATCCAACTACCATACGATCACGACCATGTCAGCCCCTTTACTCGTTTACAAATGTAGGTTAAAAATAAATATACTCTTAACTAAGGGAGTACAAACTCATTAAAGATTCATTACCTTTTAACATACGAGTTTTATTAATGTTTTTTAATGGTTACATGTGAATTCAAAATGGCACAAATGGAAAAATTTATACTTTGAGCTTATATGAAATATGGATCATTTTTCAAGCTGGTGCAAATGAGTTGCTATCAGAGATATATAGAATCTAACACCAAGGGGAGTACAAGATAGGGAAATCTCCGACACCCGAGGGTAAGATTTTTACGAGCCTTGCCGAGTGAGAGAACGATTGAAATCTTACCCATGGGTGTCGGAGATTTCCCTATCTTGTACTTTTTTCCGGTGTTTGATTTTATTTCTCACTGTAAATACCTTTAGAATTGACATAAACTGTAGAGCATGCATTTGCCGGTAAAACGCACGTGATTTTGTTGTCTTGCACTAGTGCAAGATAAGAAAATCTCACATCGCTAAAAATAGGAACTGGTCTGTCTCAAATGTGAGAAAAGTTAATGTTTGTAAAGTCTTGAAATAGTGTCAATTAATCTTGAGTACCGCAATTGAGTATACCTTCCTCGGCCCAAACAGGAGTTTTGTGTTCAATGTCCGTGGTGACATTAATGTGATTCTGGGTTAACAATTTCAAGGTCAATATCATTTTAAATATTTTGTCATTTCTATTGCTTTTTAACACATGATACATTCGAAGTGAAAAATCATAACTTTTAGTCGAATTATCGCTAATAAATACTAGAGGCTCAGTGGACCAATCAAAAACGATAATTGCTTATGACGGCCATGTTTATTGACGGATCAGGACGATATGAGCACTCTTTATAATATCGAACACCCACAATACTCAGAGATGATTTATTTAAGTAATTGTGTTGTAAGTTTTTATCATTTAATACTAATAACGCTTAAGATTATAATAAAACTTCAAGTATCCTTTAATTGAATAATCGGTGCATCTTGTGATACAATAATATTTTTTTGCTGCAATCACATGCACAACATGAAGAAACAAATATACTATAATCAGTGTATTTACAGCTTATATAATATAAGTTATAAGCTCCCTAGTGACCGTCTAAATAACCATAGTCGGTCACGGGAGCTTATAGCATTTTTTTACGATGTTGCTGATCTATAACTTGAAACAGTAACTAAGTTTTTTCCACGAACTATGTTTCACGGACTTTCTTGGAATTTCTAAGGCTAAAGACGTAATGGTCAATACACAAAATTAAGCACCGCCCACTGACCTTCTGTATTGTGTCTCAAGAAGAGTTATTTTACCGTGTTATTTTAGAAGAAAATATAAATCATCATCTTTCTTGTAGTTGTGTTTAATTATGCTAATTCAAAATACACACACATATATAGAGAGAGCGTGGTGAAATACGTCGTCTCAGTTATCGATTACAATATTTCTTTATTTCGGACAGTGTCAAGGTCAAATTATGCAATAATAGATTACACAATGCTACAGTCTGCTTCTATCGTTATTTTTAGGAATGGAATTTTCCACTGACCAGTAAAGCGTATTAATATTATTCTCTAGATTTCCATATATGGCTCTACCTTCATCGTTATTTTTAGGAATGATTTTATCCAATCATAGGTCGTCAAATAAATGCAACATCGTACAAAGGCTTTTATCTGATGTTCTTGTGGCAAGTAGAATTTTGATTGGCTAAAAACTTACTTCAAAAACTTCAGGGAAGCCGTTCTGTGTATTTCATACGGCACAGAAAATCAATAATCGCTCTCACCAATTGCCTGTGCTGTGTATGCCATTTACACTGTAGCAGACGACACACATATGGCAGAACTGCGCTAAAAATATCCCCTCCCCCCAAAAAATAATAAAAATTCAACCAAAATTTCCAATATGTGTTACCATTGTGTGTAGATTCAGAACGTTTTTGCATACATGACGTTACATCATATATAAAATGTACATAATATATCTTTACTATCGCGAAATAGGACAGAAAATGGAAGTCTCGGCTGCACACCCTTACATACAAAAGAAGAAATGAAAAACAATAACCAAAATACTCTGTCAGAACAGTTCTAAATTACAAAGTCGTGGAAAGAAGCAAAATTGACATATCCAACACAACCGATACTTTCAATAAAAAAAATAGTTTTATGGGCCAAAACCTCCCCTCTTAGTGAAATGATGAGGTCATACAAGTGCTTTCCAGATGGAGTGATCCCCCCTCCCCCCCGACCGCGTTTAACACCCAAAGCCATCAATTATTTAACACGTCGCCTTACCATTTAAAGACACACGATAAAGTATAGAAGCGCTATAGATGCTGTATACCAGACGATAATTTGATTTTAAACGATATTATAAAAGCGATAATCGGTTTTTGATTACATGATTTCTGATAAAGGGGTTTTTATTTAATTACTGGTCCAAATAATTAATGTTTATTTAATTATCGGTCGTTTTCATCTAAAATTTTAATTATTTAAAGAAATTCTGAATTATTCAATGAAAATTTATCATGACTATGAGAAAATAAATGTATTTAACAGATGTTAATTAGTCCATTAATTGATTAAAAAAAACAAATATGCAACAACAACAAAATAACTAACGTCTATAATAATTAGGAAAGAAACATTTGATAAAATATGGAATAAAATAAAAACAAAAGTACAAAATGAAAAAAATGCAATTCGTGAGAACAGTTCAAAGTTCTATATATGAAGTGACTTAACAAGAAGCAATCTCCATCAACCCAAGGATGGAAAAACTGCGAGCGTAATAATCGATATAATATATTCAAAATACACATTTTGACATTAAATAAGTCCCACGAGTTTTCGGGATAGAGTACCGTTAATCTTACATCGCGACCAGAAAAATAAGGTATCGTTGTGAACGAGATTTTAATATGAGAGTTTCATGCCTAATGCCATTACACTGGGTATTACTGAAGTAATTAAGAGACATTAAGGAAGATGGTTCACAAACCTGAAGGTCGTAATGTCCTTGAATAACATCAATAATGTGCTAAAATCACACAAGATGACGTTTTCCTGAAGGCTAATACAAATAAAGACAGGAAAGGCAGCTTTTAATTTTAGAAATGTACGATACTAATCACCTGTTATATTACGGACGTCGACATCGTGAAAACATCGCTAAAATAACAGAAATGAACAAAGATGAGACTGAAAGCACTATATGTTAAATGAGTTCAACAACATCAATTGATCATAAACGTCACAATAATGGACAATTTTACAAATAGTATAACATCACATGATCATAACATCACGTGATCATAACATCACGTGACCATACTTTTCTTCCAATGGCATAACATCACATGATCATAACATCACGTGAGCATATTTTTCCAATGGCATATCATCACATAATAATATGAAGAGATACAGAACAGTTTGAGGATACCAAAAGGGTAATCAAAACCGTAAATCGAAGGACAGACAATACAATGGTTGTCTTGGTAAGAAAGGAAGAGCCCTTTAATGAAAATTATTCCAGAAAGGCGTGATACGTACTAAGATAGATATCTACAGTAACTCTTTTCGTCATTTCGAAATCTCAGGTCACATAGGTAAATACTTTAGAGATGACACGAGTAGATGCATTAGAAGTCACATGGGTAAATACATTAAAAGTCACATGGGTAAATACTTTAGAGATGTCACGTGTAAATACATTAGAGGTCACATGGGTAAATACATTACAAGTCACATAGGTAAATACTTTAGATGTCACAAGGGTAAATACATTACAAGTCCCATAGGTAAATACTTTAGAGATGTCACGTGTAAATACATTAGAGGTCACATGGGTAAATACTTTAGAGATCACACGAGTAAGTGCATTAGAAGTCACACAGGTAAATATATTAGAGGTCATATAGGTAAATACTTTAGAGATCACACGAGTAAATATCTTAGAGGTCACATGGGTAAATACATTACAAGTCACATGGCTAAATAGTTTAGAGATCACACGGGTAAATGCATTAGAAGTCACACGGGTAAATATATTAGAGGTCACATGGGTAAATGCATTAGAAGTCACACGGGTAAATACATTAGAGGTCACATAGGTAAATACTTTAGAGATCACACGGGTAAATGCATTAGAAGTCACAATGGTAAATACATTTGAGGTCACATAGGTAAATAGTTTAGAGGTCACACGTGTAGATATTAACACTGTCCATTTTTCGATTTAAGTTATATCTGGTATTAATTGGTACTAATCACGGTCTTTTTTTTATATTTGTTTCATGCTTGATTTTAGAACGTTTATGTTAATTAAGAGTATAAAAATGTCATTCAAACTTCCTCGGAGAAAAATAGCATGATCACTAATGGCGAGAAAGACCATTTTAGAGGTGAATTGATTTTGTCAGCTCCATGTCATTTCAGACACAAGCTAAATTATGTTTACAAACTGTTATACATTCGTTTACTACTACATAATAAAAACCAAGGAAATGTCATCAGATAAACAATCATTGAAAATAATTACGATGTGTTTTGAACATGCCATGAACTATATTATATTACATACACAGAACGCTATCTGATCAATTGTTATTTTCTGTTTCTATTGCACGGGTGTATTCTGACTATCGTGATGAGATTTCATACTTCTGTGTCACGAAGATTAAATATACTCTGTATGATGTTCAATGTTGTTTGTGAGGGTTGACAATTTACTCACGTGTAGAAAGCACGTGCATGACCACAACAATTCACTAAGAAGAGATGCTTGACCCCATAAAACTAGGTTAACCCGACCACCTTTTATTGAAGTGCATGTATCAAGCCGAGAAAGTGAGCGGTCATGTGTTTGTATGTTAGGGATAGCGATTTTCACTCTTTCTTGGATTTTGATATTTGATTATTGAATTGTTCCGAAAATGTGGTGGTTTTTTTGTTTTTCATTTTTTATGCTGTATTTTGCCAATTGGTATTTTAACATAATATTCGACAATCGGCGTCAATGAATTGAAATGTATAGCCCCTCTGATTGCTCGGCCAAACTAAGTATAACACTAGTTTACACATAGCTTAGTTGCACTCATTTCATATGTGGTAGACACATATTAAGAAATACGTGTTTCCCAGGGATTTCATCAATTGTATTACGTTCCTTATAGAATTCCCTGAAGCGAAAGTCGTCACGTAATTGCCATCAGACGTAGATCACGGGCATACACGAGTTCACGTTAATGTTTTGTTAGGAGATGTTGTTGCTGGCCTGTTTTAAGAACAACCTTATGCATCATCTCCATTTAACTTGTTCATTTCAAAATATCTATTGCCGATAGACGATATTAACGACATACTACACTCGAGACGAGCACTCAAACCATTACACCACAAATGCTGTTCTGTTTATAAGGTATTCAGATATAATATAATACAGGTATTTTACTATTTAATATTCTAGAACCCTGACACTTTAAGGAGACATATTAATCTGATTGACTTTGCATAAAACCCTTATAACATTACAATGTAAGGAATGAAGATATAAACTATTCCATCACAAACAAACACGATCATATTGACTATTCAAATATACAGCTTACGCCTTAAGCAAGACAATGGTAGCCAACGGGGTCAATGTCCAGCGTCTCGTCAGAATCTGAAATGTGTTTAAAAAATCACGTCTGTGTTGGGGGGGGGGGGGGGGGGGGGGGAGGGGGTCTTAGAACAGTCAAATCTCGTTATGTCGAAACTTAAACAACAACAATATCACTTCGAATTAACCGAGTGTTCTAATTATCCGAAATGACCATGTTTTATTAATACTACAGTGACCGTTATGCCAGTTTGATTTTCCAAGAAAACGAGGTATTCCGAGTGTTTGGTGACCAGATTTATATATCTGACTTCTCGGATGATGTCATATTCGGTGTTCAATTTGCAAATATGAGAGACAGGTTACATGCATTTCTTGGAAAGGGGCATGCCATTGAAGATGTATCTAGAAAGGGGCAGGCGTCTTATACATCCAGGAGAAAATCCATTCTTCATTTTTGTTTTAAATTTCGAATATCCAGGGATTTGAAATAACCTGTCATTCTGAGGTTTTACACAGGCGTAACAGTAATTGTTGTAAATTAAACCACTTAAATCTTTTCTTAAACTTTATATACACAAAGAAGATTCAATAAAAGTACGGAAATGAGTGAGCTGCTTTCTTCTGTAGAAATTCCTATAAAACAGACCATTACTATAGTATTAAATATACAGAGAAAGCTTACACTTGAACAAACCTAGAGATGTATATAATGCATTTTGTCACGGGAGGGGAGAATCCAATACACATTTTTTTTTCCCCAATGTGTTTTTTTTAATTATATCTATAAACAATTTACCTCTGGGTGTCAGGAAACCTCAAAGGTTTACAAATATTTACAATGAACAATATAATTAAATAAATAAATACTGGTACAGTTGTAGTAAGAATACAATACCATAAGTAAATAAATCATATTTGATCATATTCAATAAAAGGAATTATTAATACAACTAAATTCATAAGGATACACAACTTAAGTGATATGAATGACAAACAAAACAAAGAAAAAATATAATAAAATAGAAATGAAGGGAATAAAAGCAGGACATCATAAAAGCTTTCTAAATTCAATAACATTTATATGATATAATTATGTAACATAGTTTTATAGCCTGCAAGATCATAGATAACATAGAAACTCTTTGTGATATCGTTATAAAAATAATAACATGGTCTGCATGAGATGATAGTGTGCATGATTGTATAATAAAAGTGAAAAACAAAAAATACCACACTGAGTAATATTTCGAAATGGAAGAAAGTGACAAGATTCACACCCTAACATACAATTACATGACCGCTCACTTCATTGGCATGTTACAGAATGTCTTAATTACAGGCAACAGAAATACAGATGTGTCACTAGTGGAGCAGAAACTGAATCCTTCCGGAGCACCTGAGTTCACCCTCGGTTTTTAGTGGGGTTCGTGTTACTCGATCGTTAGTTTTATGAGTATGTATTGTGATTGGTTGTTTGTCCTTTTGTCCTTTTTCTTTTGTGTTTTCTGATCTTCTTCGATTTACGTATTCTGATTACCAATTTGGCATCTTCAAACTCTTCTTGTATTAAATTCTAAAATGACGTCCTTCATAGGCCATATAAACAATATCATGATACAATTCACGACATGTATTACTTTGCACATGCGTATTGTCGGACCAATTATGAACATCATTCCTAAATGATTGTATTATTTATACAGAAACGTGTTTAATACAAAATTAAAATGTTCGTTTTGTTTCTTAACATATTTTTTTCTGGAAAAAATACTAAAGATAGCTATCTATCGACCTTGACTTTTGAAAACTATTATCTTCCGTTGACGTAGTTTACGAGAAACGCTGACCATGCAATTGACACTTGGTTACTGATTTTTGTCAGCATTTTGACTTGTTTAAGTTGTTAAAATCAATATGCCATTAAATTTGAAAATGTCAGTATCTTGAATCCAACATAGTCTGTTTATCTGTATAGAAAATACAGTCGTAAACATGAAGGTTAGTGGATTTGGTCATGCCATGGATTTCCATTTACACGCTTTACTGACTTCCACTTTGGAAATAAGATAGACTGTTCCTGTTAGTATTGAAATAATCTATGGAAACTATAGTTAGTATAACGTTTTGCCGTTTTAGCATAGGTAGCATTATTTTTTCGTTGCATATTACGAAAATAATATTACCCATGTTAAAGCTACTTACAAACTATAGGTTTCCACGAATTATTTCTTAGATTTTCATTTTAATGTATCAAAACAAACGGTGCAATAAAGTCTAGTCTATCAAAGGCCTAACCCTTACATACATACATACATAAATACATACATACATACATACATACATACATACATACATACATACATACATACATACATACATAGATACATACATACATACATACATACATACATACATACATACATACATACATACATACATAGATACATGCATACATACATACATACATACATACATACATACATACATACATACATACATACATACATACATGCATACATACATACATACATACATACATACATAGATACATACATACATACATACATACATACATACATACATACATACATACATACATACATACATGCATACATACATACATACATACATACATACATACATACATGCATACATACATACATACATACATACATACATACATACATACATACATACATACATGCGTACATGTCATTATAAAAGAAAATTGAAAATCGAAACTAAAATTGTGTCTCAAAGTTTTAAATTACAACCGCTATATTGCTTTGCCATGTTATATAATGTATATGTCTTAAATATTCAATAGTCCTGCAACAAAGCAAACCGAGTAATGCAGTCAAGTATGTCTAAAACCCAACCCTATACATATATACGTACATGTCATTACAGATGAAAATTGAAAATCGAAATTAAAATGTGTCCCATAGTCTTAAATTACTATTGTTATTTCGCTTTCTAACGTTACATAATGTACCTGGGTATTGAATTACTGTCTGATATTTAAAATAAAGTAAATCTTTTGTTGTTGTATTTGTTATTATGATAAGTGGCTTTATTCTATTTGATGACACTCACATTTTCATTGTTTTTCTATCTATTCATCTATTTCACTTTTCAATAAATATGACATTTTTTCGTGATATAAGTTATAAACAATGCATCATAAAATGGAGTCTACAGAGAGCATTAAATGCGTGATGCCTTCCACCCACTAACTGCATGATAAACCTATCAATAATGAAATAGTAGTGACTAAAATGGAAAGTTTTTCTATTTTATAATTTATTCTATTTTTGCAATATAAATATTACATAACTTCTCATTTCCTCCGGCTTACCATGACTGATGAATAAGCCTGAAGATTTAGTAGAAAAGTCAATATTAATGTTGATCTTCTACAACCTAATATGGATTTTGTAAATGTTTAGAATCATCCATGCATGACTATGTTGATATTTATATATTTACAATGCATGTTTTATAATTTTAATAGACTTCCGATTGAATTATTACAATGAAACATTTACATTAACTATTACACCTGGGAGGGGGTGGGGGAGGGATTAACAAAATGACCACTATATACAGGTGACCTTTATATGAAGGGTTTGATTATTCGACGAAATATTCTACATTAATTGTAAATAAAATACTTTAATTACATGTTATGTTCTGCTTGTTATTTTTGTTCCTGTGGTAATGTTACTATTGTTTACATTAATTGTTGATGAAATTATCTGAATATGATATGATTTGAATAAAACATACAAATAAATAAATAAATAAAGATATTTAATAAACAAAATCCTGAAACCAATCCCAGAATAATTGCCAATTGGTTAATGTTTACATTTCCAATTACACGATGTTGACGTTTTCTTTAACTGGGAACATTGTTTTCAAAATCGTCAAAATCTCACATTTTTATAAAAGAGTTTTCATTACCTGGGTACGACCATCACCCATCTCCTCGGACACAACCCGACAACGTTCCCCACCATCAAAAATATGTATCGCTTTCACTTTGTCGTCTTATTTCAAAACTTTCATAGTTACGGATGTTGATGATTTTGACATGATGCACTAGATACATAATACGATGTTTTCGAAATTTTTGGGGAGTGAATTTTTAATCTCATTGTAATGAATTAAAATATCAAATTAACCCCGGGAATAAACTGTCCTTTAAGTAATTTACTCTTCACAAAATGCATAGGGTCTGTTTATTTAGTTAATTAAATTAATCAATATATTTTGTAACACCTCGGCATTTTTAGTGCATTTGAGAAAAAATACCGATCTTTCGAAATCACTTCCGGTGTTATTTTAAAATATAAACTTACCGTTATACAAAGGTTTTACGCTGAAAATTACTAATAAATGATGACCGCTGACCACATTGAACAGGTGACCGCTATATCGAATTAAAATATATAGTAAAACGAACCTGGAGAGCACGAAAGTGATCGTTATGAGCAGGTGATCATTATACAAAGGTGACCGTTACGGCAGGTTTGACTGTATATCTGATATTTTCTCCGAAATAATTTGCATAATATTTTTATTTTATTTTATTTTGTAGAAAAGAAGACTGAAATGGTTTTATTTTACTATTCAAACTCGGTCTTTACATTAAAACAATAGAACTGGAAATCGATTGTCATTCTTATACAAACTTCATTTATATCTTAATATTAAAGATAGATTATATTTCGCACAATTCTTACATTATCACACGAAATAAGAAAATAAAATACAGAGGATTTCAAATCCTGTAGTGTTAACAGCTGGTTTTATAGCCTTAATATAAATCCTTAAGATATGTCTTTGTTTAAGTATGTGTGAAGTGATTAATAGAAAACAAAATATATTCCAAGTTTGACTGAGTTTAGTTAAGGGCCCATCCTCCCATAATGAGCCACCGCAGGCTTATATGTTGTGGCATATATATAAGGGAGTATGTGGTACGAATGTAATACAGAAATCGCTCTTAGCACGGGATGTGAAGAGGGTCTCGTGCTTGAAGAATGACACACTCCTTAAACACGAATACAAACGTAGATATCGAAATTAGTGAGCACGAGGCGTTTCTGAAATAACCTTCATCGGGTATGCACAAAGCCAAACTAATTGAAAACAAAAGTTACGATTATCGTATAAAAACGATGTTCGGTTCGTCTTTACCTCCAGTAGTTTGTAGCAGGTCTCGTGTCTTATTTACGTTATTTGTGTTTGTTTACATATAATGGTGTCTAACACATATTGTGTTGTGTTTTTGTTTTGTTTTTCTTCGTATTGTGTACCCTATGTTGCCAGTTTCTCTGGATTGTCCAATTTTGATTGCCCCTCCGGTCACAGGAATCGGATATTTTATCAATATGATGAGAAATGCGTTACAAATGGACCACTAACCAGTGAAGTTTCACGAACGTAGTGAGTGAAACGAACAGGAATGCAACGCCGTTTTGGAGAAATCGACCCTGGCTGTTTAAACCCCAGAAAAATGTATAAAAATTGTCAACACTCTAACCAAATAACATTTTCCTGCCATTATATGTCAGTGTTCTCTTCTCTAATCCTGTCATTACCCAATTTTATCGTCTCAGTTTACAGTTCCACTTTACCGAGAAGCCATTGTGTGACGTCATATTCACTGCGGAACAGACTCGATAGTAAAGTTTGAAACAGTTTCGGTTCGGGTCAGAAATTGGGGAAATATGACAAATGGCGGCAGTCAAAGAAAACACGGTTTTCAGAGCAAATCAAGGACACAGATTTTTATTGACAGGTCAATGTGGTACCGGGAAAACTCATTTGCTCAGGTAAAAACGAAATCCAATGTATTAGAAATGAAAGAAGTGATGTTTCAGGCTAATATCAGCGACCCAGTAGCCCATGAGCCCAGTAATTTGACCTAGGCAGGGTTACTAACTTTTGCCTCACGGAATATAAGGGAGCAACCATTTGATTTTTATGGGGGACTAGGTTCAAATATTTTGTCCTGGATTTTTTTTCCGTTGTAATTTCTGTCCTGACTTTTTATTTGTAAATCTATGCCTTTTTTATTTAGACCAGTTGCTCATCCAGGATTTTTTTTTCCATGAATTCTGGTCCTGCCTTTTTATTTCAAATTTGATCCTAACCCCCTCCCCCCCCAGTGTGCGAATTAAGTAGTGGTCCTATGGCCCACGGCAAGTGTAGTTGTATCATCACTATGGACATTGCTGTAAATAATTGTATTTTGAGATTTCGGGCATGATTGCTCCCTAAATCACTGAAACCTCACTGGTTAGTGGTCCATTTAAAACGCATTTCTCATCATATTGATAAAAATTCCCGATTCCTGTGGTATTTCTCATCATATTGATACAATTCTCGATTCCTGTGACCTGGCATCAACAACTGCATTTAAAAATGATAAAATGGCTCGCATTTTATTTACCATACATAACCAGCTTAAGTAATGCATCTATTTCTTGAAATAAAAAAAATTACAAACCCACCAAAGAGCGATAGCAAAGTTATTTGCCATAATTTTTTTAAATTTCAAATCTCCCGCATATGAAACTTTGACTTCAATTATTTCCCTTTATTGTTTTGAAAATCTACTATTGAAAATAGTTAACGGTAATTATAGATATCTTTGACCCCTATTTCAGTGCCGCTTTTTACTTACAAAGATATATTTTTTGTAATCTTATTCTCATCATGGAGTGGGTTTAATTATAAATGACAATCTATCTATCAGTCTATGTTTATGTATGGTTTTTCTGAGTGTTTTATGTTTATAATATAATATCTATTTTATACTAAGTGCTATCTCCTTGTAGACGATCATATGGCAACTGGAATTTTTAATCTGTACCTATGCAATCACCGGTCGCCCACAATTACAAAGGTTTGCGAGTTTAGCTCTTCAATGTTGCGAGATATGCACGATACAACCTCTGTGAGTGCATGTTGGCTTTCAACGTGTAAAATTGATCGCTGACTGAAATAGTATTGAAAATAGGCTAAATGTTTATAAATTTAATCTAAATAATTAAATAATTGGATTGGTGATTACTTTCTTAAGATAAACATCTAGGCCAATTTCTTGCAGGGAAAATGAGAATTGTTATACTTCAAGTGTCATGGCGCATGCTCAGAAAAACAAGACTCGTTCCACTAGTTGAAAGGTAATATAACAATGCTTAGTTCTAAAAGAGAAAGTGCTTTACATGAGGCTCAGTATTAGATGAGATAACATAACTCAAAAGTCTCCCAAATATTTA
The DNA here is from genome assembly GCA_963383655.1 of Bathymodiolus septemdierum. Lineage (NCBI taxonomy): Eukaryota > Metazoa > Mollusca > Bivalvia > Mytilida > Modiolidae > Bathymodiolus > Bathymodiolus septemdierum. The sequence goes on along the minus strand of OY726517.1, from coordinate 56,145,495 downwards.
GGCTTTAAAGCTATACACTGTTAATATTGCTTCCTTTTGTATCGCTTGTTAACAAATTTCGATTTCCGGTTTTTCGAAAGGAGGATAAACCACTAGTGTTTTTTTTTAATCATTATTTTGAGTTTCCATGCAACCCGAAACATTATTTGCTTTAGCTATATAGGTTACAATAGAAACGATATGCATCAATCGAAATACTATTATCATATAACAATCGATATGACTGTCATTTTAACGGTATTTCTCTTTAATAGAAAAACAATTAAAATAATAATGAAAAGAAGGATTAAAAAGTAATGGTCATCAGTTCCACCAATATCAACAAAATGACATTGAAAAAACGAACAACTACCTCTCACCTCAAGTCATTGAGAAGTATAAAAAAAATAATACAACATGTTTAATTAGCATCTAGCAATTTTCGGAGTGTATGCGCCTGTGAACTTTCAAAATGTCAGATTTCAGCACAGTATCTAATTTCAACCCTATATTGTACATCAATTTCTGTAATGTTAATTTCATAAATTTAATGATGCTTGCAATCAATTTCAATGCTGAACAATTACATTTTATATTTTGTATCCGTCACAACAGAGTTTAGAATATGATTTTTTTTTAAATAAAATACACTGACTTATTTAATATCAAAAGTGACGTATCCTTTCCCTTTTTTCACCAAGATAATTTTAGACGATTAATTGACAGCGAACTAAACTCTATGTAAAATCACAGAAACTTGATGAGGCTACTTTGGGGAAAATAAATACAAAAATCAACAATCCTTCGTTTGGGGCTGACTTGTTTTTCCGATATATTGAATAATTGAATTAGAAAATAGAATGAAAACAAATTACAAAATCCAAGTTCCGTTCAATTTGCTGGTATCCCGAACAGCGCTTTAACTTTCCGTAATAATCGATATCTAACCCCTTTGGGAAGGCCTCCTATAAATTCCCCGAGTTCAAGCAATTTGTCATGGTGATCTTGTTTAAGATAACAAGGTATTCCATTCTGTATACGGAAGGTAACAATTTATTTTCTTTATTCCCCATGGTAATGACAAATATACATATTTAATTCTAAACAATCAGCTGGAATTAGGTCTGAAACAGACATCATTGAATCACAACAAATCACTGACTGGTTTGGCTGAAATGAACATGCCATCAGACATAGGGACTTCTAGGGAATGTGACAGAATTTAACATTACGTCAATCGCTTTCAGAAACACAATATCAAAATCCAATATCTTATTCCGCAACAAAGTAAGATAGAGATCATTCATTGTAATATGAGATTTTGCTTCACAGATATTTACATTTTCTTTACATTATAAAAAAAAAACTATGTCAAAGGCATGGACTAGAAACGGAAGCTCAAATATAAGTATACAAGAGTACAAAGATTGATTGATTGTTGTTTGACGTCACTTAAGCAATATGTCAGGTATTATACAGAACAAGAAAACGTTTAAAACAATAAATCTTGTAAGTACAAACGTAGCATCCTATGGTTGGTAATGCATATTGCCACAATAACAAAAGAGATATAATGGATAGGACCGAGAAATAATTCCTTGCTAGAGTCCACTAAAGAAAACCCACCCTCCATCCAAACTATTGCTTCAATTAGATTAGTAGGTTCTGGTTTAGGTCTCTTACGTCTAAAGTGTGTGACCTCCTCCATACAGGAGGCACAACAACGTATCATCATTAGAGCCAGTTTTATATTTAATACCTCTAGTGCAGGCACCAGACTTTGGAGATGATGTACCTCGTAACGGAGAGACTAGGTTCATATTAAGTTGCAGTAGTCGTTATTTTTACTCATTTTACTTAAAAAATATCACAACAGTCATTTTTTAACTGTAGCAAAGAAAAAAGAGTTGCAGCAGTCATTTTTTAACAGTAGCAACGAAGAACAGGCTGCAGCAGTCATGTTTAACAGTAGCAACGAAAAAAAGAGTTGCAGCAATCATTTTTAACAGTAGCAACGAAAAAAGAGCTGCAGCAGTAATTTTTAACTGTAGCAACGAAAACAGAGTTGCAGCAGTCATTTGTAAGTTATTTTCACAGTCATATCTTGATTATCACATCCAGTAGTGTATGTCCCTTCGTGGTTCAAATGTCCTTACATAAAATTATATTTTATATACACCCCGTACTTGTACCAAAATCACAATAAAGAAGAGATAATATGACATAAGCTAACGTGTGAATATTAATTAAGTAGTGTAGTTTCCCAAGTGCATTATGTATGACGTCATTTGGGTTAAACACTGTCGAACAGAAAATTATCATGATAGATCCCAATGGAATATAAACGCCATTGTCATGGTTTTAATGAAGGGAGAAACAATTGTTTAAATTATCGTTTACATGTTGGTACATTTGTGTACCAAAACAACACTAAACAGGTTTTTCATCCAATCCAATGTTAGAAGATATTCGCAGAAAATCAACTGTAGTGTATTACTAAAATTCCTGGAAACTTTTATGAGTACAATACGTTCAATGGAAGTCTCGTAATGGAAATTAATATGTTTCAGTATTCTGTCGACAGATATTGAAAAAACCGATAATTATAGACAATTTTGTTAATTGTTAGTTTTGAATGACAATTAAAACAATATGAAAGAGTTTATTTGTAATGTATTTTGTTTCTGAAAATGACACGCAGATCCAAATAGAAATTGAACGAATTTTGGATTATTTAAGAATCGATGCCTAAATGCAGTAAAATAAACCTTATCCATAGATTACTTGTTGCATTTTATTTTCCAGACATCGTAACATAACTGTATCTTCGTATTTGATTAAGATATTGTAAATAAATAGCGTTTCTATGTTCAATATGTAAAACTATATAACATGTATATATTGATTGATGTTTTAACGTCAAATCAGCAGTATTTCAGCTATATTTACGACGAAAAAAAGTTTATAAACAATAATAAAACGTGTTGTTAAAAAAGTGGCACTATGATTTACATGTGAGAGGTAATTAATAGTGTGGTAAATAAACGTTAGAGAATACCGAAGGGGCAATCAAAAATAACAATCCGGAGAAACTGGCAACATAGGGTACACAAGACGAAGAAAAACAAAACAAACCACACACAACACAACATGTGCTGGACACCAATGTGCACAAACAAACAGAAATAAAGTAAATAAGACATACGCCAACCTACAAACAACTGGAGATCAAGACGAACCGAACATCGTTTTCATGCGGAATTCGTAACAGACATTTCACATCACAACACGGAATTGAGAACTGTGGCATTGGGACTATAGCAATCCGTTGCTTATTGGCACGTAATTTGCAAGATTTATCTTGTCTTATTTTTCAAAACGTTTTTCGAAAGATATCTTTATTTATTAAATTCATTGACAAATAACCTCAACTTTTTAAACCAATCAAAACACATATAAAATGACATGTGACTCTAACATTAATTTATTCATTTATTCATCACCTTGCTAAAAAAAACATTCTGTCACTTGCGTACAGTTGACAAAAGATACATAGCATTAATTAGATTGTGACGCGAGGTTGACAATTGCTTCCTTATTATGTCGTATGATGATGGACTTATTGACTATCTAATATTATACTTAAATGATGTTTATGTCGTATGATGATGGACTTATTGACTATCTAATATTATACTTAAATGATGTTTAAGGACATCAGCTCTCTCTATAAGAACAGTAGTATACATATAATAACTTCTGTGTCACGAAGATTAAATATAATGTATAAAGTTCAAGATTCGAGCATTCGCCTTGTTATATGAGGCTTTGCATTTTACTCAAATATGCAAAACACTTCCATGAACGCAATTGACCTTCTGTATAATTTTCTAATGATTTACATAAGGAGAACGTAAGTTATTGAACGGAAGCAAAATGAGGAACAGACGTACAAATAGGGACGAAACGGGAAATGGACACTTTTTAAATAAATATGTTAAAGATCGTAAAAATGATGTCAGAGTGCACTGTAAATGTCCAATGAACATTGTATGTTTCTTCTAGTAGACGTTTATTGTGTACATATGTAGTATATATATCTCGCGGATAACTAGTGACGAGTCCCTTTGTGAAAAAAGGGGGGTTCGAAAAACTTATACCGGTCAAAGTTCGAAATATCCCCTCTTTTGAAGTGGTCAAGAACGTATACTATGTTTGCAATACAAATATAGATGTCTAATCTAGTGCTCATAATTCGTTGAGATGAAATAGCATTAATCAGGTACGTAGAAAATCAAAATATGTATTTGTCAAACAATTTAAAAATCTTGGGACCAAGCAACTCAAATGACATAATATGGATAACCAAATCCGGTGTATGCCACCTATGTCTGATGGCGGTGAACCTTAGTTTTGGTAATGATTTCATTATTTAAGAAATTGAATATTTAGTAATATATGTAAACATATCTTATAACTCATGTCCGTGCCGCAACACTGACTACTGGGCGGTTGATAGTCCACAAGAAGCTGTATCGTACCAGTGTGTAGATATCTACTAAGCGGTTGATAGTCCACAAGAAGCTGTATCGTACCAATGTGTAGATATCTACTGGGCGGTTGATAGTCCACAAGAAGCTGTATCGTACCAGTGTGTAGATATCTACTGGGCGGTTGATAGTCCACAAGAAGCTGTATCGTACCAATGTGTAGATATCTACTGGGCGGTTGATAGTCCACAAGAAGCTGTATCGTACCAATGTGTAGATATCTACTGGGCGGTTGATAGTCCACAAGAAGCTGTATCGTACCAGTGTGTAGATATCTACTGGGCGGTTGATAGTCCACAAGAAGCTGTATCGTACCAATGTGTAGATATCTACTGGGCGGTTGATAGTCCACAAGAAGCTGTATCGTACCAGTGTGTAGATATCTACTGGGCGGTTGATAGTCCACAAGAAGCTGTATCGTACCAATGTGTAGATATCTACTGGGCGGTTGATAGTCCACAAGAAGCTGTATCGTACCAATGTGTAGATATCTACTGGGCGGTTGATAGTCCACAAGAAGCTGTATCGTACCAGTGTGTAGATATCTGTTTTAGTGTGTAGGACGCGTATATGTAATAGCCATATGCAGGTACACCCGATATCAAATGACTTAAAAGTTTTTAAAAGAAAGCAACCCAAAAATGCTAAACAAATAAAAGATATTTTCATAGTTTTTTCCCTGGTCAAATCGCGAAAGCATACACCCTCTAAAACTTAGTCCTGAAATGGATAAACGAGCTCACCTCGACTACCGTTGATCGTTTGTTCCCTCGTTACCGCATTAGTGACGTAATGATTATCGTGCTCGCCTCGAGTACGGTAGATCGTTGGTTCGACCCCCATCGGGTCCAACAAAAGATTATTAAGTTTGTATGTGTTGCTTCTCCGCTAAGTACGCAGCATTAAGGAGAAAGAGCAAAGATTGGTTGTCTCGGAATCAGGATAATGTGTCGGAGTGGAGCGATATGTCTACCCGCGGACTGTTGTTTCAGTGAGCTAGCATTTTAAAAATCCAGCTAAGCGTGTTGGTCTAGTACAAAGGGGACATCATCATCATCTGATAGAAAATGTACTTGTTCTCGCCATGATATAGCTGAAAAATTGCGTTAAACAACAATCACTCGCTCACTTACTCAATTCCTCGTCCGATAAAATCAAAGACCATATAATTGGTATTTGCTGTTTCGTCCCTAAACACACAGCGTTAAAGAGCAATAGAGATACTGCTAGCTCGGCGAACCGTTAGCTCCGAGTCACGATAATATATCCGAGGCAACCGACCTATGGATTTTTGTTTCATCGAGCTTGCGGCTATTTAAAATACAACTCAGTGCATTGGCCTAGACAATCCTGTCATCACCATCTCATCAAAGATTTAATTTGTTCTCGCCATGATAGAACAGACAATTGCTTACTTTGTGATAACCCTGAAGTATTTACTCAGCAGTTTTATTTAACACAACAAATCTAATAATCCCAAACAATGTTGTTATTGAAGGAGTTCGGGATTATAAAAGTGTGAACAAAATACTTACTTAAAAAAAGAATTTATCACTATGGCGAGGAAAATATTGTCTGTGAGAATATCACCAACACGTTTTGTACATTGTACCTTGATAATGTTTTTATGACAACTAGTCATTATATTGTTTTCCGCCGTTTAATATTTTAAATTCGTAACTATTGACAACACAAGTTGAGTGGCTATATAAAATGTATATTGTATGTTACACGCCTCATTAATATCTTTATAATGTGAAAACATAAAAATGTATTTTACATAATAATTACATAACAAGAATGCATATCAAATTGTAGGTCTATGTTGTTTAACGCCACTTTCAACAATTTTCTAGTCATATCGTGGCGGTCAGTTTTATTGGATTTATAACTACCTGTGCAATCAGTGCCTACCACCACTAAAGATGTGAGTTCGAATCCCGCTGATGGCGAGGTGTACTCGATACAACATTATGCGATATACTTTGTCAGTGACATATGGCAGTTCTATGGTTGTTCCCGGGTCCCGGGTACTCCGGTTTTCTCCAACAATAAAACTGACCTTCACAATATAACTGAAATATTGTTGATAGTGGCGTTAAACACCATAACCTTAACTCTCAATGTCGTGTCGGTGAAAACCACCAACCTGTCGTAAGTCACTAACAAACTTTATCACTTAAGTTGTATCGAGTACACCTCGCGAGCGTCAGGAATATAAATCATAACTTTAGGGGAGATAGGCAATGATTGCACAGGACGAGGTATATATAGAACCAATCACCATGCGAATGCGGGTACGAAGACTTTTTTCTGCACACAATGACTTAATTACATTACTGTATAACAATCAACTCGACGTGTATTATTCTATAAATAAGAAATTGAACATTCATTTTCAAGACGTCTCTCTGAATGAATTTTGGTCCTCTTTATGAATAGTCCACCTTTTAGGATATCTGTATCTATAGGCTGATTCCGTTTGAGATAAAAATGTTCGAACCGTAGTTACTCTTTGACCAGGACCTCTGGTGATAAAACATTCGAGTACAATTTTCGTGATCGTACTCCAAAATTTATTTTTCGATTACGAGTGGAAACTTGTACTCAAATGTTTTACGACAGTATGACCATTCTTGGTTTTGTTTCCTTTACATACTCTGATGAGTATGGCAAACGTACTGATTCCTGAATATTACATGTGTCAGGTATTATTTTAGTGCTATAATAATAAGACAAGTTTGTATGATTGATTTAAAAAAACGTGTAATCGATGTATTGCGGTAATTGATTTGTTGTTCCTTGTTACCAAAATTCCTAGAATAATTACTGTAGAATTGCTCAAAAGTTTTACAACAGATATATTTTAATACTTTATGATATAACGTATTTAAGTATTGTGCTATACATCATTTGTAAATATTTTGGGCTAGAAAAGTTCCCAAACATTGACCATAGGTTTTCTACCCCGACCCCCCCTTTTTTTCCCCCTTGCATTACCACCTTAAATAAACGATAAATAAACGATTTGATTTATATAGTAGCTGGAATCTGGTTATATACGCTTTGAATATACTGCAACTCTATAATTAGATGTATAAGAATTGATTTATATTCTTTTTTAAACTTAATACTCTCTTTAATAAATATTGTCACATTCTCAAAGATTACCATTGCATAACAATTATTAATAGCATAAGAACATATTTTTAAATTGATAATCGCACTTGCGGATAAAACCTGATCTATATTTCTTAGTGACGGGTAATAAATAGCATTATGGCTTCCGTGGCTAAAGTTACACTTGTATTTTGAACAGATATATCATGCTTGGGAGAGGTATTTGCGAAAAATACCAATCGAGAGACGAAAAATTTACCGAGCCGAAAGTCGTGGGAAATTTAGTCTCAAGACTGGTATTTTTAACAAATACACCTCCCAAACATGATATATCTGTTTAATCCTCATGCAGCGGTCAAAATGAACGAAATTAATACTAAATATGAAAATACACGAAAAATACACCGGCTATTAACCAATCAAAATCCAGGATTCTTATACAAGGTGTAATTAGTAACTAAACACCATGGAAATAATTTTAACTGAAATGGAATTAAATCTAGAAACCTTCAACACATTTGTAGATATTAAAAAAAAAAAATAGACAGAAAATTCTCTGTAGACTACGTTTGAAAGCATTTGTACTGCTGCTTTCAAAAACTAACGTTAACAAATCAAATTTATTTTTGCAGACATTCGATCCTTTTAATAAATTGTTATCTATTATCAGTCATGTATACAAGTAATCAAATATTTACACATTCTACCTCATGTTTATATGAATTTTTTTTTTTCTTTGCAGACACATTTATTTTTTACATACTAGAGTTTCAAATTTCATTTTTGTTACATGATTTCAAGGCTGTAATTTTAATAGTTAATTATCCGGAAACAAAAACATATAATGAAACATACCTGGATCAATAATTGAAATACAGTTAAACCTGCCATAACGGTCACCTTTGTATAATGGTCACCTGCTCATAACGGTCACTTTCGTGCTCTCCCGGTTCGTTTTACTATATATTTTAATTCGATATAGGGGTCACCTTTTCAATGTGGTCAGCGGTCATCATTTATTAGTAATTTTCAGCGTAAAACCTTTGTATAACGGTAAATTTATATTTTAAAATAACACCGGAAGTGATTTCGGAAGATCGGTATTTTTCTCAAATGCACTAAAAATGCCGAGGTGTTACAAAATATATTGATTAATTTAATTAATTAAATAAACAAACCCTATACATTTCGTGAAGTGTAAATTACTTAAAGGACAGCATATACCCCGGGTAATTTGATATTTTAATTCATTACTATGAGATTAAAAATTCACTCCCCAAAAATATCGAAAACATCGTATTATGTATCTAGTGCATCATGTCAAAATCATCAACATCCGTAACTATGAAAGTTTTGAAATTAGACGACAAAATAAAAGCGATGCATATTTTTGATGGTGGGGAACGTTGTCGTGCTGTGGCCGAGGAGATGGGTGATGGTCGTACCCAGATAATGAAAATTCGCTTCATTTGAAACATGAAATTGTGTAGGTTTATTTATGGTTTGGAAGTTGGAAAACTAACTAGTTTTAAAGATAAAATGTAGAATATGAGCGGCCGGTGTAGTCCAGCAGCCCCTTTAGGGTATTCAAGAATTTATACAACTGTGATGACTAGATCAGACAGTTTGTTCAGCGTTATGATCACTCTAGATCAGACAGTCTGCTCAGCGTTATGATCACTCTAGATCAGACAGTTTGTTCAGCGTTATGATCACTCTAGATCAGACAGTTTGTTCAGCGTTATGATCACTCTAGATCAGACAGTTTGTTCAGCGTTATGATCACTCTAGATCAGACAGTTTGTTCAGCGTTATGATCACTCTAGATCAGACAGTTTGTTCAGCGTTATGATCACTCTAGATCAGACAGTTTGTTCAGCGTTATGATCACTCTAGATCAGACAGTATGTTCAGCGTTATGATCACTCTAGATCAGACAGTTTATTCAGCGTTATGATCACTCTAGATCAGACAGTTTGTTCAGCGTTATGATCACTCTAGATCAGACAGTTTGTTCAGCGTTATGATCACTCTAGATCAGACAGTTTGTTCAGCGTTATGCTCACTCTAGATCAGACAGTTTGTTCAGCGTTATGCTCACTCTAGATCAGACAGTTTGTTCAGCGTTATGATCACTCTAGATCAGACAGTTTGTTCAGAGTAATTTTTTGTATTTAGCTTAATTGTTGTCCATCACTGTTTTGTTTATTTTTGTTAATCAAAGAATTAAATGTTTGGACAGAATGATAACTTATCGCTGCATTGTTCATTTCTAACACAACTCTCAATACTTTCCCAATGACAATCAAAAATCGTTTTCTCGGTTGTGAAAACTCTTCCTGTATTTCTGTATATATATATATTAAATATTGTTGAGCCTGTTCTCGTCCTGAATATGCATAAAATATTTGCTGTTGAACGTTAAACAACAAATAATCAATCAATCCATCCATCAATTATATCTGCAATGAGGGGTGTCTCAAAGACCTATATGAAACAAAGCAAAACAAAAAACAAAAAAACAAAAATAAAAAATAAAAATAAAAAACGTCAATCCACAAGAGCAGTATACACCCTCTTATGAAGGAGAGGTATCTCTTGCACTAGTTTTAACACTTTTTACAGATGCATCATACACTTTAAAGTTATGCCTCCTCCATGAATGTGATTGATTGTCATTGACCACCGAGTGAGCAGTATTTCACGGGTATTCAACACGCGTGAATCCAGTTTGAAAATAATAAATTATATAGGTATAAAGGTGGACTAGGATAAGTTTTGGTTTACTCTCTCTTAAATAAATAAAAGCACGATTTCTCATTGTACATCGAACCGAGAAAAATCATCATTTTATTGTTCGATTGTAGGTGAACAACCGGTAATTGTTCTTCCTTGCATAAAAACTCCAACAGGAAAAATATAGCAGCTTGTTCAAATTTGAGATACACACTTACATGTACATATGTGGCAGCATTACAAATTGTAAATTACAATATAAAAAATACTAATCAGAGCCAGACTAGTTGTGTACTGGTTTTTTTTTAACTTTTTTTTCATCAGCCATTTGATTAGACACATTGTTTTCCTGTCATCAGTTCCTTAAGCCATTTTAATAGTTTTATGTGCAGAAAATAAAAAAAAACGTTGACATGAAAAATCAATCCATTTTAACGTTACTGAAAACAAAACTCACTGAAAACAAAATCAATCATGTGACTTTCTTATTGTACAGAAATAAAATAAATAAAATTGCATGCAATGTAAGATATAAGTAAATATATATATACATGTTTAAATTCCTTACCATGATTTAAAGATGGGTTCCTCTTATATAAATCCTGTATTGTTCAAATAAACATGTCCAGGAAATAAAATAAGTTGTTGTCGTTTAACCGAAACAAAACGATTTTGCCCATATATGTTATAGATATAAAAACCAATATGTTTGTCATGTCCTGTAATAACACACAGTGACAACGGCAAACTGATAAATAACGTCAAATATATTGAAAATGCATCAATTTGTCAATGTAAAGATACAAATATACCTTTATCATCTATTGGAAAATGTTACATGATTTTTTTTGTATGTTTCGGTATAAATATACAGGTTATTGACTTGACACAAGCAACAAGTATGTAAAAAGTTATATATATATCTATATATATTGAAACACAATCCGAAGTGTTTTCTACGCTATATAACTAACCATATGATGATGATAATAAGTCTCACGTTCATGCCTAAGGATAACATTCAACAATTAACCACCGCAAGAGATTTTTCCATTTCACTCTCTGGCCTGTAATCACTATTCTTTAACGCGTTCGTCGGTATTGATTCCTAGAATGTGAACATAACCGATATGCGGATCACCCAAACTTACAAATGCTGAAATTGAAGTTTGCTTTACGGATCCTATGCAAACAATATGGCTATGTCGTTAGATTATTTAATTTGTTAAATCTTTTCTACAAAGAAAATGTAACGCGTCATTGCAGCACTAACATAAATAGAATTTTAAGTCTCCTTTCTTAAAGATTCAAGATTAGTCGCTCGACATGCTGTTAAAATGGAGAAGAAGAAAAAACACTAATGCAATTAAATGAATCCATTCAATATTAAAGATTGAAACAGTTCTTTAAAAAAAAAATGTGAGGTTTTATCTCTCGTGGAAGGAAGCATTTATATAAATGCTGACATATTTAAATATTGTACAACGTTGTAAATCAGTTAATACATTTGAAACCTTTGGATAATAATAATTAAATCATTGTCTCACAATTCGATCCTATGTTAGATTTATATATTCTTTGAACGAAAAACCACATAGATGGTGTAAGAAGAGCTAAAGATACCAAAAGGGGGAGTCAGAATCCGTAAATCAAAGAAGAACAGACAACACAATGACCACAAGATACCAAAAGGTGGAGTCAGAATCCGTAAGTCAAAGAAGAACAGACAACACAATGACCACAAGATACCAAAGGGGGAGTCAGAATCCGTAAATCAAAGAAGAACAAACACAATGACCACAAGAAAAAGGATAAAGGGACGAACAACGATCTACAAAACATTACACATAAAACTCAAGATCGAGTAACACGAACCCCACTAAAAAGCTGGGATAAACGCAGGTACCCCGGAAGAAGGGTGATCAGTTCCTGCTCCACTAGTTAGCGGGCTTGATACGAGTGCGGTATAATCGTGGGTTCGATCCACGGTCGCGCCAAAAACTTTAAAATTGTTATTTTCTGTATCTTTGCAAAGAATGCAACACTAAGAAATAAGATCAAAGCCTAGTCAGCTCTCGTGTCAAACCAAAAACATTACAATTGACGCTTGCTGGTTTCTTTGCTTATAATAGAAATAAGATCAAAGACTAGCTAGTTAGCTTATAGTCGTGATAATGTGTCCGAGTGGAGCGCCATGTCTACATGTGGACTGCTGTTTCGTTCAACTCTGAGTGTCGGTCTCATCAAACAGTGCCTTGTTCTCACCATGAAATTGCTATCAAATTGATCTCTTGAACTGCTTACCCTTCCGGAGCACCTGAGTTCATCCCCGGGTTTTAGTGGGGTTAGTGCTACTTGATCTTTAGTTTTATGTCTAATGTTTTATAGATCGTTATTTGTATTTTCAAACTCTTCATAGATACGCTACAGATAATTCACACTTTGTTGCTGGTTTATTTTAAGATTTTGTTACTTGTTGTAAGCTGTAAACTCAGAATGCCATCAAACTGGAAAATGTCAGTAATTTAATTGTAACACAATGTATTGTTCTTAGTTGTTGTGTAGGAGAAATGATTGTAAGCATGAAGGTTAGTGTATTATATTATGTGTAAACATGAAGGTTAGTGTATTATATTATGACATGTAAACATGAAGGTTAGTGTATTATATTATGACATGTAATCATGAAGGTTAGTGTATTATATTATGACATGTAAACATGAAGGTTAGTGTATTATATTATATGTAAACATGAAGGTTAGTGTATTATATTATGATATGTAAACATGAAGGTTAGTGTATTATATTATGACATGTAAACATGAATGTTAGTGTATTATATTATGACATGTAAACATGAATGTTAGTGTATTATATTATGACATGTAAACATGAAGGTTAGTGTATTATATTATGACATGTAAACATGAAGGTTAGTGTATTATATTATGACATGTAAACATGAAGGTTAGTGTATTATATTATTATGACATGTAAACATGAAGGTTAGTATATTATATTATGACATGTAAACATGAAGGTTAGTGTATTATATTATGACATGTAAACATGAATATTAGTGTATTATATTATGACATATAAACATGAAGGTTAGTGTATTATATTATGATATGTAAACATGAAGGTTAGTGTATTATATTATGACTTGTAAACATGAGGGTTAGTGTATTATATTATGACATGTAAACATGAAGGTTAATGTATTATATGATGACATGTAAACATGAAGGTTAGTGTATTATATTATGACATGTAAACATGAAGGTTAGTGTATTATATTATGACATGTAAACATGAAGGTTAGTGTATTATATTATGACATGTAAACAGGAAGGTTAGTGTATTACATTATTATGACATGTAAACATGAAGGTTAGTGTATTATATTATGATATGTAAACATGAAGGTTAGTGTATTATATTATTATCACATGTAAACATGAAGGTTAGTGTATTATATTATGACATGTAAACATGAAGGTTGGTGTATTATATTATGACATGTAAACATGAATGTTAGTGTATTATATTATGACATGTAAACATGAAGGTTAGTGTATTATATTATGATATGTAAACATGAAGGTTAGTGTATTATATTATGACATGTAAACATGAAGGTTAGTGTATTATATTATTATGACATATAAACATGAAGGTTAGTGTATTATATTATGACATGTAAACATGAAGGTTAGTGTATTATATTATGACATGTAAACATGAAGGTTAGTGTATTATATTATGACAATGTAAACATGAAGGTTAGTGTATTATATTATGACATGTAAACATGAAGGTTAGTGTATTATATTATTATGACATATAAACATGAAGGTTAGTGTATTATATTATGATATGTAAACATGAAGGTTAGTGTATTATATTATTATGACATGTAAAGATGAAGGTTAGTGTATTATATTATGATATGTAAACATGAAGGTTAGTGTATTATATTATGACATGTAAACATAAAGGTTAGTGTATTATATTATGACATGTAAACATGAAGGTTAGTGTATTATATTATTATAACATGTAAACATGAAGGTTAGTGTATTATATTATGACATGTAAACATGAAGGTTACTGTATTATATTATGACATGTAAACATGAAGGTTAGTGTATTATATTATGACATGTAAACATGAAGGTTAGTGTATTATATTATAACATGTAAACATGAAGGTTAGTGTATTATATTATGACATGTAAACATGAAGGTTAGTGTATTATATTATGACATGTAAACATGAAGGTTAGTGTATTATATTATGACATGTAAACATGAAGGTTAGTGTATTATATTATGATATGTAAACATGAAGGTTAGTGTATTATATTATTATGATATGTAAACATGAAGGTTAGTGTATTATATTATGACATGTAAACATGAAGGTTAGTGTATTATATCATGACATGTAAACATGAAGGTTAGTGTATTATATTATGACATGTAAACATGAAGGTTAGTGTATTATATTATGACATGTAAGCATGAAGGTTAGTGTATTATATTATGACATGTAAACATGAAGGTTAGTGTATTATATTATGACATGTAAACATGAAGATTAGTGTATTATATTATTATGACATGTAAACATGAAAGTGTATTATATCATGACATGTAAACATGAAGGTTAGTGTATTATATTATGACATGTAAGCATGAAGGTTAGTGTATTATATTATGACATGTATACATGAAGGTTAGTGTATTATATTATGACATTTAAACATGAAGGTTAGTGTATTATATTATGATATGTAAACATGAAGGTTAGTGTATTATATTATGACATGTAAACATGAAAGTTAGTGTATTATATTATGACATGTAAACATGAAGGTTAGTGTATTATATTATGTGTAAACATGAAGGTTAGTGTATTATATTATGATATGCAAACATGAAGGTTAGTGTATTATATTATTATGACATGTAAACATGAAGGTTAGTGTATTATATTATGACAATGTAAACATGAAGGTTAGTGTATTATATTATGACATGTAAACATGAAGGTTAGTGTATTATATTATGTGTACACATGAAGGTTAGTGTATTATATTATGATATGTAAACATGAAGGTTAGTGTATTATATTATTATGACATGTAAACATGAAGGTTAGTGTATTATATTATGACATGTAAACATGAAGGTTAGTGTATTATATTATGACATGTAAGCATGCAGGTTAGTGTATTATATTATGAAATGTAAACATGAAGGTTAGTGTATTATATTATGACATGTAAACATGAAGGTTAGTGTATTATATTATTATGACATGTAAACATGAAGGTTAGTGTATTATATTATGTGTACACATGAAGGTTAGTGTATTATATTATGATATGTAAACATGAAGGTTAGTGTATTATATTATTATGACATGTAAACATGAAGGTTAGTGTATTATATTATGACATGTAAACATGAAGTTTAGTGTATTATATTATGACATGTAAACATGAAGGTTAGTGTATTATATTATGACAATGTAAACATGAAGGTTAGTGTATTATATTATGACATGTAAACATGAACGTTAGTGTATTATATTATGACATGTAAACATGAAGGTTAGTGTATTTTATTATGACATGTAAACATGAAGGTTAGTGTATTATATTATGACATGTAAACATGAAGGTTAGTGTATTATATTATGACATGTAAACATGAAGGTTAGTGTATTATTTTATGACATGTAAACATGAATGTTAGTGTATTATATTATTATGACATGTAAACATGAAGGTTAGTGTATTATATTATGATATGTAAACATGAAGGTTAGTGTATTATATTATTATGACATGTAAACATGAAGGTTAGTGTATTATATTATTATGACATGTAAACATGAAGGTTAGTGTATTATATTATGATATGTAAACATGAAGGTTAGTGTATTATATTATTATGACATGTAAACATGAAGGTTAGTGTATTATATTATTATGACATGTAAACATGAAGGTTAGTGTATTATATTATTATGACATATAAACATGAAGGTTAGTGTATTATATTATGACATGTAAACATGAAGGTTAGTGTATTATATTATGACATGTAAACATGAAGGTTAGTGTATTATATTATGACATGTAAACATGAAGGTTAGTGTATTATATTATGACATGTACACACGAAGGTTAGTGTATTATATTATGACATGTAAACATGAAGGTTAGTGTATTATATTATGATATGTAAACATGAAGGTTAGTGTATTATATTATGACATGTAAACATGAAGGTTAGTGTATTATATTATGACATGTAAACATGAAGGTTAGTGTATTATATTATGACATGTAAACATGAAGGTTAGTGTATTATATTATAACATGTAAACATGAAGGTTAGTGTATTATATTATGACATGTAAACATGAAGGTTAGTGTATTATATTATGACATGCATTTCCAATCAATGTAATACTGCCTTACACTTAAAATACATAAGCTTTGATTTTACCTATTATTAGATTCGAAATAAATCATGGAAGCCATAGTTTGTATATAATTTTAACATGGACAACATTATTTTTGTTGCGTGTATCACTTGCTACATCATGGGATATACATTTTTTTACAGAAAATAATGTTACTGTTGTTAAAGCTATTTAGACCCTTTGGTTTATTGCTACCAAACTTTGTAAAATTATTTGGCTTTATAACATTTCGATATTGAGCGTACCTGATGAAGGTTCTTTCAGAATTGCGTCTTGAGCACTAAATTTGATATCTACGTTATCATTTTTTTTAACTATATACAAACTATGGCTTCCATTTACTATCTCCTAATTAACCCATGATCAAATTAAAATAAAGTGAAACCTGTTTAAAACCGAACCTCATTGGGACTAAGTTTTGTGTTTGGAATAGACAGGTGTTCGGTTTATGTAGGTTAAATTAACTAAATTTGTCTACATTGGGACTTTGTTTAAAGTTCGGTTTATACGGATTCTGGTTTATTTAGGGTTCGTTTTGGACAGGTTTCAATGTAAATAATTGATCATTTGTTTATGGTCACGTGAGCAGTATTTCAGCTATGTGTAGTATGACGAAAACGAGCATACAAACAATTAATCATGTAGGTAATAGATGGCGCTGTAATGAGCCAATGGACATAGTTATAATTGTTGTCACGTGGCAAGATGGAGATGATGGATAGGTTGGTAAATCTAACCTTACAACGTGTCATAAATGACAATTCATAGCACATTTTGTCCATTAGGAGATGATACATCTTGTCTTACGTGCAAAGAGTGTGAAATTCCTAATGTTGTTTGTGAATCTATTGTGTCTGTAAGATACGCATGGTTTATATTTTATTTCACACATACAAAGTATTTTCATTATCATTAGGAACCACTATGAAAACGTGTTATTAACTTAGATGTAAGTCTTTCATGGAAGACATACACTGTATGTTGCCCGATTTATTTTCTTTTAAAGTAACTTAAGAATATACGTGGGCATTGGAATAATTGCATATTAGAGAGGCGTTGCCTCTTCTGAACCACACTATAACCCCTGTAAAAACTACGAAATCAATGAGATCATAAAGCAATATTAGGTGCATTACATTTGGTTGGCTTCTAATGAGTGGTCTCTGACAAATTGCGGATTACAGATGTATACCCTTCTCTGGACCACATTGAATATCTCTGTTTGGCTCTGGAAAACTCCAGAAATCAAAGTGTTCAAAAACTTAAATTGCAGGTGCACGAGAAATTAGTTCTTGTAAATCAAAATGTGCATGTTTGGTTGGCGTCTGTAGAGTGGCTTATGGGAAGACGTGGATTAAGATGTGCACACAACCTCTCTGTTCCACTCTTATTTGGTTCTAGGAAACTCCAGAAATAAAAGTGGGAAAATAATAAAATAGCAGGTGGCCAACGTCATTTCATTGAAATTAAAATGTGCAAATTTGGTTGGCTTCTGTCCAGTGGTCTATGGAGGAGGTGTGGATTAGAGAATTATACTTCCATATGTACAACACTTAATGTCCCTGTTTAGTTCAGGGACACTTCAGAAATAAATGTGATAAAAATAAAATATAATGTTCGTAATTTTATATGCTGTAAATAGAAAATGTTCAAATTTGGTTGGAATCAGTTGAGTGGTGTATGAGGAGTTGCGGTGTAGGGATAGTGCTGTCGACGGATAGTGATCCCCTGTATGTCGACTCTGCTACGCAGGCGATGTAATAATGACAGATTCTTAACCACGGAAGTACGACCCCCTTCTACTGTCTCAAAATATATGGTTGTTGGGTATGACATAATTCAAAGCCAAGGTATATACTGCGGATTATGCAAATCATGTGAAGAATCCTTTTACCAGACAGCTCTTAACTAGCAACAGTTCGTTATGAGTGGTAATTGTTGATCGCCCGTTTCAAGGTATAATTTTCTGACCTCATTCATTGCATTCTGCAACCAGTCAGTATATTTTGAAAGGGAAAAGGAAACTAAAATAAAGAGAACTATACAACGGACACAGAGCTTGTCTTAAAAGATCCACAAATGAAGAAACAATTGGGGTACGAAACTCCATTAAAACTAATTAAACTAGGGATTAGGGTCATGGTGTTTTATGCCTCTTTCAACAATATTTCAATGATATCGTGGCGGTCAGATTTATTAGTGGAGGAAACCAGAGTCCCCGGAGAAAACCACCGATCTTCCGCAAGTCACCGACAAGCTATATCTCATAATGTTGTATCGATTTCACCTCACGAAGAGCGGGATTCGAACTGACCACTTTAGGGATGATAGGCAATGAGTACATTGGTAGTTGTTAATCCAATTACTACACGACCACGACGGCCCCTCGAATTAAGTTAAAAATCACACAAAGGACAAAACGAATTACCACAAAGACCAGAATATAAAGTTTATCTTATTAAATTCTTTTTAAAAAGTCGTGTGATAATTAAACAAGTTTTAACGAATAAATGTGAGGGATATATAGAACCAACTTTCCAAAATTACTTTTAAGAAATCATGTAAAGGGTACCTTGCTACAACCAGTCTGAACAAATTACACCAATAGTTGCTAATGATGATCTTTCTGAAACCAGCTTGATCAAGTACATTCAAATAAACGTTAGAGAACACGGAAGGGACAATAAAAAAGGGACAATCCAGAGAAAATGGCAACATTGGGGACACAAGACACAGGACGAAGACAAACAACAACAAAGACACACCACTATACGCAAACAAACTCAAATAACGTAAATAAGATAAGTTACACTTGGTCGACATGAATATCAGTTTGAACAGGCCAAGATTTGCTACGACTAGTTTGAAGAAATTCTACTATATACAACTCAATATATTTGTAAGTATATGAACCATGTCTAAGCTGATGAACACGATATGTCATTTACATGTACGGTATATGTCAGATTTTTATATTTATATATTAGTAAGTTTATTAACTTCTATCTTATTCTCTGCCTCCTTAACGGACCTCGAACTACTTTTTACTGTAAACATGACGAAGTGCTCTGAATTCTAATTTGATTATTAGTAACTTGCTTTATTTAAAGCGATGTAGAATGATTACTTTCAATCAAACAAGATTACATATTATATGCCCAGCTAGTATGGACATAAATTGAATATGAAATAGCGAGTTAAGAAGGTTAAGAGAAAATCTATACAACATCAGAACGAATTTATTGCTAGAAAGTAAAAAATCATATCGAGTTATGACTAGATATTAACTAAGGTCAAAGTTGAAGTCGTAAGTCATTCTTCCTCGCGTTAGTATTCAGACTGTAACGTTATCTTGACGTTAAATCGATGTCGCATAGACGTTTGAACTTCATTTCCCATGTTTCCTTTGTTTCTGAATGAAGAGTGTCTTAAAGGGAAGTAAATCAAATTATTATTTTTAGAAATAAAACAATCATACTTATGTTAGAGCGAAGAACAAATAAGCAATTTATTATTTGTTGTTGAAACACCGTACGTACAAGAATGACTTTTGATCAATTTGTTCAAGAAGATTGCGAATATCATTGAAAAGGAAATTGGTATTTATTTCAAATTCCGAATCGTTTATGTATAAGAAATATTTGCATATGTCATTCGTTCGTATAACTAGCTAGTCGTCCCCAATGGCGAATACAAATTTTATAAGAGTACAAAGAAGCTTAAACATTGAATTGAAATAATAGCATTATTTAAGTCATTGCATTACAATTGAATATGATATACTATAAATAAAAAAAATATATGTATGTTCAACTCTGGAACATAATTTGATTATTTTTTTTTATATTAAAATGAAGCCATTCTTGTTTAACGTTACTTATTCTTTATGTCAGCTATAGTCATGACAAGGACAATATTAGGATGAATAATTCTGATAGGTAACCTATTTGTATTTTGTGAGTGTGTGGGTCAATGGACGATGATCTTGATTTCCACAAGTCAAATGGGGATGATCCAAGTTATCTCCCTTGCTACGGACAACCAATGGTAACTCCTATCACGATGTTGCTCATTTGGAACATCTGTAGGTTTTCGTTCGTGTAAAGAGCGTGTCATTCCCCACAAATGAGTTATTTTATTGGTGGAGGAAACCGGAAAACCCGGAGAAAAACCACCGACCTGCCGCAAGTCACTGACAAACATTGTCACATAATGTTGTATCGAGAACACATCGCCATGAACGGGATTCGAACTCACTACTTTAGTGGAGATAGACACTGATTACACATGTATTTGTTAATCCAACTACCATACGATTACGACCACGACGATCCTCTGTCAAGCTTAAAGTTTGTAGCTACATGAACAACGTGGTCATAGAAACACAGATAAGCGAACCTTTTATGGTTAGTTTTCATATCTATATAAACAAGGCGACCCTAACCTTAATGTTCTACTGGTCATTTACGTATGAAAGAGGTACTATTATTATAATTACTATTATTATCATGATGATTATAATGTGCTATGTTCTTCCTCGCATTATGATGACCTATTAACTACCCTGAAATAATGGATCACTACTCTATATATTTAAGAAGACAATGACTCACCAGGACTATAGTAATTTAGCCATGGAAATCCTAATACTTAAATGTCAAAATTGATAATGAAGATTTTTTTAATCAATTTCTATTAAATATGCAAATAGATCCGCCAATTATATCCATTAAATAAATACATATATAACGTTGTATGTAAAACGTATATTAGATAGATGACACATTAGACTTGTTTGTTTGTTTGTTTGATGGTGCTTAACGCCACTTTCAACAATATTTCAGTTATATCGTGGCGGTCAGTTTTATTGGTGGAGGAAACTGGAATACCCGGAGAAAACCACCGATCTGTCGCAAGTCGCTGAGAAACTTTATCACATAATGTTGTACACCGTACGACTTGTAGTAAACGACATACACAAATGTTATGATCAAATAGATATACAGACAAAGTAGAGATAGTGGGAATTGTATTTGAATATGGGTCTCCGGTTATAATTAAGCGTATCGGGCTATCTCAGCTTCCATAAAGTTATATGAAATTGTTATTGATTTTGTGCAACCTATATAAATTTATATATGCTGTACTTCTATAATAGGAAAATTTAATAAGGTAATAGAGTTATAAGATATCTTCTAGGGATAATAGAAATATGATACTATTTAATGGATTTTCACAAGTTGCTACAACTGAGAATTTTATTTACCGAGGCCATCGGACGGACGAGGTGAATATCCACTTCCTAACTGCGAAGTTGTACGAGTGAGAATTATATTTACAGAGGCCATCGAACGAGGTGAATATCTATTTTCCAACTTCGAAGTTGCTAAACATGAGATTTATATTTACAGAGGCCATATGGCGAGGTGAATACCCATTTTTTTTATATTGACACGTTTGACATACTAGTACATGACGATTTTGAAGGATTTTCATAGGCAATAAATGGCTGTTAAGTATTTAGCAAATTTCCAGTTTCACCACTCGGATATCAGTACAGTTTGTTGCGTATTTACCAAACCACTTGCTAATCTAATAACAGAGGTAAACAGGCAAGCTGATTATTATAAAAACAGCTAATAAGCAAAAAAATCATTATGTATATCTAGTAAGCGTCTTGTTTGGTAAGAATCTTTCAAGAGATACTGTGAATGGGTTCTGTAAACTTTCTGAACAGATCACTGAGAAGATTTTAATTACTATTTCAGATATACATACATGTTTAGCTAGGCGTAACACTATTTAATTGGCCATATTATTACTACGTATTCAGTTGTTGGTGACATTGTTTATTTACTGTCTGGGTGTAAGCAGTACATTGTCATGATTTTCTTACGAATCTAGTGCAGAAATGATTCTCCGACAAATTTCCATGAAATATGTTAATTTGGAACAACATATAACTTAAGAATCTTGTTAACGCTTTGTATTTAGTGATACATGGTATGGCGGCTGCACTGTGGAACCGATTGTCAATGTTACTCATGGTATGTTGATTGGTTCAGATTTAGAATTATAATTTTGAAATAGCAGAGGTCGTATGGTAGCCACCTGAAATCGTTTGGTTCATTTCAGATCAAAATCGTTATGTTACCTCCATAATATATATTGGATCACTTCAAATGTGAGGCCTTGCATACCCCATGTAAAGTCTATTGGTTCACTGTAGATCACAACTGTAACCTACTATTTTATTTCAGATTGAAGAATGTGCATTACCTGCCTTTGAACTTTAAACAATAAATTTGAATGGGATGAAATCCCAGTTGCATTTAAATACTTGAAACAGTGCTAGGGGTTAGGATTATGATACTTAGCGCCACTTTCAACAATATTTCAGTTATATCCTCGCAGTCAGTGTTATTGGTTGGGAAATCCGGAGAATACCTTCGACTTACGGCAATTCACTGACAAACTTTATCACATAATGTTGTAAAGAGTACATACCATTATGAACGGGACCTAGGTAATAATTACAATCTTTTACAGCTATGTTGCTTGTCAGAATATTACTATTTCTGCTATATATATATAAACCTGTTTCTAGGAATATTAATTAATAATACTGTAACGTTCAAGTGTGTTAATGCATCACGTTGCTTCAGAGAATAAAACAAGTAAAATACAGAAGACATCACGTGACATCGATTGATTGTGTTTTCTCAACAGCCTTTGTCAGGTGATAAAACGATCGAAAAAAAAAATGAAAATCAACGAGCTTCATATTTTATCTAAACAGCTTAAAATAAACTGTTTTGTATCCAGAAAGTGTAGATTATACGGAATACTCATTTAATTTTAATAACGATCAATATCTGAGTCTTTGATATAATCGTAAGACGATTGAGCTTGATTTTTGATTGTTTTTCTTCTTTAAAGTATTGTCAAGCAGATTCTTAAGAATTTCTTACATTTTATTTTTATTTGTGTAGTAAGATCAGAAAGATAGTTTTTTTAATCCACTATGACAGGCGGTTATGATTTACATGTAAAACTGACAATTCTATATCGCTCTCCGTCAGTTGATTACAGCGTTTGGGAGATTTTACGACAATTCGGCAAATTTTACGACAACTTATTTCATGCGTTAATTTAACACTTGGACACAGATACATATAGGGAAATAATCGAACGAGATAAATCAATCATAGCTCTTAAGTGCACGCCATACTTAATTGAGAATCACTTCTTCAACGAATACTTAACTCTGCATGGCTGAAATTGTGAGGGGTCTAGACTTGGATCAGGTGACACATTCCCATAAGAACGTTAAATGATCTCGAGTTAAAAGACTAATTGCACTTTTGCCTTTTTATTAAGGATACAAAGAGATGAATTAATGTGTGACCACTGACCGTTATTGTAATGCCCAATAGTGCCTAACTTATATTAAATTTTAAGAAAAAGTAGGTGGAAATATTTTTAGAACCAAATCCAAAAAGATACAATAAAAACAAAAATCAACACGAGTAGAAATACTAATATTAAAACTAAATTAAAGTGTTTAGGCAACGTCAAGGTTAAATAAGACCAATTTGAAAAGGAATGCTATTAGATGAAATAATCCACCATAATACCAAAGCTACTTCCGGTATGTCTGTGTTATCTCTGTGTTTAAACATTCGAGGTTTGACAAAGGAGTAGTTAGTATTATTGTGGTTAGTTTTATTGTCGACCAGTATTGTTTAACATTTAAAAATAGATTTTATATAGTGATGATCAACAAATCCAGGAATATTAACAAAACGAACAAATTCCGTTCACCTCAAATCAACACAACAAATGCTGATGGAAATCTAATGTCATGGGATAGGTAGAAAAAGGTGCGGCATGAAATCGGTTAATGGGATTTCAACATTCTCCAGATAATTATATCCAACAGGAATACATATATAAACAAACAATAAAGAAGACATGTACCTCTTCCACTCAAAATTAATATTTCGAATTTTGATTTTCTCAGAAATAATCAGCTCTGATCAAATCAACAGAGAATAATACAGAACAAATCATAAATGAGGATATTTGAGTAAATCCAAGCAAACAGGTTTAGGAATTACCCTGAATCTAACAACTGTTGTGTTGTCGTATAGATGATAAATATGATCGATTGCTATATAAAGTAGCTAAAACAACGATGTAATTCAAATGGTAGGAGTTGTTAACCTTCGTATTGCCTCTTCCATTTTCGTTGTTGTCAAATAATTATATATTGCACAACTGCAATATTCAATCTTTAAATAACTAGGAAGAATTATATGTTTATTTTAACTTGTTTCTGAAGAGGTAAATACAGGATATCATGACAAATATTTACCTCTTCAGAGAAAAGTTAAAATAAACATATAAATCTTGTTATAATGAATATTGTAATTAGTCACGTGGGATGCTATGACATTAATACAACATATTGAAATTATTCGTTTGATAAACACTTCCGGGAAAATTAAGCTATTTACAGAATGATAATTTTAATTCCTAGAATTCTACTTTTTACAGTTTAACGATCTCATAGTTCAATGAACTAAAAAATAGTTTTATTTAATAGAGTCCTAATAATAGTACGATTTAATTATACGTAATGTTAAATAACACGCACAGTTAGTGAAAATGGAGAACAAATTCATTTAGATTACACGTAATACGTCAATTAGTTAACACAATTTTCCCATTTATTATCTACTTAAGATATACGAATCAACAGATTGAAAGATACATATATGCTAAGCTTTGTGATAACAGAAGCATGTCTGCATGCAATGCAATTAACAGTTAAATTATACACGAAAGGTGCGAAATAATTACATGAACTGCAATGGCAAATTTGATTTTTCTGTGTAGTATTTTTAATCTTTATGTACATGCTCTAGCCTGACCAGATGTACTCGATAAACCTTTATGTAAACATGAATTACATACAAGCTCCAGACGGACCAGGTATACTCGATAAACCTATCATGTACATGCTCTAGATTGCCCAGGTGTACTCGATAAACCTTTATGTAAACATGAATCACATACAAGCTCCAGACGGACCAGGTATACTCGATAAACCTATCATTTACATGCTCTAGACTGCCCAGGTGTACTCAATAAACCTTTATGTAAACATGAATCACATACAAGCTCCAGACGGACCAGGTATACTCGATAAACCTATCATTTACATGCTCTAGACTGCCCAGATGTACTCAATAAACCTTTATGTAAACATGAATCACATACAAGCTCCAGACGGACCAGGTATACTCGATAAACCTATCATTTACATGCTCTAGACTGCCCAGGTGTACTCAATAAACCTTTATGTAAACATGAATCACATACAAGCTCCAGACGGACCAGGTATACTCGATAAACCTATCATTTACATGCTCTAGACTGCCCAGGTGTACTCAATAAACCTTTATGTAAACATGAATCACATACAAGCTCCAGACGGACCTGGTATACTCGATAAACCTATCATTTACATGCTCTAGACTGCCCAGGTGTACTCAATAAACCTTTATGTAAACATGAATCACATACAAGCTCCAGACGGACCAGGTATACTCGATAAACCTATCATTTACATGCTCTAGACTGCCCAGGTGTACTCAATAAACCTTTATGTAAACATGAATCACATACAAGCTCCAGACGGACCAGGTATACTCGATAAACCTATCATTTACATGCTCTAGACTGCCCAGGTGTACTCAATAAACTTTATGTAAACATGAATCACATACAAGCTCCAGACGGACCTGGTATACTCGATAAACCTATCATTTACATGCTCTAGACTGCCCAGGTGTACTCAATAAACCCTTATGTAAACATGAATCACATACAAGCTCCAGACGGACCAGGTATACTCGATAAACCTATCATTTACATGCTCTAGACTGCCCAGGTGTACTCAATAAACCTTTATGTAAACATGAATCACATACAAGCTCCAGACGGACCAGGTATACGCAATAAACCTTTGTGTAAACATGAATCACAAGCAAGCTCCAGACGGACCAGGTGTACTCATTAAACCTTTATTTATACAACAATCACATACATGCTCTGGATTGATCATGGACACTCGATAAACTTCTCTATAAACATGAATCACATACATGCTACAGGCCGACCAGGTGTATTCGTTAAACCTTTATATAAAGTCAACATGAATCACATACATGCTCCAGACCGATCAGGTGTATTCGTTAAACCTTTATATAAAGTCAACATGGATCACATAAATGCTCCAGACTGACCAGATGTATTCGTTAAACCTTTATATAAAGTCAACATGGATCACATACATGCTCCAGACCGACCAGGTGTATTCGTTACACCTTTATATAAAGTCAACATGAATCACATACATGCTCCAGACCGACCAGGTGTACTCGTTCAACCGTTATATAAAGTCAACATGAATCACATACATAGAGTGGATAGAGCCGGGTTATTCTAAAGAGTGAGGGAAAGTTATCCACTGGAACATTTATCTATCCTAAACAACTTTGAAAAACCGAAATAATATGACAACAAAAATAAATAATATGTTAGTTATCTGTATTTGACGGTTGTAAGAGAAGCTTGACGAAATAAAAGGGAGATAATCTGCAGCCGCAATTCGAAGAAGAACAGACAATACAATGTACAAAAGAGGAAAAAAAGATTGATTTTGATTTGATTTTTGGTGTTTTAACGCCACTTTCAACAATATTTCAGCTATATCATGGCGACCAGTTTTAGTGGTGGAGGAAGCCGGAGTACCCGGAGATAACCACTGACCATGGGCAAGCAACTGGTAAACTTTATCACTTGCGGCTGCGAGTCGAGTGCACCCTTTTTTGTAATCTACAAAGCCGGGTGCGAACCCATGCCGCATTGGTGATAGGCTTGTATGAGTTGTTAGATCCAGCGAGCGACCTAACTGATTGAGCCACCCGGGCCCCCTAGAAAAATGAGAAAAAAAAGACAACACTAACTAACAAAAAGGTTTTAATTCAGGTTTTCCGAAATGATAAGCAGATCCAGCCCCACTAGTGACACCAGTCGTATTACTTTTGTTAAAAATCCGATGATTGATAAGTCATGAATGAAGAGAGAACGTAATTATTAGCTGTCCATTACAAGGCAAAGTTTTCTCCAAAGCACCTAAGTTCACCCCTGGTTTTTAGTGGTGCTCGTGTTTCTCGATCTTTAGTTTTATGTGTAATGTTTTATAGATCGTTGTGTTTTCCTTTTGTCCTTTATCTTTTGGCCATTATGTTGTCTGTCCTCCGTCGATTTATGGATTCTGATTACCCTTTGATATCTCCAAACTCTTCTTCATACTTAATGTTAGATAATTCTCGGTATCTGAGTCAGACGGTTAGACTGACAATAAATTCCCTTCAGTGACATCAAACAGAAAATATATAAATTTACCAATAATACAGAAATATTACACCATTGATGTTTAAAACCAATAAAGAAATCAATGGATAAAAAAATTTCAGTGGAAAACTAGAGAAAAATTAAAAAGAAACCCCTACATATGAACAGATATTAGTATTATAATAGTGTTATTAATTATTATATTATGTTTAACGCCATCTTTTACAATATTTCAGCCATATTATGAAGCGACATTCCAATTTAATGTATACATCTTAGATTATATATATATATAAAAGTTAGAGAATACCGAAGGGGCAATAAAAATGGACAATCCAGAGAAACTGGCAACAAAAGGAACACAAGACGAAGAAAAACAAACTAAAAAACACAACACAAAAAAATGGACAACACTATGCTCAAACAAACACAAATAAGATAAATAAGACATGAGCCCTCCTACAAACAAGTGTGTGTGGGGGTGGGGGGGGGGGGGGGGGGGGGGGGGGGGTGAAGGACAAACCCAACATAGTTTTGTATCATAATAATAATAATAATATGTTTACTAGCAAAGCACATAAATACTATAGCAGTTACATAGATAATACAAACAGAGAACAGCATGACATAATGCATAACATGAAAACATAGCAGAGGTTAAACATTATCTATATATACATATTTATGTTTATATACATGTATCATTCGCAGAGTAGAAAACATATGAAATTATTTATCTTTCAATATAAAATTCCTCAGGTTCCAACTGTCTCTCAAAAAAAAAAACAACTGATTTATGAATGACTGATTTTCTATTATTTTTCATCAATGACAAAAATGTATACATACTTGGCCATGAATAGTAGCAGACAGCACAAGACGGAACTCAGAACGTAAAGACACATAATAAAACAACACAAAAAACTACAAAGATGATCATCACGGACCCCACGCATAGCTGTATCATAATGCAAAGTTATTTATATAACTACCTTCTGTGACGTTTGTAAATAAATAGGAAAAAAAGCCCTGAGAACATAGAATAACGTAGATGGGATATCACGAATATGCAAAGAGTCAACGTAAGCGCGTTCTTTGGTGTAAACATTGCATGAAATGTATTCAGATCGTTGTTCTTGTTCTTTATTGAAAATAAAATTATGTGTCATCCCAGTATTATGTCACCAATAAAATGCTGATAAACTATATTTTCCTACACATGGTAAAAATCCGTATAAGAAAGACAACAATTATTTATTGGGCCAGCAGTGGCATCCATAGATTTCTAAACCATGACCTTGTATCCATATATACGTATATCACTGACAATCCAGAGGTGTATAATCTCATTTCTATTATGAAACTGTTCGGACAGGTTGGTACTTTTTGCTTTTCATTTTTTTCAATCCAGCCGCAAGGGTTTTCTGAATTTCTATCATTTTGAAAATTAAAGAGTTCCGTCTTTTACCACCTTCAGCTACGAAGAGGCTAGTAAGAAAGTTTGAGTATTCGTGGCGTTAGATTTATTAGATGAAAAAATAAACAACCAGTACCTGTATGACTAAGGCTTCTGTGGTATGCATGGAGTTTGGAGACGGGAGACACCATGGATGCTAGACTGTCATGAGAGTCGTTTGTGAATTGCTTACTATTCATATTTGACTGATATAATTTCAGCAGTGTTGCTGTATTATCAAAGGATCTGTATCAGACTTTAAAAAAAATATTTTCGAAGTTCACAATTAATTGTAGGTTACGATTCAACAATGTAAGAATATAAATTGTTTTTAAAAATTTCAATAGAAATTATTTAATATTAATATTAGCAATGTGACTAATCGTATATAGGATCAATAAAACAGTCAAAAAGTCATGAAGGATACACTTTGAGTTTTATTGTGTAATCTTAGTGATAATGTAGAGTAATGCATTGTATTTGTAGAATTCAATCAAACTATCATACGATCACGGCCACGACGATTCCTGAAATTTATGTTATCAAGACATTTGAATATGAGGAACTTTAAGACTTTAAGTGTTCACCGACAATTAATTTAGTGTTGCTAAATAGAAAGTTGTATTTCTATTAAGCTTAACCACTGTTCACAGATGTTTTGTGTTACGTGTTCCAACAGTCATTACATATCTAAGTCGAGTAACAACAAATACTTCATATTAAAACAAATGATTTGTAAAAATCTTTGAACTTCAATATAAATTGTAAGCGCCACTTGTGTCATTTTCATTAGTATGAGGTTAATAATCTTCATGATCTTTCAAATATACTTACCCATGTTATAACATTACTCTAGAAATAAGTCAAAACATGTACAACATAATTACTGTAATTAAAACACAGAGCTTTGATGGCGTAATGAGAAAATGGTCATAGCAATGTTAAAAATTTGAAGATCCCAAAGGGGTAATTAGGGGTTAGAATTATGGTCTTTAACGCCACTTTCAACAATATTTCAGTTATATCGTGGTGGTCATTTTTATTGGTGGAGGAAACCATTACCTTAATTTTAATCTATTACATTATTTAGAAACTAGAATTTAAACATAAATATATGTATATTTTACGTGTTACTCGGTCTTTAGGTTTATATGTATGTTTTGTAGATCGTTGTTTGTCCTTTTGTCCTTTTGTCCATTGTGTTGTCTGTTCTTCTTCGAAATACGGATTCTGATTGCCTCTTTGGTATCTTCTAACTCTTCTTACAGAACATGTCAAACATGAAGATATGGTGGAAATGCAGTCGATATGGATTTTGATTGATTGATTGGTTGATCGATCGATTGATTGATTGATTGATTGATTGGTTTTTTACGCTAATCTTAGCAGATTTTAATCGATGCAACGACAATTTAGCGACTAAAAGCAATACAGTAGATCAAGTAATAAAACGGGCTACGTAATGTCCATGTGGCAATACTATCTGTTTTGAAAACACAAAAATAAGATTTGTACATTTGTTGTATCAGTGTAGATACAGCCTGCTTTAGTAACCACCTCTATTAAGCAATAACTGGTGACCTTAATTTTAATTTCCCCTCACAGTGCATTTTACATTAATTAAACCTGTATTTAGCGATCACCTGTCTTATGTGACCCTATTTAAATGTTCCCTTGTAAGGTCACTTAAGACACGTTTGACTGTACATTTTGTATATATTAGACTTTAAACTGATCACAAATATTGTTAAAAAAAACAAACTAAAGGAAGCGCAAAAATAAATTTAATGCACGACGCACGTTTCAGGAAATATTTGAAAGCCAAATAATTTAAAAGCCTTGTGACTTGACTAATAAGGGCGTAATCACAACCAGTCATGTTATTTCGTAAAGTTTTAGTACCTATATATTAAATTATTTATCAATTACACTGATTAAATCTGCATATAACACGAACAAAATAATGTGAGGTTTATGACAAAAAAAGTTGTTAATTTGGTGAAGGTTATAACAACAATATATCTAGGTAGTGGGCTTGGTACGAACCTATTGCTATATTATAAAAGCATATATATTTTCATGGCAAGTAATTAATTGTCTTAAGAAAAATGCCAAGTATTACAGTGATAAGAGAATGTCGAGCAGATTTTAATCGATGCAACGACAATCTTGGTTAATCTTGTAGAAAAACAAAACAGTACAAACATTGTCTGTGTACGAACAATTGTGTTTACTCTAGTAAGGGGTCAACATTCCCTTTAAACAGATGTCCCACATGATAAGGGAATATCGGGCTATTAGGCTAATCTTGTGTAAAAACAAAATAGTACAAACATTGTCTGTGTACGAAAAAATGTGTTTGCTATAGTAAACGAGCCAACATTCCTTTTAAACAGATGTCTCAACAGCGTATCAAAAACAATCCTGAATAAACTCATGAAGTCCTCAAAATAAACAGTAAGAAAAAAACCTTCAGCTTATATATAGAATTTAATTCGCTTTTCAACAGTATATTTTCTGCTTTGTACATAAGGGTAATAACAAAATTACCGAACTCCGAACAATCTTACAAGGGGAAAGTCAAAACTCATAATTATATAAAGACGAAATCAGTCAACAACCGGAAAACTGTGAAAACCGTAATGACCTTGACTTGGTACAGGCATTTCTAAAGAAATGGTGGGTTGAATCAGATTTTAAAGCGAAAAAAGAATAGACAAAGAACAAATCTCTGAATAACAAGTACACACCAGTCCACTATTTCATACAATATAAGATGTTTTTGTGAAGGCCGATAGATGTATATTGACCCTTGAGCTACGTATGTCTGGAATGAAATGCTACTTTTATGTTCTTGGAACATTGCCATTACTAAATGAAAAGCTAGTATTCACGGCAATAAAAAGATAATTTTGACCACTCTTTTCTCAGAACAAACTCCGCCGAGGAAAGGAAGAAGTGTATTGGATATTGACAATACGTTAGAAATGTATCTGAGTTATATTGAAGCCTGAAGCATGTGTTAAAACTGTACAATCCGACGAACAGGAAAATATATCTATAACAGTATTATTATCTACAGTTGGTCATGCCATAAATAGTCGTATTACAATGTTGTATAGCTTACGGGTCAAGGATATGTGATGGCGTGTATATGTTTGATTAAATATATATACGACTTTTACAACTAATGAATGGACATATATTTTAGCTGTATTCGTCTCAAATAGCTTACACATTGGTAGTTAGGGTTGTTTATCTATATTTCATCGTCACCTTTAACATTTTATTCCACTATAACGTGACTACCTGACTTAATGGTGAGGGAAAGTCGTAACTATTATAACAAACTGATCAATGATCTTGGCTATATGACTGAAATCCTTTACACTGGAAAAGGATTTTGGGCGTGAACTCACATCAGTGGTGTTATGCCTGTGGCCAGAAGCACTCGCTAACCCGAGTCCCTTATACTTTGCAAAAATACGTGTTATTTGTTAGTTTGTTGTTTTCCTTTGTTTGTTTTTGTTTGTTTGTTTTTGTTTGTTTGTTTGTTTGTCTGTTTGTTTTTATTTTGTGTTTGAATTGTATTTTCCCTCTAATAATCGTTCCGATTAGAGCATTGTGTATTCGTCTTTTGGATGTTTTTTTCTGGAAACAACACAAGGTCATTGGTTATGTCTATATTACACCAATCAAAATGGCTGAGCACATACCTGTTTTTAGGTGTATATCTAAGTAAGTATGCATGGCAAGTCAAAGCTCATGCTCAAGTATTTTTCTAAAATAATATTCCAGCTTAAATTTGAGTCAAACTTTGGAGTTTAAGTCCTAACGTTGAAACCAATGCCTTTGTCGTAATCAATGCCATATTTGAATTGAATTTCAGTTGAATTTATTCTTATTATTCCAAATAATATGCAATTTTTCAAAAGACTATCATATTTACATGACACGTAGTGCAATTAAAAGCTCAATGACATGGGATTATACATTTTTTTCGTAATTTGATTATCGCAGTAAAACTCGTATAAATAAACCATTGTTATACTTTTAAAAGATTTTTTTCACGTTTTTTATTACATGTGGGAAACAAATCAAACCAGAAATAAAATTGATGGCCAACATTGTAAAGTAAATTATAACAGCTATTATCCCTCTTGTCAAATATAGTGATTACCGGAGTACAGAACACGGTTTTTATTGGCTGCTGGTATTTAGAGATACACCTTTTATTACCATACAAAACCGAAAGGACAAAAGCGTCACGTCAGAGTAAACTACTAAAACATGCACTCGAGAGAGGAATAAAAATATATCTATTCTATAACGTCGTGGTGCAATACATGTAAACTGAACATTGATTAAATTACACAAACATGTTCATACTAAACTAGCCATTATTTGTTCATTATTCACTTTCCGGGACTGCAAATGACGCGGAAATTAATGTAACTATCCTCAAATGGCAGATTACATTTCTGTCTCACGTTTTAATCTGAACACTTTATGGGTTATGAAAATATAGAACAATTCTCGCGAGTGAAAAATAATCTGCGTGATTTTGTATGGTAGTCAATAAGATCACAATAGACATAAATACTTGTAATTTTATATTACTGCTGTTCTGGTGCTGTAAGAAGAGTTTGGAGATACCAAAGGTGCAATCAGAATCCGTAAATCGACGAGAGACAGACGATGCAATCCAATGGTCAAATGAAAGAGGAGCAAAAGACTAATAGGTTCTTACACGAGTCCCTATTGAAGATCTTGGATATCTTCCACGAGTGTGAGAAATTCCGTCTTTTCACGAGTGGAACGTAGCAGAACGAGTGGAAAGACTCTGCATTTCTCTCACGAGTGGAAGAAATCCCAGATCTTCAATAAGGACAAGTGCAAGTACCTGTTTCTTCCGTTTCAACTTAAAAACAAAGCATGCCGATTTAATTCATTCATTCGCATGTCAATGTCGTGTTTTCTACACACAATATTACAACACCACGTACAATGCAGTAAATACACACTTATTTAAAACCGCATTAAATCTATTAGGGGAAATCAGTTAAAATTCAGGTAAAATTGATATTTGAAGCTTTTTTAGATCTACCAAGACGACAATTTATATTACTACAGCAGTCGTAGAAGTGGACTCCATTAATTACACTCGGCCGATTTGATTGGCTGACAATGCCATGTAAGACAAGGTCACGCGCAGCTCTCTTTATGGCTAGTCTTACATAGAAAGCGCATCAAAACGGAAGAAAAACAACGATCTACAAAACACTACATAAACCCAAAGATCAAGCAACGCGAACCACACTAAATAAGTTTCTATAATAGGACTATTTCTTTCAAACTGTTACTGATACTTATCTTATTTTAAGACAGCCTTACATCTGAGTCTGAATCAATCATGTAAAGTATATCTCTAGCCATTAAAAATATCTCACCTTTTAAATCACCACTGCATATATCAATATATCAGTCTTATATGCAACATATGGCATCTTTTTTTTTATAGAAAGGATAGGAATAAGATATAGAAATAAAGGTTTTTGTTTATATACATTAAACAAGGGATACTTTAAATATCAAGCCGAAGTTTTTAAACTCTATCCTTTGAATTCAAGACCATTAAATTTCAGAGCTTACGGTAATTCTCTTCTGCTAAATTTCACTCTCCAGGAATGGGATCATCTTATTGTGTGGTAAGAATAAACTATACCACTCGATTGTACGATCAATTGTTAATGTGAGCCACGTGTATGGACATGTTGACGCGCCATGTGCGTTAACCGAGTTTATGTCTTTTCAAACTTATGTTAACCTTAATTCTAATATGACGTCCTTCAAACGCTTTGAGTCCAAACCCGTGGTAAAAATAATATTAATCTATGACCGATTACATTGATGACGTCATCGACAATTTCTAACGATATTTTACCAATTTTTACATATTAGAATCGAAATAATTCATGGAAGCCATATGTATATATTATTTTTACCACGGGTGGGTCTTTATGTCAGCTTTTTACCCCTCGCTAACGCTCGGGGTAAAACTTCGTGACATAAAGGCCTACCCGTGGTAAAAACAATATATACATATGGCTTCATATCCTTTTATCAAGCTATATTTTTACATAGTCCACTTTAGTCGAAGGGACTAAATAGTTCGTTTAATATACTACGTGAATTAATACTGTACTTATCAATCGGTGTGGGGGTCATGTACCACTGACGGAAGAACAAAAAAATACAAAACAAGACTATAGGCTAAAATATCTAACACGACCATTGTTATGTTGAATATCTAGAAACACATATATGTATAGAATATTTATATACATGTATTACAGAATATCCTTTGGGGTCCATTTGCGGAAATGTCACTGACTTGCGGCAGGTCGGTGGTTTTCTCCGGGTACTCTGGTTTCCTCCACCAACAAAACTGACCACCACGATATATTGGAAATATTGTTGAAAGTGGCGTTAAACACCCTAAATCATTTGCGGAAGAAATACATTGCATAGTTGTCACTTGCCTAAGAGAATTATATATATATAAAAGATATACTCGAATACGTCGTTAGCTTTGCAAACAAATTAAATCTGCTTGAATACATTCGTTATACTAGGTTATTCTTCTTAAGACAAGAATGACCTTAGTCGATTGTTGAGGCTCATATGTCTTATGTGTTCTTCCCAACAACACCTTTTAAATTAATTGGCTCTGCAATCGTTTGATTTCGAACGCCCCTAATGAAGATTTTCCTATAAATGAGTCATATGCACTAACTGTGATTGGTTTCGGTTTAGTTTATGGTGCTTAACTCCACTTTCAACAATATTTCAGTCATATCGTGGCGGTCAGTTTGATTGGTGGAGGAATTCGGAGTACCCGGAGAAAGTCACCGACAAACTTTATCACATTATGTTAACTAACTTTGCTATTTATGTTTTTATTAAATACACTATGGTCCATTGACTTATGATACAACTGGATTTGACCTTACGTCCATGTGACCTTTAGATCATCAAATGAAATAACACCACTGGTAATATTATGTTCGGTTATTGGCAGCAAAGAATACAAAGCCCAAGAGAACAAAATTAAAAGTTCACCTGTACGAAATAATAGATAGAGTTATATAAGATAATAAGAAGGTAAAATGTAGATATATAATGTAGTGTCCATGACACGTTTCTGGAATAACCTTCATCAGGTGCGCCCAATGTCAAAAGATGGAAAAACCAAATAATTTTAAATCTTTTGCAGCAAAAACCAAAAGGACTAAACGGGATAGTCAATATCGGCTAAGATCACCTATGCCTAAGAAAAAGACAACCTTAGTTTTATCAAAAATTCAATTATCTAGAAACTGTAAATTTCAATAATATATATATATCGGATTAATATATTATAGCGTATTTTAAATATGGTTTTATTGAAATTATGCAACACAATACAAAAATTTGTCTGCCATGGCATTGTTCGCAATAGACCTTGAACACTGTAGGGAATGATGATATCAATAATGCTATCAATACTATTATTAACTGTAGATCTATAACAAGTTCGTTACATAATCCACAATGCAATAAAAAAATTAGCTGTTTGTGTATTGTGTAATTAAATAAATAAAATTGTTAAATATACATGGCTATGGGTATTGATGTTCAACGCCTGTTTCAACAACATTTCATTTATCTCGCGGTGTTGGCTTTAGTGGCGAGAGAAAGCGGGAATACCTCCGTGGAAAATCAACGACGCGTTACAAATCACGGATATCTATTTTTACATAAGAGTTGTATCATGTGTATAGAAAATACCCGGTAGCAATGGTCTGAAGGAGCTTTAACAAAAGATTTTCAGAAAAGAGTTATTTGTCACCATAGAATGACAACATAATTCTATCTAAGGTTAAATGATGATACTAAAGAGGGATGGTCTATGGTGTTTAACGTCACTTTCAACACTATTTCAGTTACATCGTGACGGTCAGTTTTATTGGTGGAGGAAACCTTAAGCCACTGATAAACTTGATCACGTAATGTTGTTCCGAGTATACCTCGCCCGAGCCGGATTCAAAATCAGAACGTTAATGGTGATAAGAAGTGATTGCATATGTAGTTACAATCAAACTACCATACGGTCACGACCACGGCGCCCCCTTAATCCATGGACATACACTACAATGATCAAAAGATACAGAAGACTAATAATGATCTAAAAAAAACTACAATGAATGAGAAATATGAAAGTATATATTGCAAACCTCATTAAAAAAATAACATTGATTGTCTTTTCGTTTTGGCCATTGTATTGTCTGTCCTTCCATTTATGGCTTCAGAATACCCCTTTGGAATCTTTTACCTTTTCCTGACGTAAATAATAACAGAGGATAGAGCTTTATATTGTGATAATCAATTGTATTATCACATCTTAGCTATACGTGTCATCACAAAGCATGCCACGAATAGACATCATGCAATCACTATTACGGTATAATAGAAACGATCCCATCTCACCTTGATGTCACTAGAAGAAGACGGCTTCTTCAAGGACGTTTGAGTAAATCGTGGTCGATATGCCATAATAGATCAGCACGGATATCATCAACACAATTATTTCACCTCTAGTTATAATTACGAATTATCAGTAATTACAGGAACAATTACTATGCATTACGTAGTAATCAATGGAGTCTGCACTTTCAACAAACAAATACACCATAGAAACTCGAGCACGTGTTCAATTAGGTATGTTGACATAACGAGATCGTTCAGTGAGTTCCAATTTTTCTAATAGCGTTACGTATTTACACAACAAATTCCTTTTCAATTGTTTCTAATGATAGATAATTAAATTTTTATGAACGTATTCTCCAAATGGATAATATTACGTAGGGATCAAATAAAAACCACTAAAAGCAAATTACTGCAAATTTGTTAATTTGTAAGAGATACAATAGTTGTTGATGATGATGATGAAGCTGTCGTTACTAAATATCATACATAATGCAAATGGAAAGAACAAAAACAAGAGAAGAAAAATGGGGTTACGATGACAATCGTTAATTAAAATAGATTTGCTTAGGTGACTAATAGGCCAAATAGACCTGTGGAAATGTTATAGATCTGTTTCGGTGATGCATTGTTCATTATGTATAATTATTATTTAAATTTACAGTTCCTAAATAATGTAATTATTATTATAAAAACTAAGGCTCTGATCCCTTAGCTATATTTGTTTTCCTCTTTAGTACTTTTGTTGTTGTTGTTGTTTTTTTGTTTTTTTTTTGTTATTTTTAATTTTTTTTTTTTTTTTGCTCGCAAAGACTTTAAAATTATTTGGATTTCCAATCATTCGACCTGAGCGTACATAATGAAGATTTTTCCAGAAACACGACGCGCACACTAAATTATATTAATACGTTTACTTTAATCCTTACTCACTTTGGAAAAGGAATGCATACGAGTGAAATGCAAACAAACATTACAATATTATATGTTTACAGAATACAGAACGAAGGAATGACGATGTAAACACAGTATAATTGTACAATAATGTTGGGGCCGTCGTTGTCGTGATCGTATGCTAGTTGGATTTATAACTACCTATGCAATCAGAACCTATCACCATTAAAGTTGTGAATTCGAATCCCGCTCATAGTGAGGTGTATTCGATACTACATTATGTGATAAAGTTTGTCAGTGATTTGCAGCAGGTCGGTGGTTTTCTCCGGGTACTCCGGTTTCTTCCACCAATAAAACTGACAGCTCAATATAACTGAAATATTGTTGAAAGTGGCGTTAAACACCATAAATCTAACACTTGACAAGGTCGTTCATGTAGAGTAGAGTTCGTTTATAACGAACAGGCTTGTAACGAAATCTGGCTTATAGCGAAGAAAAGATAAATCTCCGGTATATCTAAACGAAAAAAAGGCTGATTACTAACCATGACCATATGATAACGGTGTCAGTATATTGTAAGAATATAATAATAGTTACCTACATTTGTACTCCGAAATATTATATTTTTACTAACGCTATTTACTCGACCGCTAAAATGTGAAATAAAATGAAAAGCAAAAAATATCACAGTCGGAACATTTTCAAAAAATCCGATAGAAAAAGCGTAAAAGAGGCAATTAGATATTTACGTTTGTATTCCGAGTATAATCTTATTTCCCCAAACCGTTATGAGAAGGAGGAAATATGTAATCAGACAAGACAAATATTTACGTACGCATATTACCGGATGACGTCAACATTGTTTTTATTATTACACTATATCATCGTCATAGGTTCTATACAACGACGTAGTAATATTACCGACCTCTGCCCAGGTCAATATGCCGTTTTGATTACAATGCTATAGAGAAGTCTTAAAAATGTATGCCGAATATCATAAGTACATATATCACTACATAAACTAACATTAAGTATTTATATGCATCTTTTAATAAGAATGCATTCTTTTCCTTTGATCTTTTTATGAGTTATATACCAGAATGTAACCAACAGCTAAGAACTATGAAATAATATACGAAGATACGTGATATTGAACACTTTAAATCTGGGCTGTAGTTTTATCACTCTCAGAGAGCAACCTAGATATGATATTGCATGGCTTCATGCTAGAAATAATTCACGTTCTATTATTTAACCGTTTAACTTGTAAAACCGTGGTGTAAATATTACATAACCCAGCAGACATATAAATTATGTAAAACGGTTCATAGCAACAGAAGACAGTAATAAAAAGAAAAACTACCAATATCACACTGTCGGAACTTTTCCAAAATCACATAAACAAATCATAGAATTAGGCACAATCGATATCCCCTAGCACACAAAAATACATGATCGCTCACTTTCCTGGCTTTGTACAGGCATCTTTTTAGCTTGATAAGTGGCGGGGTTAAGCTAGTTTCATGGTCTCAAAACTCCCCTCGTAGTGTAATCAAGTGAACATGCAATCGTTTTGAACGTATGAGACAGCTCATTATACCTTCAGCATTTTTGTAAAAATAAATATTAAAGTTATCTGTTGCCAAACAATTTAAAATTATTTGGTTTTCCAATCTTTTGAAGGTTTGGATTTATGGTGTGTAACGTCACTTTCAACATTATTCCAGCTATATTGTGGCAGTCAGTTTTATTGGTGGAGGAAACAAGAGTACCCGGAGATAACCACTGACCTGTTACAAATAATTGTACATAAAACTACCATGTGATCACAACCACGAAGGTCACTCCAATGTTTTGATTATGAGTACATCTGAAGAAGGTTATTCCCAAAACACTTTTCGTGAACACTAATTTATACAGCTACGGGTTTTTATTTTACTAGTTTGAGAAGAAATATGGTTTTAATAATAGCGATTCCAAACAAATGTTATATGTAGTATTCTACAAACTATGAAAACACTTTGTCCATTAGGTCTCTGGAGCATGAGAGGATTATGATAGCGTAAAGAAGAAAAAAGGAATACGGGAGATGGGGTTGTAAAATGTATTTTCTTACTAATGGCTGAATATTGACACATAATATCATATACTGTCAATTTATTTTTATTCTACGAAATCAGGCGTCTAGTAGCACTAAAGACTTTAATATTATTTGGCTTTCCAATATTTTGACCTTGAGGGTACCTGATGAAGGTTATTCCAGAAACGCGTCGCATACAATAAATTAGTTATCTACCTTAATATTATAGGCTAGGGTTATGGTGTTTAGCGCCACTTTTAACAATATATCAGTTATATTGTGGAGGTTTATTGGTGGAGGAAACCAGAGTACCCGGAGAAAACCACAAACCTGTCATAAGTCACTGACTACCTTTATCAGATAATGTTGTATCGAGTACACCTCGCCATGAACGGGGTTCAAACCCACAACTTTAGTGGTGATAGGCACTGATTGCACGGTGAATCCAACTACCATACAATCACGGCCACGACGACTCCGACGATTATTCCAGAAGCGAGGTGTATGTAATAAAGTAGATATCTATCATTATATTAAATGTAAAAGTTATTATTAGCAAATATAAAAAACTACGAATTCAAATACCAACGATCCATCATGTATATATATCGGTCAATTCACGAAAACCGAATCAATACTAATGTAATAAATAAAACCACAGTATGTGTTTATTTACGAATATGTATTTGTTGTCTTATGTGCAATTAATTAATATTGCGTCGTCCTGAATAATTCGTAGCGCTCAAAAGTACTTAAGAAGCCATGAATAATAAATAAAGAGGCTGATGGACACTTGTGTAACATAAAAAAATCAATATAGACAACAGAAATAAACAAGTTTGTGCTTATAGTCGTAGCAAAAAATACCACACCGTCAGAACTGTTTCTACATTGTATATCCAATCGAAAAAATAGTAGCACAATCATCCGTCAGTAGTGGATTTTACTGTTCCGTGTGGTTATTGGTGGCTCGCCCATTAGAAGTGGTTATTGGTGGATCGCCCATTAGAAGTGGTTATTGGTGGCTCGCCCATTAGAAGTGGTTATTGGTGACTCGCCCATTAGCAGTGGTTATTGGTGGCTCGCCCATTAGAAGTGGTTACTGGTGACTCGCCCATTAGAAGTGATTATTGGTGCCAGGTCCGTTAAAAGTGGTTATTGGTGCCAGGTCCTTTAAAAGTGGTTATTGGTGCCAGGTCCTTTAAAAGTGGTTATTGGTGCCAGGTCCTTTAAAAGTGGTTATTGGTGCCAGATCCGTTAAAAGTGGTTATTGGTGCCAGATCCGTTAAAAGTGGTTATTAGTGACAGGTTCGTTAAAGGTGGCTATCGGTGCCAGGTTCCTTAAAAGTGGTTATTGATGCCAGGTCCATTAAACGTGGTTATTGGTAGCTTACTCTTAAACAGCGGTTGTTGGTGGCCCGTCCGTTAGGAGTTATTATTGGTATCCCGTGAATAAGAAGTAGTTATTAATGGTTCGTCCGTTGGAAGTGGTTATTAATAGCTTCTTCGTAAGGAGTGGTTATTGGTAGTCCGTCCGATAGAGGTAGTTATTAATGGTTGGTCCGTATGGCGTGGTTATTGCTGGTTCGTCCGATAGAGGTAGTTATTAATGGTTGGTCCGTATGGCGTGGTTATTGGTAGCCCGTCCGATAGAGATAGTTATTAATGGTTGGTCCGTATGGCGTGGTTATTGGTAGTCCGTCCGATAGAGGTAGTTATTAATGGTTGATCCGTATGGCGTGGTTATTGGTAGTCCGTCCGATAGAGGTAGTTATTAATGGTTGGTCCGTATGGCGTGGTTATTGGTAGTCCGTCCGATAGAGGTAGTTATTAATGGTTGGTCCGTATGGCGTGGTTATTGCTGGTTCGTCCGCGTTAGAAGTGATTGTGGGTGGTTCTTCTCCTAGGAGTAGTTATCGCTTGTTCATTCGGAGCGGTAAGTGGTGGCCTGTTTCGAGTGAATAATGGTAACTTGCTAGGAGTAGTTATTTGTGGCCTGTTTGAACTGGTTATGTTATTATTGGCCCGCTATGATTGGTTATTGGGTTATTTAAGGCTATTGCGGCCCAATTAGTAGTGGTTATTATTAGATCGCTACAAGACAAAATCGTCACACTTTATACACCATTTTATTCAAGATCAATCAAGACAACACCCCTTCGTATGTCCATCCCAGTTCGACCTTTGCACCAATAAAGTCTTTAATTGTTTCTGTCATGAGCAAAGCTGAAATACGGCTCACTTGAAGTTAAGTAACAAACATTATATCAACCGTATTTTTTTCTTATAGAACTGTATTTATTAACGCAGTATGGCATCGTTCTATACTCGATCATTTTGGGGTCATTGCGATCATTGTAATCATTGTAATCATTGTAATCATGATAGTATTGTAGTTAAATGTACAACTCTCTATGCAATCAGTGCCTATCACCACTAAAGTTGTGAGTTCGAATCCCGCTAATAGCGATGTGTACTCGATACAACGTTATGTGATAAAGTATGGACGTGACTTGCTGCAGGTCAGTGGTTTTCTCCAGCTACTCCGGATTTTTCTACCTATAAATTGACCGCCAAGATATAGCTGAAAAAATGTTGAAAGGTGTCGTTAAACACCATAACCCATATTACCCTCAATCATTTTAATACCAATACTTTTTAAATAAAGCATGCCTCAATATACAACATGATATCTATTCGGCCATTTTCCAGTGTTTGACCCCAAAAAATCACAATTTTTTTTATTTGTAAATCTTATACATATCAATTTAAAATGTAACAATGTCTGAGGCAGAATTACTAATTAAATTAAATCCAAGGAATAAGCCATTTTCAAAATAGATTGAAAATTATAGATAAAAAGTCAGCCGATCAACTATGTTCGGAACATATCGTAACCGAGACAGCAAAACATTCGAAACATCTCTTTAAATATACACAAGATTATTCAGATTGATCGTCTATTCACATCAAAGACATTAATTTAGAAGTTGATAAATGACCGGTTCTGATCTCTTACTATGATCTTTGTTAACAACGAGGTTCTAACAGACAATAACTAATCGCCGCTTCTCCCGCAATAAACAGACGTCACGTGACAAAATCTAGATAAATGAACTGATATTCTACAAAATAAGGATGAGCGCTAAATAAGGAATGCGTGAATACTTTTAAAGCTCATAATGGTCACGCATGGATTATTATCTCATCAAATGCATTTATTTCAAAAGGACTACACGATTGAAAGTCATTATGTCATTTACATATTTCATATCATCTTAATAAGTGTAATTAGATAAAAGTAATATCCATATGTTAGAAGCTTTGTTTCTTTGTTTTATCAAGGGTGTCAAATATCAAAGTATGTACTAGCATTATAATAATAGTTATGTATACATTACTATTGCAGATAAATAAATAGGGGTTAATGATCTTCCAGGTAATCGAACAGGTAGGTATATGTAACCTTATATCAATGACCCACCAGGTAATCAGACAGGTAGGTACATGTAACCTTATATCAATGACCCACCAGGTAATCAGACAGGTAGGTATATGTAACCTTATATCAATGACCCACCAGGTAATCAGACAGGTAGGTATATGTAACCTTATATCAATGACCCACCAGGTAATCAGACAGGTAGGTACATGTAACCTTATATCAATGACCCACCAGGTAATCAGACAGGTAGGTA
The DNA here is from genome assembly GCA_963383655.1 of Bathymodiolus septemdierum. Taxonomy (NCBI): domain Eukaryota; kingdom Metazoa; phylum Mollusca; class Bivalvia; order Mytilida; family Modiolidae; genus Bathymodiolus; species Bathymodiolus septemdierum. The sequence goes on along the minus strand of OY726517.1, from coordinate 56,100,530 downwards.
TATGTAACCTTATATCAATGACCCACCAGGTAATCAGACAGGTAGGTATATGTAACCTGATATCAATGACACTCCAGGTAATCAGACAGGTAGGTACATGTAACCTTATATCAATGACCCACCAGGTAATCAGACAGGTAGGTATATGTAACCTTATATCAATGACCCACCAGGTAATCAGACAGGTAGGTATATGTAACCTTATATCAATGACCCACCAGGTAATCAGACAGGTAGGTATATGTAACCTTATATCAATGACCCACCAGGTAATCAAACAGATAGGTATATGTAATCTTATATCAATGACCCACCAGGTAATTAGACAGATATATGTAACCCTATATCAATGACCCTCCAGGTAATCAGACAGGTAGGTATATGTAACCTTATATCAATCACCTTCCAGGTAATTAGACAGATATATGTAACCCTATATCAATGACCCACCAGGTAATCAGACAGGTAGGTATATGTAACCTTATATCAATGATGATTGATTGATTTTTGGTGTTTAACGCCACTTTCAGCAATATATCAGCTATATCATGGCGACCAGTTTTAATGGTGGAAGAAGCCGGAGTACCCGGAGAGAACCACCGACCATGAGTAAGCAACTGGTAAACTTTATCACTTGCGGTTGCGAGTCGAGTGCACCCTTTTTGTAATTTACAAAGCCGGGCGCGAACCCACGCCGTATTGGTGATAGGCTTGTATGCGTTGTTAGGTAATCCAACTACCTAACTCATTGAACCACCCGGGGACCTTATATCAATGATCCACCAGGTAATCAGATAGGTAGGTATATGTAACCTTATATCAATGACCCTCCAGGTAATCAGACAGGTAGGTACATGTAACCTTATATCAATGACCCTCCAGGTAATCAGACAGGTAGGTACATGTAATCTTATATCAATGACCCTCCAGGTAATCAGACAGGTAGGTACATATAACCTTATATCAATGACCCTCCAGGTAATCAGACAGGTAGGTACATGTAACCTTATATCAATGACCCTCCAGGTAATCAGACAGATAGGTACATGTAACCTTATATCAATGATCCTCCAGGTAATCAGACAGGTAGGTATATGTAACTCTATATCAATGACCCTCCAGGTAATCAGACAGGTAGGTACATGTAACATTATATCAATGACCCTCCAGGTAATCAGACAGGTAGGTATATGTAACACTATATCAATGACCCACCAGTTAATCAGACAGGTAGGTATATGTAACCTTATATCAATGACCCACCACGTGATCAGACAGGTAGGTACATGTAACCTTATATCAATGACCCTCCAGGTAATCGGACAGGTAGGTACATGTAACATTATATCAATGACCCTCCAGGTAATCAGACAGGTAGGTATATGTAACCCTATATCAATGACCCACCAGTTAATCAGACAGGTAGGTATATGTAACCTTATATCAATGACCCACCACGTGATCAGACAGGTAGGTACATGTAACCTTATATCAATGACCCTCCAGGTAATCGGACAGGTAGGTACATGTAACCTTATATCAATGACCCTCCAGGTAATCAGACAGGTAGGTACATGTAACCTTATATCAATGACCCTCCAGGTAATCAGACAGGCAGGTACATGTAACCTTATATCAATGACCCTCCAGGTAATCAGACAGGTAGGTACATGTAACCTTATATCAATGGCCCTCCAGGTAATCAGACAGGTAGGTACATGTAACCTTATATCAATGACCCTCCAGGTAATCAGACAGGTAGGTATATGTAACTCTATATCAATGACCCTCCAGGTAATCAGACAGATAAGTACATGTAACATTATATCAATGACCCTCCAGGTAATCAGACAGGTAGGTACATGTAACCCTATATCAATGACCCACCAGTTAATCAGAGAGGTAGGTATATGCAACCTTATATCAATGACCCACCACGTGATCAGACAGCTAGGTACATGTAACCTTATATCAATGACCTTCCAGGTAATCAGACAGGTAGGTACATGTAACCTTATATCAATGACCCTCCAGGTAATCAGACAGGTAGGTACATGTAACCTAATATCAATGACCATACAGGTAATCAGACAGGTAGGTATCTGTAACCTTATATCAATGACCCCCCAGGTAATCAGACATGTAGGTATATGTAACCTTATATCAATGACCCTCCAGGTAATCAGACAGGTAGGTATATGTAACCTTATAGCAATGACCCTACAGGTAATCAGACAGGTAGGTACATGCAACCTTATATCAGTGACCCACCACGTGATCAGACAGGTAGGTATATGTAACCTTATATCAATGACCATACAGGTAATCAGACAGGTAGGTACATGCAACCTTATATCAGTGACCCACCACGTGATCAGACAGGTAGGTACATGTAACCTTATATCAATGACCCTCCAGGTAATCAGACAGGCAGGTATATGTAACCTTATATCAATGACCCTCCAGGTAATCAGACAGGTAGGTATATGTAACCTTATATCAATGACCTACCAGGTAATCAGACAGGTAGGTACATGTAACCTTATATCAATGACCCACCAGGTATTCAGACAGGTAGGTATATGTAACCTTATATCAATGACCATCCAGGTAATCAGACTGGTAGGTACATGTAACCTTATATCAATGACCATACAGGTAATCAGACATGTAGGCATATGTAATCTTATATCAATGACCCTCCAGGTAATCAGACAGGTAGGTACATGTAACCTTATATCAATGACCCTCGAGGTAATCAGACAGGTAGGTACATGTAACTTTATATCAATGACCCTCCAGGTAATCAGACAGGTAGGTACATGAAACCTTATATCAATGACTCTCCATGTAATCAGACAGGTAGGTATATGTAACCTTATATCAATGACCCTCTAGGTAATCAGACAGGTAGGTATATATAACCTTATATCAATGACCATACAGGTAATCAGACAGGTAGGTATATGTAACCTTATATCAATGACCCTCTAGGTAATCAGACAGGTAGGTATATGTAACCTTATATCAATGACCCTCCAGGTAATCAGACAGGTAGGTATATGTAACCTTATATCAATGACCCTCCAGGTAATCAGACATGTAGGCATATGTAACCTTATATCAATGACCCTCCAGGTAATCAGACAGGTAGGTATATGTAGTCTTATATCAATGACCATACAGGTAATCAGACAGGTAGGTACGTGTAACCTTATAGCAATGACCCTCTAGGTAATCAGACAGGTAGGTATATGTAATCTTATATCAATGACCCTCCAGGTAATCAGACTGGTAGGTACATGTAACCTTATATCAATGACCATACAGGTAATCAGACATGTAGGCATATGTAATCTTATATCAATGACCCTCCAGGTAATTAGACATGTAGGTATATGTAACCTTATATCAATGACCCTCGAGGTAATCAGACAGGTAGGTATATCAAACCTTATATCAATGACCCTCCAGGTAATCAGACAGGTAGGTACATGTAACTTTATATCAATGACCCTCCAGGTAATCAGACAGGTAGGTACATGAAACCTTATATCAATGACGCTCCATGTAATCAGACAGGTAGGTACATGTAACTTTATATCAATGACCCTCCAGGTAATCAGACAGGTAGGTACATGAAACCTTATATCAATGACGCTCCATGTAATCAGACAGGTAGGTATATGTAACCTTATATCAATGACCCTCTAGGTAATCAGACAGGTAGGTATATGTAACCTTATATCAATGACCCTCCAGGTAATCAGACAGGTAGGTATATATAACCTTATATCAATGACCATACAGGTAATCAGACAGGTAGGTATATGTAACCTTATATCAATGACCCTCTAGGTAATCAGACAGGTAGGTATATGTAACCTTATATCAATGACCCTCCAGGTAATCAGACAGGTAGGTATATGTAACCTTATATCAATGACCCTCCAGGTAATCAGACATGTAGGCATATGTAACCTTATATCAATGATCCTCCAGGTAATCAGACAGGTAGGTACATGCAGCCTTATATCAATGACCCTCCAGGTAATCAGACAGGTAGGTATATGCAACCTTATATCAATGACCCTCCAAGTAATCAGACAGGTAGGAATATGTAGCCTTATATCAATGACCCACCAGGTAATCAGACAGGTAGGTATATCTAACCTTATATCAATGACCCTCCATGTAATCAGACAGATAGGCATATGTAATCTTATATCAATCACCCTCCAGGTAATTAGACAGATATATGTAACCCTATATCAATGACCCTCCAGGTAATCAGACAGGTAGTTATATGCAACCTTATATCAATGACCCACCACGTGATCAGACAGGTAGGTACATGTAACCTTATATCAATGACCCTCCAGGTAATCAGACAGGTAGGTACATGTAACCTTATATCAATGACCCTCCAGGTAATCAGACAGGTAGGTACATGGAACCTAATATCAATGACCATACAGGTAATCAGACAGGTAGGTATCTGTAACCTTATATCAATGACCCTCCAGGTAATCAGACATGTAGGTATATGTAACCTTATATCAATGACCCTCCAGGTAATGAGACAGGTAGGTATATGTAACCTTATAGCAACGACCCTACAGGTAATCAGACAGGTAGGTACATGCAACCTTATATCAGTGACCCACCACGTGATCAGACAGGTAGGTATATGTAACCTTATATCAATGACCATACAGGTAATCAGACAGGTAGGTACATGTAACCTTATATCAATGACCCTCCAGGTAATCAGACAGGTAGGTATATGCAACCTTATATCAATGACCCTCCAAGTAATCAGACAGGTAGGTATATGTAACCTTATATCAATGACCCACCAGGTAATCAGACAGGTAGGTATATCTAACCTTATATCAATGACCCTCCAGGTAATTAGACAGATATATGTAACCCTATATCAATGACCCTCCAGGTAATCAGACAGGTAGGTATATGTAACCTTATATCAATCACCTTCCAGGTAATTAGACAGATATATGTAACCCTATATCAATGACCCACCAGGTAATCAGACAGGTAGGTATATGTAACCTTATATCAATCACCTTCCAGGTAATTAGACAGATATATGTAACCCAATATCAATGACCCACCAGGTAATCAGACAGGTAGGTATATGTAACCTTATATCAATCACCTTCCAGGTAATTAGACAGATATATGTAACCCTATATCAATGACCCACCAGGTAATCAGACAGGTAGGTATATGTAACCTTATATCAATGATGATTGATTGATTTTTGGTGTATAACGCCACTTTCAGCAATATATCAGCTATATCATGGCGACCAGTTTTAATGGTGGAAGAAGCCGGAGTACCCGGAGAGAACCACCGACCATGGGCAAGCAACTGGTAAACTTTATCACTTGCGGCTGCGAGTCGAGTGCACCTTTTTTTGTAATTTACAAAGTCGGGCGCGAACCCACGCCGTATTGGTGATAGGCTTGTATGAGTTGTTAGGTAATCCAACTACCTAACTCATTGAACCACCCGGGGACCTTATATCAATGACCCACCAGGTAATCAGACGGATAGGTACATGTAACCTTATATCAATGACCCTCCAGGTAATCAGACAGGTAGGTACATGTAACCTTATACCAATGACCCTCCAGGTAATCAGACAGGTAGGTATATGTAACTCTATATCAATGACCCTCCAAGTAATCAGACAGGTAGGTACATGTAACATATCAATGACCCTCCAGGTAATCAGACAGGTAGGTATATGTAACCCTATATTAATGACCCACCACGTGATCAGACAGGTAGGTACATGTTACCTTATATCAATGACCCCCCAGGTAATCAGACAGGTAGGTACATGTAACATTATATCAATCACCCTCCAGGTAATCAGACAGGTAGGTATATGTAACCTTATATCAATGACCATACAGGTAATCAGACAGGTAGGTATATGTAACCTTATATCAATGACCCTCAAGGTAATCAGACAGGTAGGTATATGTAACCTTATAGCAATGACCCTACAGGTAATCAGACAGGTAGGTACATGCAACCTTATATCAGTGACCCACCACGTAATCAGACAGGTAGGTATTTGTAACCTTATATCAATGACCCTCCAGGTAATCAGACAGGTAGGTATATATAGCCTTATTTCAATGACCCTCCAGGTAATCAGACATGTAGGCATATGTAACCTTATATCAATCACCCTCCAGGTAATTAGACAGATATATGTAACCCTATATCAATGACCCTCCAGGTAATCAGACAGGTAGGTATGTGTAACCTTATATCAATCACCCTCCAGGTAATTAGACAGATATATGTAACCCTATATCAATGAACTTCCAGGTAATCAGACAGGTAGGTATATGTAACCTTATAGCAATGACCCTACAGGTAATCAGACAGGTAGGTACATGCAACCTTATATCAGTGTCCCACCACGTGATCAGAGAGATAGGTATATGTAACCTTATATCAATGACCCTCCAGGTAATCAGACATGTAGGCATATGTAACCTTATATCAATGACCCTCCAGGTAATCAGACAGGTAGGTACATGTAACCTTATATCAATGACCCTCCAGGTAATCAGACAGGTAGGTATATGCAACCTTATATCAATGACCCTCCAGGTAATCAGACAGGTAGGTATATGTAACCTTATATCAATGACCCACCAGGTAATCAGACAGGTAGGTATATCTAACCTTATATCAATGACACTCCAGGTAATCAGACAAATAGGTATATGTAATCTTATATCAATCACCCTCCAGGTAATTAGACAGATATATGTAACCCTATATCAATGACCCTCCAGGTAATCAGACAGGTAGGTATATGTAACCTTATATCAATCACCCTTCAGGTAATTAGACAGATATATGTAACCCTATATCAATGACCCACCAGGTAATCAGACAGGTAGGTATATGTAACCTTATATCAATGACCATACAGGTAATCAGACAGGTAGGTATATGTAACCTTATATCAATGACCCTCTAGGTAATCAGACAGGTAGGTACACGTAACCTTATATCAATGACCCTCTAGGTAATCAGACAGGTAGGTATATGTAACCTTATATCAATGACCATACAGGTAATCAGACAGGTAGGTATATGTAACCTTATATCAATGACCCTCTAGGTAATCAGACAGGTAGGTACACGTAACCTTATATCAATGACCCTCCAGGTAATCAGACAGGTAGGTATATGTAACCTTATATCAATGACCCTCCAGGTAATCAGACATGTAGGCATATGTAACCTTATATCAATGACCCTCCAGGTAATCAGACAGGTAGGTACATGCAGCTTTATATCAATGACCCTCCAGGTAATCAGACAGGTAGGTATATGCAACCTTATATCAATGACCCTCCAAGTAATCAGACAGGTAGGTATATGTAACCTTATATCAATGACCCACCAGGTAATCAGACAGGTAGGTATTTCTAACCTTATATCAATGACCCTCCAGGTAATTAGACAGATATATGTAACCCTATATCAATGACCCACCAGGTAATCAGACAGGTAGGTATATGTAATCTTATATCAATCATCCTCCAGGTAATTAGACAGATATATGTAACCCTATATCAATGACCCTCCAGGTAATCAGACAGGTAGGTATATGTAACCTTATATCAATAACCCTCCAGGTAATTAGACAGATATATGTAACCCTATATCAATGACCCACCAGGTAATCAGACAGGTAGGTATATGTAACCTTATATCAATGATGATTGATTGATTTTTGGTGTATAACGCCACTTTCAGCAATATATCAGCTATATCATGGCGACCAGTTTTAATGGTGGAAGAAGCCGGAGTACCCGGGGAGAACCACCGACCATGGGCAAGCAACTGGTAAACTTTATCACTTGCGGCTGCGAGTCGAGTGCACCCTTTTTTGTAATTTACAAAGTCGGGCGCGAACCCACGCCGTATTGGTGATAGGCTTGTATGAGTTGTTAGGAAATCCAACTACCTAACTCATTGAAACACCCGGGGACCTTATATCAATGACCCACCAGGTAATCAGATAGGTAGGTATATGTAACCTTATATCAATGACCCTCCAGGTAATCAGACAGGTAGGTACATGTAACCTTATATCAATGACCCTCCAGGTAATCAGACGGATAGGTACATGTAACCTTATATCAATGACCCTCCAGGTAATCAGACAGGTAGGTACATGTAACCTTATACCAATGACCCTCCAGGTAATCAGACAGGTAGGTATATGTAACTCTATATCAATGACCCTCCAAGTAATCAGACAGGTAGGTACATGTAACATTATATCAATGACCCTCCAGGTAATCAGACAGGTAGGTATATGTAACCCTATATCAATGACCCACCAGTTAATCAGACAGGTAGGTATATGTAACCTTATATCAATGACCCACCACGTGATCAGACAGGTAGGTACATGTTACCTTATGTCAATGACCCCCCAGGTAATCAGACAGGTAGGTACATGTAACATTATATCAATGACCCTCCAGGTAATCAGACAGGTAGGTACATGTAACCTTATATCAATCACCATACAAGTAATCAGACAGGTAGGTATATGTAACCTTATATCAATGACCCTCCAGGTAATCAGACAGGTAGGTATATGTAACCTTATAGCAATGACCCTACAGGTAATCAGACAGGTAGGTACATGCAACCTTATATCAGTGACCCACCACGTGATCAAACAGGTAGGTATATGTAATCTTATATCAATGACCCTCCAGGTAATCAGACAGGTAGGTATATATAACCTTATATCAATGACCCTCCAGGTAATCAGACAGGTAGGTATATGCAACCTTATATCAATGACCCTCCAGGTAATCAGACAGGTAGGTACATGTAACCTTATATCAATGACCCTCCAGGTAATCAGACAGGTAGGTATATGCAACCTTATATCAATGACCCTCCAGGTAATCAGACAGGTAGGTATATATAACCTTATATCAATGACCCACCAGGTAATCAGACAGGTAGGTATATCTAACCTTATATCAATGACACTCCAGGTAATCAGAGAGATAGGTATATGTAATCTTATATCAATCACCCTCCAGGTAATTAGACAGATATATGTAACCCTATATCAATGACCCTCCAGGTAATCAGACAGGTAGGTATATGTAACCTTATATCAATCACCCTCCAGGTAATTAGACAGATATATGTAACCCTATATCAATGACCCTCCAGGTAATCAGACAGGTAGGTATATGTAACCTTATATCAATCACCCTCCAGGTAATTAGACAGATATATGTAACCCTATATCAATGACCCTCCAGGTAATCAGACAGGTAGGTATATGTAACCTTATAGCAACGACCCTACAGGTAATTAGACAGGTAGGTATATGTAACCTTATATCAGTGACCCACCACGTGATCAGACAGATAGGTATATGTAACCTTATATCAATGACCCTCCAGGTAATCAGACAGGTAGGTATATATAACCTTATATCAATGACCCTCCAGGTAATCAGACATGTAGGCATATGTAACCTTATATCAATGACCCTCCAGGTAATCAGACAGGTAGGTACATGTAACCTTATATCAATGACCCTCCAGGTAATCAGACAGGTAGGTATATGTAACCTTATATCAATGACCCACCAGGTAATCAGATAGGTAGGTATATCTAACCTTATATCAATGACACTCCAGGTAATCAGACATGTAGGCATATGTAACCTTATATCAATGACCCACCAGGTAATCAGACAAATAGGTATATGTAATCTTATATTAATCACCCTCCAGGTAATTAGACAGATATATGTAACCCTATATCAATGACCCTCCAGGTAATCAGACAGGTAGGTATATGTAACCTTATATCATTCACCCTCCAGGTAATTAGACAGATATATGTAACCCTATATCAATGACCCACCAGGTAATCAGACAGGTAAGTATATGTAACCTTATATCAACGACCATACAGGTAATCAGACAGGTAGGTACATGCAACCTTATATCAGTGACCCACCACGTGATCAGACAGGTAGGTACATGTAACCTTATATCAATGACCCTCCAGGTAATCAGACAGGTAGGTATATGTAACCTTATATCAATGACCCTCCAGGTAATCAGACAGGTAGGTATATGTAGCCTTATATCAATGACCATACAGGTAATCAGACAGGTAGGTACGTGTAACCTTATATCAATGACCCTCCAGGTAATCAGACAGGTAGGTATATGTAACCTTATATCAATGACCCACCAGGTAATCAGACAGGTAGGTACATGTAACCTTATATCAATGACCCACCAGGTATTCAGACAGGTAGGTATATGTAACCTTATATCAATGACCCTCCAGGTAATCAGACAGGTAGGTACATGTAACCTTATGTCAATGACCATACAGGTAATCAGACATGTAGGCATATGTAACCTTATATCAATGACCCTCCAGGTAATCAGACATGTAGGTATATGTAACCTTATATCAATGACCCTCCAGGTAATCAGACAGGTAGGTATATGTAACCTTATATCAATGACCCTCCAGGTAATCAGACATGTAGGTATATGTAACCTTATATCAATGACGCTCCATTTAATCAGACAGGTAGGTACATGTAACCTTATATCAATGACCCTCCAGGTAATCAGACAGGTAGGTACATGTAACCTTATATCAATGACGCTCCATGTAATCAGACAGGTAGGTATATGTAACCTTATATCAATGATCCTCCAGGTAATCAGACAGGTAGGTATATGTAACCTTATATCAATGACCATACAGGTAATCAGACAGGTAGGTACATGTAACCTTATATCAATGACACTCCAGGTAATCAGACAGGTAGGTACATGTAACCTTATATCAATCACCCTCCAGGTAATCAGACAGGTAGGTATATGTAACCTTATATCAATGACCCTCCAGGTAATCAGACATGTAGGCATATGTAACCTTATATCAATGACCCTCCAGGTAATCAGACAGGTAGGTACATGTAACCTTATATCAATGACCCTCCAGGTAATCAGACAGGTAGGTATATGTAACCTTATATCAATGACCCTCCAGGTAATCAGACAGGTAGGTATATGTAACCTTATATCAATGACCCACCAGGTAATCAGACAGGTAGGTATATGTAACCTTATATCAATGACCCTCCAGGTATTCAGACATGTAGGCATATGTAACCTTATATCAATGACTCTCCAGGTAACCAGACAGGTAGGTACGTGTAATCTTATATCAATGACCCTCCAGGTAATCAGACAGGTAGGTATATGTAACCTTATATCAATGACCCTCCAGGTAATCAGACATGTAGGCATATGTAACCTTATATTACGGATTTAGTTTGTTACACATATGTTCATTGGTTCTTCAACCCTGAATGTCAGCATATATTCGGAAAACAGAAGTGGTATATATTTCAGTCCCCCAAACCGATTAAAACATGGACGACAAAGCATTACGCTTCACTGAATCAATGGTATAATACGGAATAATAAATGTATTTTTACCAAATTAAATGCTGTTTTTATACTCAAAACGGCTGCATGAACAAAAAAATATTACAATGGTTAATTCCGTCACAAATACCTGATCGATTCAGCAAACTCCTATGTTCCACGGCTGTACCATAACAAATAAACAAAACGTTGAGCCTTGAAAACTTTAGACGTCATGGGGCCACACCAAGGTTTTATTGACATGTTGTTAACATTTAAATTATTGAAGCTGTTTCGCAAACCCGTTGTTTTGTTATGTGATATATTAAAGTTATATTTATAGAGTTTAGAAAATTTACTACTTATGAAACTGTATTGATTTAACAATTTAGTACGGTATTTTCCTTCATGAGACACCCCACACATGAAATATGACGTAACACATATTTTGACGTCATTGAAGAATGACGTCAAAGGTACGGAAACGGACATCTAGAGATACGGAAAATGAAAATAAGAGAGGCAAATTTATTTAAAACAGTTGGATGTTGTATTTAAAAAAAAACAATGGTTAAATCCGTAATATATCTGTTATTCAGCTATCAGACAGGGTATATAATGTGACATTCCCGGCTTGTGATATATATTCCCTTCGGCTGCGTCTCAGGGAATATAGATCCTAAGCCGGGAATGTCACATTATATACCCTGTCTGATAGCTGAAAAACATATAATATCAATGACTCTCCATGTTATTGGACAGGTAGGTATATGTAGCCTTATAGCAATGACCCTACAGGTAATCAGACAGGTAGGTACATGTAACCTTATATCAATGACCCACCGCGTGATCAGACAGGTAGGTATATGCAACCTTATATCAATGACCCACCAGGTAATCAGACAGGTAGGTATATGTAACCTTATATCAATGACCCTCCAGGTAATCAGACATGTAGGCATATGTAACCTTATATCAATGACTCTCCAGGTAACCAGACAGGTAGGTACATGTAATCTTATATCAATGACCCTCCAGGTAATCAGACAGGTAGGTATATGTAACCTTATATCAATGACCATCCAGGTAATCAGACAGGTAGGTATATGTAACCTTATATCAATGACCCTCCAGGTAATCAGACATGTAGGCATATGTAACCTTATATTACGGATTTAGTTTGTTACACATATGTTCATTGGTTCTTCAACCCTGAATGTCAGCATATATTCGGAAAACAGAAGTGGTATATATTTCAGTCCCCCAAACCGATTAAAACATGGACGACAAAGCATTACGCTTCACTGAATCAATGGTATAATACGGAATAATAAATGTATTTTTACCAAATTAAATGCTGTTTTTATACTCAAAACGGCTGCATGAACAAAAAAATATTACAATGGTTAATTCCGTCACAAATACCTGATCGATTCAGCAAACTCCTATGTTCCACGGCTGTACCATAACAAATAAACAAAACGTTGAGCCTTGAAAACTTTAGACGTCATGGGGCCACACCAAGGTTTTATTGACATGTTGTTAACATTTAAATTATTGAAGCTGTTTCGCAAACCCGTTGTTTTGTTATGTGATATATTAATGTTATATTTATAGAGTTTAGAAAATTTACTACTTATGAAACTGTATTGATTTAACAATTTAGTACGGTATTTTCCTTCATGAGACACCCCATACATGAAATATGACGTAACACATATTTTGACGTCATTGAAGAATGACGTCAAAGGTACGGAAACGGACATCTAGAGATACGGAAAATGAAAATAAGAGAGGCAAATTTATTTAAAACAGTTGGATGTTGTATTTAAAAAAAAACAATGGTTAAATCCGTAATATATCTGTTATTCAGCTATCAGACAGGGTATATAATGTGACATTCCCGGCTTATGATATATATTCCCTTCGGCTGCGTCTCAGGGAATATAGATCCTAAGCCGGGAATGTCACATTATATATCCTGTCTGATAGCTGAAAAACATATAATATCAATGACTCTCCATGTAATTGGACAGGTAGGTATATGTAGCCTTATAGCAATGACCCTACAGGTAATCAGACAGGTAGGTACATGTAACCTTATATCAATGACCCACCGCGTGATCAGACAGGTAGGTATATGCAACCTTATATCAATGACCCACCAAGTAATCAGACAGGTAGGTATATCTAACCTTATATCAATGACCCACCAGGTAATCAGACATATAGGTATATGTAACCTTATATCAATCACCCTCCCGGTAATTAGACAGGTAGGTATGTGTAACCCTATATCAATGACTCTCCAGGTAATCAGACAGGTAGGTATATGTAACCCTATATCAATGACCCTCCAGGTTATCAGACAAGTAGGTATAATGTAACCCTATATCAATGACCCTCCAGGTAATCAGACAGGTAGGTATATGTAACCTTATATCAATCACCCTCCAGGTAATCAGACAGATATATGTAACCCTATATCAATGACCCTCCAGGTAATCAGACAGGTAGGTATATGTAACCCTATATCAATGACCTTCCAGGTAATCAGACAGGTAGGTATATGTAACCTTATATAAATGATGATTGATTGATTTTTGGTGCTTAACGCCACTTTCAGCAATATATCAGCTATATCATGGCGACCAGCTTTAGTGGTGGAAGAAGCCGGATTACCCGGAGAGAACCACCGACCATGAGCAAGCAATTGGTAAACTTTATCACTTGCGGCTGCGAGTCGAGTGCACCCTTTTTGTAATTTACCTGATGAAGGTTATTCCAGAATCGATTTTGAGCGTACCTGGTGAAGGTTATTCCAGAATCGATTTTGAGCGTACCTGGTGAAGTTTATTCCAGAATCGATTTTAAGCGTACCTGATGAAGGTTATTCCAGAATCGATTTTAAGCGTACCTGATGAAGGTTATTCCAGAATCAATTTTAAGTGTACCTGATGAAGGTTATTCTAGAATCGATTTTGAGCGTACCTGGTGAAGGTTATTCCAGAATCTATTTTAAGTGTACCTGGTGAAGGTTATTCCAGAATCGATTTTGAGCGTACCTGGAGAAGGTTGTTCCAGAATCGATTTTGAGCGTACCTGGTGAAAGTTATTTCAGAATCGATTTTAAGTGTACTTGGTCAAGGTTATTCCAGAATCGATTTTGAGCGTACCTGGTGAAGGTTGTTCCATAATCGATTTTGAGCGTACATGGAGAAGATTATTCCAGAATCGATTTTGAGCGTACCTGGTGAAGGTTATTCCAGAATCGATTTTAAGCGTACCTGGTGAAGGTTATTCCAGAATCGATTTTGAGCGTACCTGGTGAAGGTTATTCCAGAATCGATTTTAAGCGTACCTGGTGAAGGTTATTCCAGAATCGATTTTGAGCGTACCTGGTGAAGGTTATTCCAGAATCGATTTTAAGCGTATCTGGTGAAGGTTATTCCAGAATCGATTTTAAGCGTACCTGGTGAAGGTTATTCCAGAATCGATTTTAAGCGTACCTGGTGAAGGTTATTCCAGAAACGCGTCGTGCGCACTAAATTTGATATCTTCGGTTTTATTACACCATTAAGAACTGTAATTTTAGAAAATTTAAGAAAAATGTATAAGATAGTAGAAACGATCTAATATTTTACACAAATGATTGTTTACTGACTTTGATTATTTCTAAATGATTATTTCCTTCACATGAAGATACAAATATTACCAAACAACGATGACGTAAGAGACAATAAATAATATGTTATAATGATGCAACACTGCATCATTACAAAATAAATAACACAGCTTTTATATCATGTCATGTATTCAACAGAAGGAATTTGTGTCTCTTAGAAATAAATGATGTCAGTTGTTCAATGACATGGGCATTCAACAGAACAAAGACTTGGTGACCGTGACTGTGACCATGCCGATTGTATATACAATGAGATCTGTCTGAATCGAACCCTAATATAAAAAAATGGAATTTTGTATCATGATAGATTTTTGGTGTTTAACGCCACTTTCAGCAATATTTCAGCTATATTATGGCGACCAGTTTTAGTGGTGGAAGAAGCCGGAGTGAACCACCGACCATGGGCAAGAAACTGATAAACTTTACCAATTGTGACTGCGTGTCAAGTGCACCCTTTTTGTAATTTACAAAGCCGGGCGCGAACCCACGCCGTATTGGTAATAGGCTTGTATGAGTTGGTAGGTAATCCAACTACCTAACCCATTGAGCCACCCGGACCCTGGAATTTTGTATCAAACGAACTAACTAGAAAGCTGAACATAATATGGAACATATTTTTAATCCAACCTATCTAATTCATACGTCTTCCCATCCAGAAAAGAAAGTTCGGTTCGACAAATGGTCGATGTGAAGAGGTTTTGCATATGTTTTATTTGAAAATATAAGATACATTTTATAAAAGATGCTTAGCAACAGTTATCGGTTTTGGTATATATACTGCAAGTTGTTAAAGAAAATAGAATGGTCAGTTTTGAAAGGTACTACGTATCGCCATGATAAACAGTGTCACAGTATAAAAATCGAGAACCAAATATATTATAATGACAAGTTACTGATCATAGACAAACACTGGTCATGATTTTTAGGAATATGTCTTAAATAATGTTGTTGACATTTTGTTGCATATATTAAAACATTAAATACGGGTAATAACAAAATTACCGAACTCCGAACAATCTTACAAAGGGAAAGTAAAAACTCATAAGTATACAAACAGACAAAATCAGTCAACAACCGCAAAACTGTGAAAACCGTAATGACCCTGACTTGGTACAGGCATTTCTAAAGAAATGGTGGGTTGAATCAGATTTTAAAGCGCCAACCCTCCCGCTTTCATTACGGCTCAAAGGTTCCGGCTGTCACTATAACAGTATTTATAACAATACAGGCACAAAATAGGTAAAATAATTGTCAAAGCAGTACCAAATTCAGTGAAGTAAATGTTCAAGACACTTTTACGTCACACATTGATAAAAAAATATTTATGACATTTTTGTTGACTTCCTTATCTTTATACATTTTCCCTATATGAAAATGCGTCGTTTATTATCGTTTCTGCAGAACAAATCAATGATATACTCATCAAACACAAACATAATATTTGGAGATAAGTCCTAAGGAATTTGCATAATGTTGTCGACATGTTGTTATTGTAATGCAAATATTACATTTTAGGGAAAAAGCTATAACGACTGTTACTCGTTGCTCAATTGCTGAACAATAGCAGATTGAACAGGAGATGTGAATTCATCAATAAATTTTAGTTTATGTAGCAATGTTCATGTATATGTAAATATCTCTAGTTTACTTATATTGTAAATCAAATTCTCATATTATGTATATTATCTCTACCATTACTCTTTGATTTGTGAGAAATAAGAAGTAAGAATAATAAGAAAACACACATTAAAGTTTTTAGGAAAACTACTGACACATTGTTCCTCAAATAAAAACATTATAATTAGCAATAAGTGCAGACAAATGTTGCTAACACGTAATTGATGCAATACAAATATTAAAATTAGACAACAAGTTCAAACGAATGTTGATGAGGTAATATATATGTTACATACTAACTTCTTACCTTCATTCAGGTATGCTTCATTAACACACAACATTATAGTTCCTACCATTTAAAACTACAAACAATGATACATGGTTTAGTTTGAAAAAAACAAAAAACAGACAAATTTAAATAAATATCGCTATAATGATCATGTACAGTATTATGATGATGGACAATGCTCTTGCTGATTTACAAATTATAATCACGATAACTTAATCAATAGAGATAAATATGTCTAAATATACAATTACTACATGTGAATGTTGTTGGACACAGACAACAATCCCTGTGGGAATCTTAATATACAGACAACAATCCCCAGGGGAATCTTAATATAGAGACAACAATCCCCAGGGGAATCTTAATGTACAGACATCTCTAGCTTCATGGCACCGTAGAATAGAAACCACCAGAACGTGGCGTCCGCAGGTCGAGTACGACGAAGAAAATGCACAAGTTGCCGACAGGATGTGACGTAAAAGAGTACATCAAGCTTTAGAAAATAGCTCTCCTAGCAATGTTAGATATAACTAACAGTAGCTCATAATGAACACAAGTTGGATAGGAGTAGTTGTTTGTTGTCCTGTGAATGCCACATATTGATGGGTTTTTTCAACTACATTTATTATGTCCCTTTGTTCTTGTGGCATTCACAAATTTCGTCCATATTTTTCTCAGAAAGCCAACTGATACCTGGCTTATTGTTTGTAGACTTTGCTTTGTTATTACAATAGCTACAATACTGTACACACGTTACGTTAGCAAACGTTTGAAGATTCCAAAGGAATAATCAGAAACTGTAAATCGAGGAAGGACAGAAAATGCACAGACAAACAATGATTTCCAATACATTACACAGAAAGCTAAAGATTGAACAACACGAAACCCAATAAAAAAACCGGAGTGAACTAATTCCATCTATTACAGTTATGTTTGTTTGTTGAAGAGACAAAGCGTATAAACAGAGTGTGTAGTCTTCTCTAGACAAGGTTCTGTGTTCATAAAGTGTATGTGATACCCCTGCCAATAACAATGACAACAATTTGGAGATCAAAACAATATATTTAAATATTCGGCTTTCTACTTCTTTACAAATATTATGAATAATGGATCATTTGTCCTTGAAGACAAATACCACTAGTATATATATTTTTTTATTTACCGACAAATAATACGTCTTATAGTTTTAATCCGATTAACAAATCCCACGATGTAACAATATTAAAACTTTAGTTTACGGATTTGACATCATCTTTGATGGAATATTTCTTCACAACTTTTAGACAAGTTGAGAATATTTTAACATTGTCAAGATAAAGGATCACACTAGATATCTACGATTTTATAACATTAAAGAAGCAATCAGTCAAGATGGAAGTAAAGTGTCAATGCATGAAACTCAGCATACTCCATCACAATCCGAATAAATAAAACAACGTCCTTGAAACGCACAACCAATAAAGAAAAAAAAACAAATATATATCTGACATGGCCCCAAAAACATGGAACTGGAACCATTGAGCAATTATCTGGACTTGTTGGGATTTTACTTATATATTTCCGAAAATAATTAAATGGTAACATTGTTTTTAATTTCCAATGTTTGGTGCAATGTGTACTAGCTAAGACTTATTTAAATAAAATATCATAATTATATTTTATTTGCAACAATTAACATCTAACATTCCATACGAGGCAACTTTAAAGGTGCCATACATCATTGTGTACAGGGCTAGCTAGTTATTGTATGTGCTTATTCTGTTTTTGTTAGTGCGTGTTTTGTTCCGTTGTTGTTTCGTATTCAGATCACCTCTTTGCGTGCTTGTTCCGTTGTTGTTGTGTATTCAGATCGTCTCCTTGTGTGTTCCCTCGTTGGTATGACATATTCGTTGTCTCGAACATTCCAATATCATTTAATCTGTCATAAATTATATAGCGCAATAGAAAAATGAATAAAAATGGCGGCAACCGAATGGTGATCGGATGGAAATCTATCAGCATGAACGATGGTTAGCACCATTTTTTGTAAGTTCGATTTCGATAAATCACCTCTGTTTGTAATTTTAATTCCGACAAATCACCACTTTTTTGTTATTTTGATTCCGACAAATCACCACATTTTGTTATTTTGATTCCGACAAATCACCACTTTTTGTTATTTTGATTTCAAAAAATCACCACTTTTTGCTATATTAATTCCGACAAATCACCACTTTTTTGTGAGTTTTATTCCCACTATTGACAAAGTATATTCCAATATGTGATTGCGTTTTACAGTTTCTTGCAGTAGGTTGGTGGTTTTGTACATACACTCCAGATTTCCAACAATAAAATTGACCGAGAGTATATAACAAAATATTGTGTAAAGTTGCGCAAGACACTCGAAGTGCTACCTTAAAAGTCAGCAATAGCAAAATGAACTTGTTCGACTATATATTTAAAACAATTAATAATGCAAAGTTCGACAAAAAAATCAAAAAACATGCACAAACAGAATACAATTAATTCAATCTCATTAAAAAATGACTAAACGCTGATGACAGTTTAACTATCATTCCATATATTATCAAAATCGTTAAAGCTATAAATGCTTTTTCCATTTGTTTGACTTTTTTCTTACCTGGCATGAGTTTGACGTATATAAATTTCACATCTGTGGGGTAATTCACATATCGCATAAAACATATTGTTTGACTATTGGTAACAGCGGATATCTGTCAGATATGACATTGTCGATTTCAATGAAGCGCCCAGCAGAGCTAGCCGTGAATGATTAACCTCTCAATGCACCGAGATCATCAATTTAGTTTTTATTCAACGATGTATCAAACAAAGCTAGCGTTGCATTAACAGACTCCTGTTTCAGCGTGGTAATAACTTTTGTTTTTCATTTTAACAACCATCTTTATACTCATTTGTATAATGAATAATGTTCTCGAGCACGAATACCCTTTGACTTTTATCGTTTTTCAATATATCTTACAGTCGCATAGGAATGTCGTGATCGAATTTAAAAAAAAGAAAAGAAATGGCGTTAACTTACAAGGGATTATCCGAGGTATTCATACCATAAAAATAACATTAACCAAGCTGTTGATCTAGTTGATGTTATATGATTACCTGTCCTTAATGAGATACGAAAGCTCTTTTCTACCATTAAATATGGATGCTATGGCCATGCTCTGAGAGAATATTACACGACAATGATATTCCCTTCATGTAATAATGTACAAATTAGGATATCACGATGAGTTTGTTTTGTACATTTAAGTATTGTCTATGAAGAGAGTGAGGCATTGTAGTACCTTATTTCTGCGTCATAAAACCGTTATTTAATTGATCTATTTGTCGGCTTCTAATTACTCTTTGGTATCTTCAAACCATCCTTAGGTGTACATGTGAGGCCGTTATGGTCGTATGGTATTTAGATTTACAATTACCTGTGCAATCAGTGCCTATCGTGGTAAGGTGTATTCCATACAACATTATGTGATAAAGTTTGTCAGTGATTTGCGACTTTCTCCGAGTACTCCGATTTCCTCCACCAATAAGACTAACCGCCACGATATAGCTAAAATATTGTTAAAAGTGGCGTTAAACACCATAACTCTAACCCTAAGTGTACAAGTATACATGCATAGAAAACCCTGCAAAGTGCTCAAGGAAGATAAACATATTTGTTTTACAATTACAAATGTATGTGGTCAATGACAATAAATGTATCAACTATTTAATTTCATATAACTGAAATATTGTTGAAGGTAGCGCTAACAACTATAATCCTATCTCTGTGCTAGTGATACACCCCTGTTAAGTCCACTCAGTCGTAGAACCAATCCATTGTTGACATCAATATTTATTTAGTATTAAATGCGCGTGTCTGTATTAAAATTAATTACTGAACTGATTTGCAAACTTCCAAAAATTAAATTTAAATGACAATTGATATTAAAGATCAGAAAAAAAACACCTTAAGATCTCATAATCTACCACCAACGCTGTACTTCAAATTTTGGAACTGTTGCGTAAGTGAAGGAAGGGTTGGGTCAACGACTTTTGACTGCCATGGAGAGTTGGGTAGGGACGAAAAATATAGTTTTTTATAGAGGCTACAATGCGCCTACTCTATATATAGAAAAGAGGTCTTTAACGAGCAGGAAGCATGGTACTCTCCAATCACGTTACCCACTATGGTCCACGGCTAGACTTTCCGTATTATAACCTGACAATTTCCCATTGAGAGGGGTCCCCTATCCGTCATAGGTGACGCACTGATCATCTTTGTAAGTTTGAGCCCTGGGAACCGTCACCTATGATCACTATTTGGAAGATGTCGCGTTCTTTAGACATAAAATGCATCTTACAGCGGCTAGTAACGAATAACATCTCGTGGTCCTGACATATGACGAGGTCCTTAAAACACGGATGAATTTAAGTGATATTTTGTAGAATTAATTTCGTACTTTTCTTTCTTCTGTCTACATATGCAATTTTTGGTTATTGTCGACATTATTTTTACTTTGCGATGTCCGTAGCACTGTTTTGAACATTTGACCTCAGATGTTGAGGTAAAAATAATTAGGTCATTTTGATCAAACAAATCGAATATATATTACGTTTAACTGTGGCATGTTGCCGAACATGATTCCAACATTATATTTTGATTTTCTGACCTCAGACAAGAAGAGTACGATATGTTCATACATATTCAATGTACTTAATAGAACTGGGAAACCGGTCAGTCTGTCTGCCTATAAATAATTCAATGAATTAGTCTTGGAATAGATTAATTACAAAAACAAACAAATTTCGTTTCCATTAAGTAAGAACACTGTAATGTTTGATAAAACCGAGACAAATACGTTGCGCGATGGCTAAAAATACCTAATATAATATCGGTCGAAAAATGAAAAACTAAAAATAACAGACTGTCGAAACAATTTCTAAACCCAATCACAAAAAACGAACAATTCCTAAATCCAATCACAAAAAACCAACAATTCCTAAACCCAATCACAAAAACGAACAATTCCTAAACCCAATCACAAAAAACGAACAATTCCTAAACCCTTAAGAGCCTTAGGATCTCCCCAACAAGTGCTAGCCTTAGAATCTCCCAACAAGTGCTAGAGCCTTAGGATCCCCCAACAAGTGCTAGCCTTAGGATCCCCCAACAAGTGCTAGGCTTACGATCCCACAACAAGTGCTAGCCTTAGGATCCCCCAACAAGTGTTAGAGCCTTAGGATCCCCCAACAAGTGCTAGAGCCTTAGGATCCCCCAACAAGTGCTAGCCTTAGGATCCCCCAACAAGTGCTAGCCTTAGGATCCCCCAACAAGTGCAAGAGCCTTAGGATCCCCCAACAAGTGCAAGAGCCTTAGGATCCCCTAACAAGTACAAGAGCCTTAGGATCCCCCAACAAATGCTAGCCTTAGGATCCCCTAACAAATGCAAGAGCCTTAGAATCCCCCAACAAGTGCTAGCCTTAGGATCCCCCAACAAGTGCTAGCCCTAGGATCCCCCAACAAGTGCTAGCCTTAGGATCCCCAACAAGTGCTAGCCTTAGGATCCCCCAACAAGTGCTAGCCTTAGGATCCCCCAACAAGTGCAAGAGCCCTAGGAACCCCCAACAGGTGCAAGAGCCTTAGGATCCCCCAACAAGTGCAAGAGCCTTAGGATCCCCCAACAAGTGCTAGCCTTAGGATCCCCCAACAAGTGTAAGAGCCTTAGGATCCCCCAACAAGTGCTAGCCTTAGGATCCCCCAACAAGTACTAACCTTAGGATTCCCCAACAAGTGCTAGCCTTAGGATCCCCCAACAAGTGTTAACCTTAGGATCCCCCAACAAGTGCAAGAGTCTTAGGATCCCCAACAAGTGCTAGAACCTTAGGATCCCCCAACAAGTGAGAGAGCCTTAGGGATCCCTCAACAAGTGTTAGAGCCTTAGGAGCCCCCAACAAGTGCAAGCCTTAGGATCCCCCAACAAGTGCTAGCCTTAGGATCCCCCAAAAAGTGCAAGAACCTTAGGATCCCCCAACAAGTGCAACAGCCTTAGCATCCCCCAACAAGTGCAAGAGCCTTAGGATCCCCCAACAAGTGCAAGAGCCTTAGGATCCCCCAAAAAGTGCTAGCCTTAGGATCCCCCAACAAGTGCTAGCCTTGAATCCCCCAACAAGTGCTAGCCTTAGGATCCCCCAACAAGTGCTAGCCTTAGGATCCCCCAACAAGTGCTAGCATTAGGATCCCCCAACAAGTGCTAGCCTTAGGATCCCAAAACACGTGCTAGCCTTAGGATCCCCAACAAGTGCAAGAGCCTTAGGATCCACCAACAAGTGCAAGAGCCTTAGGATCCCCTAACAAGTCCAAGAGCCTTAGGATCCCCCAATAAGTGCTAGCCTTAGGATCCCCTAACAAATGCAAGAGCCTTAGAATCCCCCAACAAGTGCTAGCCTTAGGATCCCCCAACAAGTGCTAGCCCTAGGATCCCCCAACAAGTGCTAGCCTTAGGATCCCCAACAAGTGCTAGCCTTAGGATCCCCCAACAAGTGCTAGCCTTAGGATCCCCCAACAAGTGCAAAAGCCCTAGGAACCCCCAACAGGTGCAAGAGCCTTAGGATCCCCCAACAAGTACAAAAGCCTTAGGATCCCCCAACAAGTGCTAGCCTTAGGATCCCCCAACAAGTGTAAGAGCCTTAGGATCCCCCAACAAGTGCTAGCCTTAGGATCCCCCAACAAGTACTAACCTTAGGATTCCCCAACAAGTGCTAGCCTTAGGATCCCCCAACAAGTGTTAACCTTAGGATCCCCCAACAAGTGCAAGAGTCTTAGGATCCCCCAACAAGTGCTAGAACCTTAGGATCCCCCAACAAGTGTTAGAGCCTTAGGAGCCCCCAACAAGTGCAAGCCTTAGGATCCCCCAACAAGTGCTAGCCTTAGGATCCCCCAAAAAGTGCAAGAACCTTAGGATCCCCCAACAAGTGCAACAGCCTTAGCATCCCCCAACAAGTGCAAGAGCCTTAGGATCCCGCAACAAGTGCTCGCCTTAGGATCCCCCAACAAGTGCAAGAGCCTTAGGATCCCCCAAAAAGTGCTAGCCTTAGGATCCCCCAACAAGTGCTAGCCTTGAATCCCCCAACAAGTGCTAGCCTAAGGATCCCCCAACAAGTGCTAGCCTTAGGATCCCCCAACAAGTGCTAGCATTAGGATCCCCCAACAAGTGCTAGCCTTAGGATCCCAAAACACGTGCTAGCCTTAGGATCCCCAACAAGTGCTAGCCTTAGGATCCCCCAACAAGTGCTAGCCTTATGATCCCCCAACAAGTGCAAGAGCCTTAGGATCCCCCAACAAGTGCAAAAGCCTTAGGATCCCCCAACAATTGCAAAAGTCTTAGGATCCCCCAAAAAGTGCAAGCCTTAGGATCCCCCAACAAGTGCAAGAGCCTTAGGATCCCCCAACAAGTGCTAGCCTTAGGATCCCCAACAAGTGCAAGATCCTTAGGATCCCCCAACAAGTGCTACCCTTAGGATCCCCCAACAAGTCCTTAGGATCCCCCAACAAGTGCTAGCCTTAGGATCACACAACAAATGCTAGCCTTAGGATCCCCAACAAGTGCTAGCCTTAGGATCCCAAAACACGTGCTGGCCTTAGGATCTCCCAACAAGTGCTAGCCTTAGGATCCCCCAACAAGTGCTAGCCTTAGGATCCCCCAACAAGTGTTAGAGCCTTAGGATCCCCCAGCAAGTGCTAGCCTTAGGATCCCCCAACAAGTGCAAGAGCCTTAAGATCCCCCAACAAGTGCAAAAACGTTAGGATCCCCCATCAATTGCAAGAGCCTTAGGAACCCCCAACAAGTGCTAGCCTTACGATCCCCCAACAAGTGCTAGCCTTAGGATCCCCAACAAGTGCTAGTCTTAGGATCCCCCAACAAGTGCAAGAGCCTTAGGATCCCCAACAAGTGCTAGCCTTAGGATCCCCAACAAGTGCTAGCCTTAGGATCCCCCAACAAGTGCTAGCCTTAGGATCCCCAACAAGTGCTAGTCTTAGGATCCCCCAACAAGTGCAAGAGCCTTAGGATCCCCAACAAGTGCTAGCCTTAGGATCACCTAACAAGTGCTAGCCTTAGGATCCCCCAACAAGTGCTAGCCTTAGGATCACCCAACAAGTGTTAACCTTAGGATGCCCCAACAAGTGCAAGAGTCTTAGGATCCCCCAACAAGTGCTAGAACCTTAGGATCCCCCAACAAGTGTTAGAGCCTTAGGAGCCCCCAACAAGTGCAAGCCTTAGGATCCCCCAACAAGTGCTAGCCTTAGGATCCCCCAAAAAGTGCAAGAACCTTAGGATCCCCCAACAAGTGCAACAGCCTTAGCATCCCCCAACAAGTGCAAGAGCCTTAGGATCCCGCAACAAGTGCTCGCCTTAGGATCCCCCAACAAGTGCAAGAGCCTTAGGATCCCCCAAAAAGTGCTAGCCTTAGGATCCCCCAACAAGTGCTAGCCTTGAATCCCCCAACAAGTGCTAGCCTTAGGATCCCCCAACAAGTGCTAGCCTTAGGATCCCCCAACAAGTGCTAGCCTTAGGATCCCCCAACAAGTGCTAGTCTTAGGATCCCCCAACAAGTGCAAGAGCCTTATGATCCCCAACAAGTGCTAGTCTTAGGATCCCCCAACAAGTGCTAGCCTTAGGATCCCCCAACAAGTGCTAGCCTTAGGATCCCCCAACAAGTGCTAGCCTTAGGATCCCAAAACACGTGCTAGCCTTAGGATCCCCCAACAAGTGCCAGCCTTAGGATCCCAAAACACGTGCCATCCTTAGGATCCCCAACAAGTGCTAGCCTTAGGATTCCCAACAAGTGTTAGAGCTTTAGGATCCCCCAACAAGTGCTAGCCTTAGGATCCCCCAACAAGTGCTAGCCTTAGGATCCCCCAACAATTGCAAGAGCCTTAGGATCCCCCAACAAGTGCTAGCCTTAGGATCCCCCAACAAGTGCAAGAGCCTTAGGATCCCCCAACAAGTGCTAGCCTTAGGATCCCCCAACAAGTGCTAGCCTTAGGATCCCCCAACAAGTGCAAGAGCCATAGGATCCCCCAACAAGTGCTAGCCTTAGGATCCCCCAACAAGTGCTAGCCTTAGGATCCCCCAACAAGTGCTAGCCTTAGGATCCCCCAACAAGTGCTAGCCTTAGGATCCCCCAACACGTGCTAGCCTTAGGATCCCAAAACACGTGCTAGCCTTAGGATCCCCCAACAAGTGCTAGCCTAAGGATCCCCCAACAAGTGCTAGCCTTAGGATCCTCCAACAAGTGCTAGCCTTAGGATCCCCCAACAAGGGCTAGCCTTAGGATCCCCAACAAGTGCTAGCCTTAGGATCCCCCAACAAGTGCCAGCCTTAGGATCCCAAAACACGTGCTATCCTTAGGATCCCCCAACAAGTGCTAGCCTTAGGATCCCCCAACAAGTGTTAGCATTAGGATTCCCAACAAGTGTTAGAGCCTTAGGATCCCCCAACAAGTGCTAGCCTTAGGATCCCCCAACAAGTGCTAGCCTTAGGATCCCCCAACAAGTGCAAGAGCCTTAGGATCCCACAACAAGTGTAAGAGCCTTAGGATCCCCCAACAAGTGCAAGAGCCATAGGATCCCCCAACAAGTGCTAGCCTTAGGATCCCCCAACAAGTGCTAGCCTTAGGATCCTCCAACAAGTGCTAGCCTTAGGATCCCCCAACAAGGGCTAGCCTTAGGATCCCCAACAAGTGCTAGCCTTAGGATCCCCCAACAAGTGCCAGCCTTAGGATCCCAAAACACGTGCTATCCTTAGGATCCCCCAACAAGTGCTAGCCTTAGGATCCCCCAACAAGTGTTAGCATTATGATTCCCAACAAGTGTTAGAGCCTTAGGATCCCCCAACAAGTGCTAGCCTTAGGATCCCCCAACAAGTGCTAGCCTTAGGATCCCCCAACAAGTGCAAGAGCCTTAGGATCCCCCAACAAGTGTAAGAGCCTTAGGATCCCCCAACAAGTGCAAGAGCCTTAGGATCCCCCAACAAGTGCTAGCCTTAGGATCCCAAAACAAATGCTAGAGCCTTAGAATCCTCCAACAAGTGTTAGAGCCTTAGGATCCCCCAACAAGTGCCAGCCTTAGGATCCCAAAACACGTGCTATCCTTAGGATCCCCCAACAAGTGGTAGCATTAGGATTCCCAACAAGTGTTAGAGCCTTAGGATCCCCCAACAAGTGCTAGCCTTAGGATCCCCCAACAAATGCTAGCCTTAGGATCCCCCAACAAGTGCAAGGGCCTTAGGATCCCACAACAAGTGTAAGAGCCTCAGGATCCCCCAACAAGTGCAAGAGCCTTAGGATCCCCCAACAAGTGCTAGCCTTAGGATCCCAAAACAAATGCTAGAGCCTTAGAATCCTCCAACAAGTGTTAGAGCCTTAGGATCCCTCAACAAGTGCTAGCCTTAGGATTCCCCAACAAGTGCTAGCCTTAGGATCCCCCAACAAGTGCAAGAGCCTTAGGATCCCCTAACAAGTGCAAGAGCCTTAGGATCCCCCAACAAGTGCTAGCCTTAGGATCCCCCAACAAATGCAAGAGCCTTAGAATCCCCCAACAAGTGCTAGCGTTAGGATCCCCCAACAAGTGATAGCCTTAGGATCCCCCAACAAGTGCTAGCCTTAGGATCCCCCAACAAGTGCTAGCCTTAGGATCCCCCAACAAGTGCTAGCCTTAG
Organism: Bathymodiolus septemdierum; assembly: GCA_963383655.1. Lineage (NCBI taxonomy): Eukaryota > Metazoa > Mollusca > Bivalvia > Mytilida > Modiolidae > Bathymodiolus > Bathymodiolus septemdierum. Next base: position 56,072,711 of record OY726517.1, on the reverse strand, counting down.
GATCCCCCAACAAGTGTTAGCCTTATGATCCCCCAACAAGTGCTAGCCTTAGGATCCCCCAACAAGTGCTAGCCTTAGGATTCCCCAACAAGTGCTAGCCTTAGGATCCCCCAACAAGTGCTAGCCTTAGGATCCCCCAACACGTGCTAGGCTTAGGATCCCCCAACAAGTAATAGCCTTAGGATCCCCCAACAAGTGTTAGAGCCTTAGGATCTCCCAACAAGTGCTAGCCTTAGGATCCCCCAACAAGTGCAAGAGCCTTAGGATCCCCCAACAAGTGCAAGAGCCTTAGGATCCCCCAACAAGTGCAAGAGCCTTAGAATCCCCCAACATGTGCTAGCCTTAGGATCCCCCAACAAGTGCTAGTCTTAGGATCCCCCAACAGGTGCTAGCCTTAGGATCCCCCAACAAGTGCTAGCCTTAGGATCCCCAACAAGTGCAAGAGCCTTAGGATCCCCCAACAAGTGCTAGCCTTAGGATCCCCAACAAGTGCAAGAGCCTTAGGATCCCTCAACAAGTGCTAGCCTTAGGATCCCCCAACAAGTGCTAGCCTTAGGATGTGCCAGGCCAAGTTGTTCTCTGTAAAACTTACAGTGTGTTGTTGTGTGTATTTGAACAGTCGAGAGTAGATAACTCCAGGCTGGGGCCCAATTGGGAGCAATTGGTCCAATTGGCTTAAGGCCGACCCCGCCCTCAACACACATATACATGACCGTTCACTTTCCTGACTTGGTAAAGGCACTTCAATAAAACGCCACCGGATTAAACTAGTTATATGAGTAAAGCATACAATGAAAAGTTCATTAAAAGTATCAGCAATTATCATTCTACATCAAAGTTTAACAAACATTAATTGTAGTATATTTGCTTATTTTTCGTAAATTACTTCACCGAGAAAATAATTTACCAATAAAGTTTTATAAGTGAGTGAGTCATTGTTGTTTGACGTCAGTTCAGCAAATTTTCAGCTATGTCATGGCTCATGGCAAGAACAAGTTAATTTTCAATGAGATGAGGATGAAGTCCGCTTTGTATTAGTCAAACACCCACAGTTGGATGTTTATAGTGAAACAACAGTTCACAGATACACATATCGCCATACCCGGACACATTATGCTGATTCCGAACAAACCAGTCTCTGGTCTTTCTTCTTAATGTTTCGCGCTTAGCGGAGAAGCAACACATACCAATTTTATAGTCATTGGTTTGACACGATCGGGAGTCGAACCCACGATATACCGCACTCGAGACGAGCACGCTGACCATTGCACCACCGATGCGATTAAAAAATGTGTCTTAGTGTCTCACTCAAGAACATATTCATTGTATCATATCATTATGAAAAGAAAGTGAATACAAATGACATTGAAAATTAATGTCTTCGAATGGGACCGGAAGAAAAACATCTATATGTCATTATTTCTAAATTAAGTTTGCTTGAGATTCATAAAAGATACTGTATAGTGCAGGTTGACCTCCTCAATAGGTGTTTTTTCGTTTTTTTTTTGTTGGGGGAGGGGGGTTGTGGTATGTAATTGATGATCGTTTACTATTTTAATGTTAAGTGATCAGTATTTCAGAAATATCTGTAACAAAATAAGGAACCTGGTATGATCATCAGATTACTTCTCGTACAAATTAGACACTTACTTAAATATGGCCTCGAGTACGAGTTTCGTGTGACTCGTATTTAAAATAAAAATAGCAAATCAGAACGTCATATCCTATAAATAGATAGTACTAATTGAATGATGTAGGGGTATGAGTTATAAACTCAAACTCGAACGTTTTACGGCTGTGATGTTTGGAAGACTTGGTACAATACAATAACATAGAGAATATTATATGGCTCTTTCCGTATCACATACCGTATCAACCCGAGACACCAATATCATCCCGAGAGCTTTAGCCATATCATATTATGTTTATCATATACTTAAACATGAGAAAGTCTTGTTCTGTTTTATGAACCTTTAGTCACGTGATCAATATCATTTTAAGGGGTATGATAAAGGGGTGATGATATCGATAGCGGTCACGGCAGACAAATACAGATGTAATGTTCTTTCAGTATCATATATGCACATTTCCTTTATTTAGTACTAAGTATATGATAACATAGAATAACTACGTACGAACAGAATAAATTACAATAATGCCTGTATAAAGCGGACACTATTAGGAGTAACATGTTTAAGTGTAAACAAACGTGTTCAGACTGCACCGACGAAATTTGTATAGATATCAATCTTAGTCTATAAAGTTGATGTTCTATTGACACAGGACTCTGGTTTATCCAGTGGTTGATTTAAACATATTTCACTATTATGTCTAATACACATATCTGTCATAAGGGAGTTGAAAAGAACATTCCATTTGAAGCACCGTACCGGACACTCGCATACACGATTGTCAAGAGTACGAACATGCAATCAATAATGACGGTGCCACTAGTGGAGCAGGAACTGCTTACCCTTCCGTATCACCAGAAAGCTCCACTCCACTCCCCACACACGTCTTGAGGTTTCGCATTCCTCCATCATTAGTTTTCTGCTTAATATTTTGTAGACCATTGTTGCTCTTTTTATTCTTCTTTCTTTTTGGTAATTGTATCTATCATATTATCTCATTACCCGTGTGATGTCTTCAGTATTTTCTAACACTTATATGAAATAAACATTTATAGCATAACAGAAAAATAAAAATATATACGACCCTAAGAGTAACAGGCACCTGAGCTAACACCCGTTTTTTAGTTGGGTTGGTGTTGCCCAATCTTTAGTCTTTGTCTACGATTTTGTAGACCATTGCTATTAATGTTTGTCCTTCTTCGAATTACGGCTTCTAATTAACCGTAAATTATCTTCACAAACTTTTTTTAAATAGTTCGAGACCGCATTGGTGGCGTAATGGATAGCGTGCTCGCCTCGAGTGTGGTAGATCGTGGGTTCGAGCCCCGGTCGGGTCAAACCAAAGACTATAAAATTGGTCTTTGCTGCTTCCCTGCTAAGCACGCAGCATTAAGGAGAATAAGCAAAGACTGGTTGGCTCGGAATCAGAATAATGTGTCCGAGTGGAGCCACATGTCTACCCGCGGACTGCTGTTTCAGTGAGCTAGCACTATAAAAATCCAACTCAGCGTGTTGGTCTAGTACAAAGTGAACCTCATCATCATTTCATTGAAAATTAACTTTTTCTCGCCATGATATAGCTGAACATTGCTGAGTTGGCGTTAAGTGAATTTAAGTTCTCTACTTAAAATCAGTTATCGCGGTGCTTTGCTTTTGTTAGTTTTTTGGTATTTTGTTGGGTCGTTTGTGTACGTAGGGTTCTGCAATTTAATTGGTCAGTATGTTGTTTATTCTTCCTTTCCGCGTTTGAATGTTGAAGATAGCAGAAGCAAGAAAGTACTGGGTCAAAAAACCCACCCTTTCCCACCTCATTTTTTTTTTTTTTAATTGATACTGCTGTGGTTTTGTATATAATTTCAGATTCCAGTATATACCTGGTTGCTGTAACTAACTTTACCTTGCGAACTGAATTTTGTACTCGTGAACTTTTCCTTATGGACCTAGACAGAACCATATGAACTGTACTGGATTACTTTTGCAAAGGACCTCTAGATTTTCATGTACCTTGGCCATACATTCGAGCTACAGCCGGGGATTGGTAGAAATGCCCGATTCGTGTGTTTTGTGACATCTAGAATTCTAATATACTTCTTTCCGCTTTATGGACTTTGATAATCATAGTCAACGAAAGATTCAACTTAACATAAGGGTTGCAGATTTCGTTGCATCTAATGCATATTTTTATGAATTATTTTCGATCATCAACTGTCGTCCCCACGGTGATTCTAAATTCTCTTCCAAACAACATCTGTGTCCCCACGGTGATATATATTCAGTTTCATATTCATAATCTAGGGTTATTTCATTGTTTGTCATATTCAAGCGATCTGCGGTAACCAATTATTATTCGCGATCTGCGATATATTATTCAACAAAGTTTATTATTTCATTAGTGACAGTAAATTGCAATCTGCATAGTTTCAATTTAATTGCGATCTGCATTGTAACTGTAAGATTTAATTTGTTCAATCAATATCATGTATATATTTAATATTGCAATATTAAATGCTGTGGCCATTATGCCAAATTATTGGTGTGTTTTATTTATGCATCTGGGATAAATGAATTTAAGTTCTCTACTTAAATTCGGTTATCGGGGTGCTTTGCACTCGCTCACTAAGTAAATCGAACAAAACAATATACCATGAACAATACGTATACAAAGAAGATCAAGGCCAACAAACAATACAAAGACGAATTCCTGGCATTGATAAATTACTATTAATCAAATGATCGTTTATAACGAATCATTACGACGGTAATAATTAATTCTACTTTTTGATAAAAATATATTTTCAAAGTTTTCTGATAATGGCGTCTAATATATTATACTATATGTACTGTTTTACCATTTAATGTTTACCATTTATTATAAGTAGAAATCATTATAATGGTATTAAAATTAAAAACTAAAAAATACCACACTGTCGGAACAGTTCCAAAATCAAATATCAAAATCACAGAAAGATGCAAAATTGATACCTAACTCAAATATATGACCACTCACTTTCCTGGCCTGACACAGGCATTTCAATAAAAAGTGGTGGGGCTAAGCTAGTTTTATGGACCAAAATCTCCTCTTGTTGTGAAATGATTTAACGGTATGTTTTTTTGCCGTATTTCAATAATAAAAAAAAATTTCAATAAAAATCTTGATAGATTATCTTATATATACACAAGTATATAATAAATACGAGTAAATAATTAATCATAAACAATATTGTTAATAAATCAATAAAATTTACATTTTTTTTTCATATGTATATTAATTACAAATACTTACTTTTAATGTGTATGTTAAAATAAATATTCTCGTCATTTCGGAAGATATCATCTAACTATAAATCCCTCCTGAAAGAAAGAAAAACAAAAAACCCGAAAGGGTTAACAGTGATATAACTTTCAAATATTTTTCCAGGATACTATAAAAACAATCTTATAACCCTAACTTCTTGTATTATGTCATAGAGTATGGGGAAAATATCAATAATTTTCTGTTTTTGTCATTATAAGTTAGTCTTTTTCTATGTTATCTTAATTACCACAATTCCTACGTATATTTCTTAGACGATCGTATTTTCATTTTCCATATCTTTGATTAAACGTGTTAAGTTGTTTCTTTGTGTCTACACGTGCAGATAAAGAACACAGACTATCACGGTACTAATACACGTGTTGAATCATTAAACAGTAAACGAAGTACTTGTAACAGTAATTAAAACTTGGCATCTGAGAGTAAAAAATGTTCAAATAATAACTTAACCTCTTACAATTATTCGTACAATTGGCATTCTGGCTTTGTTGGTAATTATGTTCTACGTCTTACAACGTCCATGTAAATTATTTCACCAGCATGCTTGGCTTAGTAGGTCAATTAACTAATATTGACAAGCTCCAAATTACTAATATCTGATTGGTTGATTGGTTGGTTTATGGTGTTTAACGCCACTTACAATAATATTTCAGTTATATCGTGGTGGTCAGTTTTATCAGTGGAGAAAACCACCGACCTGTCGCAAGTCACTGACAAACTTTATCACATTATGTTGTACACCTCGCCTTGAGCGGGATTCGAACTCACAACAGTGGTGATAGACACTGATTGCACAGATTATTGTAAATCCAGCTACCATGCGATCACGACAACGATGGCACCCTATATTGGACCTAACGTGCGGACCCCACTCCCATGTTTTAGTATTAAATTCAAGGTACTTGCTACCTTTATCTTTTTTGTCTCTCCTTTTCTATTAGTTTATGAAAAATGTGTTATCAACTATAAGTGTTTTTTTTATTATTATTAGTAAGATATGCTTACACAATAAGCTCTTAATTTTGTCGTGTTTAAATCGTGAATACGTTTACGCAATAATCGTTTATACTTTAAAATTGTAACGTCGTTCAGAATGTTTGGAAAATACCAACCAGTTTTCTAAAAATACACCATCGATTTTAATCACTGTGTGGTGCTCCATGTAATAAGGAGGAACCTATTAACAAGTTTGTTTTTGTATGTTGATTTACATGCAGTAGCAGTAAGATATATTGCTAATTTTATTTGTTGTTATCTGATAAGCTGTTCGGTTATCATCGGGTTTCTACTCAAATGTTTATCTACAAATTAATTTGCTGTTTAATCTGAAGTGTGTTATTGTATACCTCATATATTGTAAGTAGCCAAAACAACAAAAAAACAAAAATCTAGATTTCAATGTTGTGGATTTATTAATCCGTATTATCAATTTTGCAATTAATGATTGCAGTTAAGTAATCAACGATATCGATTTAGGATCTCAGTTTACTGATCTGGTATCTGCGTTAAGTTTTCCGATACATTGAATTCGAACTCCACTCAGGCGAGGTGTACAACATTATATGATAAAATTTGTCAGTGACTTGCGACAGGTCGGTGGTTTTCTCCTGGTACTCCGGTTTTCTCAAACAATAAAACTGACCACCACGATATAACTGAAATATTGTTGAAAGAGGCGTTAAACACCATAAACATAACTGATACATTGGTTGTGTAATCAGAGCAATTGGATTATAAACTTCGAGATATTGGTATAATATTCCGAGACATCCGCTTTCCAAACAATAACATGCAGGATAGTATTCGCATATTTCGGTATGACTTTGATTGCTTAACCTCAGATCTCGCCTTGCCAATTAGATATTTTGATTTTTTAAATCCTGTGCAAACTGAAGTTAAGGGTACCAAAATTAAGAATTTATTTAAAATAACCAGAAACTGAATTTGAAAATAAACGAGATTGCGATTTGTCTCTTCCGACAAATGGAACGTGACCAGCGTAACGTATTCTACGAAGGCAGCTTAATGCAAGTGTTAACTGTTTTAGTTCTGTCATGCCACCGATTTAATATTTGTGTTGTGGCACCGATTTAATATTAGCAACACATATTCATGAAACAAAGGCGTTTGCTATCTCTAATTAATATTTTCTTGAGAAAAGTATACAATCGTCCAGCAAGGACGAAATTGTTGATATAATCAAAATTCGGGAAACCATCGACGGCTTTTAAATGATACAACGTTATAATAGGTAAACTCTTCTTCCTCACAAACACGAGGCAGATCAATTCATCTTTCTTGTTTACATTTTTAAATTCAGTATAATTTTTCCCGCGAATATATGGGAAGTCAAAGTCAAAGCTTTTGTGACCGAGGTTATAAATTACATATATCAAATTTAACGTCCATTAATGTCTTATCTAGCTATAATGCAATGCACTGCAGTGTATGTGAGCATTGTATGCAAATTTATCTATGTATAGGTTGTTGATTGTGCATAAACACAGTAACAGTATTTTTTTGTTTTCGTTTTGTTATCTTTGTATTCCATCTTTGGTGTTAACTTTGCTTGTTTGGACCCATAACACTAATTAAACTCTGCCACTTTTTACTGAAACGCATTTTCCATACCAGGTATGTGTGCGTATAATGTATTATTAGTGGTCTGTGATTATGTTTTCTACGAATTTTCTATCGGATTTTGGAACTGTTCAGTCATTGTGGTATATTTGGTTTCATTTGATTTCTAAGAGCCATCGTGTTCATTGTCGTGATCGCATGGTAGTTGGTTTAACAACTGCCTGTTCAATCAGTGCCTATCACCACTCATGTTTGTGAGTTTGAACTCTGTTTATGGCGAGGAGTACTCGATACAACATTATGTGATACAGTGTATCAGTGATTTGCGACAGGTCGGTGGTTTCTCCGGGTATTCCGGTTTCCTCCACCAATAAAACTGACCGCCACGATATAGCTTAAATATTGTTAAAAGTGGCGTTAAACAGCATCAACCAAGCAATCAATTCATTTCTTTATTATTTATAAAACAAATGAACCCAATATTGTAATTCAAATAAGCATGGTATATTCTTTTCTTCAGTTTCTTCATAATTTGTGATTTATATATTATTTGAACTTGAACTTGAAAGAAACTTTGCCATTCTTAATGATCAGAGATCATGGCGTGAACTTAAAAATGAAAATGTCGGATTAAGTAATGAATTAAATATAGATAATCAATATTTGTTTCGATTAGAGGAGCTATGTAAATATATAAATCATTCTGTCTTTAAACAAATATTATGATTCCATATGCAAAAAAGCACGTATCTGTTTCACAAATTTCAGTATATATCCCCTCAAACCTGTCCCAATTGGAATTCAAAAATTGTCTATAAAAAATATTATGATACCATATGCAAGAAGCACGATTCTGTTTCACAATTTCTAGTAAATATTCACTCAAACCTGTCCCATTTGGAATTCAAAAATTGTCTTTAAAACTATTATGATTCCATATGCAAAAAATAAGTTTCTGTTTCATAATTTCTAGTATATATCCACTAAAACCTGCCCCAATTGGAATTCAAAAATTCAATTTCCCCATTAACTTCTGCAAAATAGAAAAACAACTATTGGTAAACGGGAAATCTATTTATTTGCAAATTCCGGTAATCATGGCATTTATTTAAGCATTACAAAATAAAGTCATTTAAACATTACTTTCTGCAAGATTGCACAATTAGGGGGCACCTGACACAATCTAGGACATGCCGAATCACATTACATTGGAAACTAACAACGAAATCGATTTGATGATTCTGTGTTATCTGTGTTATTTGTGAGGTAATTAGATCTTTAGTTTACTCTGCACAATGAGAATTACTGTCGCTTCAGAGTGGAATCATGACAGAGACTTTCAAGCTAAATAATGACCTATTTACTGTCGCTTCAGAGTGGAATCATGAAAGAGACTTTCAAGCTAAATAATGACCTATTTACTGTCGCTTCAGAGTGGAATCATGAAAGAGACTTTCAAGCTAAATAATGACCTATTTACTGTCGCTTCAGAGTGGAATCATGAAAGAGACTTTCAAGCTAAATAATGACCTATTTACTGTCGCTTCAGAGTGGAATCATGAAAGAGACTCTCAAGCTAAATAATGACCTATTGACCTATTTCAATTTTGTTATACTTTTGTTGTCTCTAGTCTCTCAACGATTTAGCGTAGAAAATGTATCTATACCTTAGTGTTGACACGTGAATTCTAAAATCAGCTATGTATTTCCTACCTTGGGCTCATAAAACTAGCTTAACCCCGCCACTTTTTATTGAAGTACATGAACTAAGCCATGTTAGGTAGCGATCTTGTATTTGTGTGTTAGGTAATGTTTGTCAGTTAATGTTAGTCAAGCACATTTTATAAGACTGAAATAAATATTTACCAAAATATCCCATGGCTCAGTCTTAATCCGTCAATGTAAGACAATTGGTCTTGTACCAGCTTTATGCTGACGTGTCAACAATAATAGCATGTCTTAGTCTTTCACATATGATATGTGAACGTTTAGAATGTCATAGGGAAAAGAGAATATTATGCAACAATTATTAATACTAAGGGTCTCCTCCCTCGGGCATAAGCGACCTTATCCAATTTTTCCTATTCTGTTTAGCCCCTTTGGTTTTCTTACTCTCAAAGATTTTTAAATTATTTGCATTTCAAATATTAAGGCTTTGAGGGAACCTGATGAAGATTATTCCAGAAATGCGTCATGCGCACTAAATTTGATATCTACTTTTCTATGGATAGGGTGGATAATTGTGCCTGCTCAACGTGCCCCTAACAACCAATACGAACAAACTTGCTAAATTAGAGTTGTTACAGTTTATCTAAGAGTGTAAGGAGCGTGGCATTCTCGATACTCGAAACACTGATTTACGATCAATGTACTTTCTCTCTGTTCCTTGTCGTAATCTACATATCCATCTCTACGCACACCCCAGCGTCAGCTTTTACAAAAAGGCCGAATGAACTTTTGCAAATATGTTGAAACACGTGCCACTAGAAAATAAACGTTAGAGAAAACCGAAATGACAATCAGGAATGGACAATCCAGAGAAAATGGCAACATTGGACACACAAGACACAGGACGAAGACAAACAAAGCAAAATAAGCACAAGACAACGCAACACAGAAAACTAAAAAAGATGTGCAACATGGACCCACCAAAAGCAGGGATGAACCCAGGTACTCGTGCAGTGTAAGCCGTTCCCTCCTCTTGTAAGCCACCCACAATGAAACTCATAGACAAGCTATTAGTGTTACACATGTATTTTTTGGATGGAGTATTTTTCATATTCATCTATATCATATTCTGTTAAATATATACATTAATGTGTACATTTGACAAACAAAAGCTGTATTAAAGTTTATCATCATTTATTGGAAAATGCAAATTTCAATAAACACAAACACATAGATATCTACTTTGATGTGTACGCTGCCTTTCTGAAATAATCTTCATCGGGTACGCTCATAGTCAAAAGCTAACTAATTTAAGTCTTTAGAAGCAAGTTGACCAAAGGACTTAAGCATGAGAGCAAACATTGGCTAAGATTACCTAGGTCTGAGGGAGATTGACTTTAGTTAAAAAAATGGATCACAGTTCCATATCTCCACCTTGGACAGATTGTCCTACTATTTACTGGAAACAGCTGACGTATTTATTCATTATTGCTATTCACAGCAGGATGTCTGTAAAATTCAGTTTTAATAAGCTACTTTAGAACATATGATGATAATTCAATGTTTTATTTTGTCACATCGGCGACTCATTTTTTAGGTTTATGAAGTACATTGGTCGGTAAATTTAGTACAAGGTTATGATTGGTTAACTTTTATAAGTCACGTGAGAAGTAGTTTAACTTTATTGATGACGTGGACATGTCGTACAATAAATAAAATAATTTAACATGTAGTAACTTACATCACCAATAGCACATTATACTGGCGATTTCTACTACTCAAGACACAATACTGCACGACCCTAGGTTTCAGATAATAAATTCCATCACGACTTGGGGCGCGGGGGTGGAGGGGAGGGGGGTGGGGTGGTGACGGGTGACAAAATGGAAGGACTGACCATGGACCATAGCGTGCGCCGTGATGCTAGAGTATCTTGCTACGAAAGCGTAAATGTTTGTCGTTCCTACCCAACGGTCCATACCTGTCCGGTGGCTGTGTCAAAAATTATCTCACCGGTTGTGCCAGCCCACCCTCCCCCTCCCACCACCTTCATTGCAGTATGACGTTTAGAATTTTGATGGACTTATTGTCATTCTAAATATGCATGAAATATTTGCAATTGGACGTTAAGTATCAGTCAGTCATGCATTGCCAATAGTGTTAGTCGCAATAATGCAGTGTGGAGAAACTCTGTCTTGTAACAAATGACCAACAGACACTGCTAACGACCTTTTGCCCAGTAGAAGCTGCTTCAAGCCTTTATACATACATACATACATACAACACGAGTTGTATTCCCAAATAGAGAGGGAGTTTTACCTACAATGCCTATTTTATAACCAATTTCCTACGGAACGCATACACGTCATGATCTTGTGCATGTAGACAACTGTACTAAAATCAAACTGATCTTTAATTGCTACCATATTTTTTAATATTTTATATGCGTAATTATTGATGAAAAAATATTCAAGATCAAAACCACATTTCACAAAGTATTTTGATTCAATGTCGTGCAAAGTGTGTAACATTCAGAACACTTATTCATTGTTTTTATGTTTTTATTTAGTTCCAAAAACAAACATTTTTGTTTCTTTCCTCTATCACCGACAAGACATTTACTGGACTTGACTATATATATGAGTAACATAGCTTATAAGAAGCAGGAACTGCTTACCCATCGCGAGCACCAGGATTCACGTCCGGTTTTTAGTGGGATCCTTGTTGCTCATCGTTTCAGTTTTCTGTGGTGTGATGTGTTTTGCTTGTCTTCGTCTTGTGTCTTGCATGCCCAATGTTGCCAGTGTCTCTGGATTATCGTGATTGCTCCTTCGGTTTTCTCTAACGTTTATTTAAGACCCAATGTGTATTATTTCTTGACAACATTCTGATATGAGATCATTGACCTTTGGCAATATCTTAAAAGAAGATTAAATTGCTTCAGATTTAGAGCTTTCTGGTCAACTTTAATAATGAGAGAAAGACATCAGAATGAAAACTGTAGTAAACTTCACTGGTCTATTGTTTGGTAAATATTGATATAAAATAAGTTTTAAAACATTGTGAATGATAAAATGAACAAACAAAAAATACCACACTGTCGGAACATTTTCAAAAATCATTATGAAAATCGTAAAAAGCGGTAAAATCGATACCCCTAACACACATCTACAAGATCGCTCTTAGTGAAATAGTGTAGGTATCGTTGTGATATTGTTGTTTAGTGCCAAGGATTGGAATGTTTCACCTATGTCATAAGTTTGAAGATACCAAAGAGGAAATCAGAATCCGTAAATCGAAGAAGGACTAAAGGACAAAGAACGATATACAAAGCATACACATAAAACTAAAGTTCACGTAACACGAACCCCACTAAAAGTCGGGGATGAACGCAGGTGCTCCGGAATGGTAGGCAGTTCATGCTCCACTAGTGACATGTGTTTCTTTTTATGACATGAAGATGAAGTCTCTTTTGTGCTTGATCAACATGCTTATTTCGATATTTAAAGTGTTTGCCAACTGCAACACTGTCTACAGGAATATATGTCGTGTCACTCACACTGACACATAAACCTGACTTTGAGTCGGCTAGTCTCTGTTTTTCCTCCTAAATGCCGTATGCTTTTAACCGGAGAATAGCAGCTAATAATTTTATAATCTGGTATTTTTTGTGTTTGATCTGACCGATGATCATCTACTGCACCCAGGAAAAGCGCGCTATCCATTACACCACCGGTAAAGTTTAAATATTGTGATCTGATATTACATCAGATAAGAACCACATATAAAAAAAAATCAGTTTAAAAGTGGAACTTCATTGATGATGATTCAGGGTCAAAACAAAACTTCCTAAAATCAATAATTCACTGTAATAGATGTTTGCTGGCAACCAGAAATTAACATTGATTGATGAGGGAAAAAATGTCGAAGTCAATGTAGATAGCACCATAAATTCTGGCCGATCTTTGAATTAGAAATGACAAATATACATTACTGAACAAAACTGTGATTTACATAGGACCAATTTAAATCACGTTTATGGTAATGTAATATACAATCAATATCGGTCTAATGTTAGCACAAAAGAGTTATGCTTCCTTAATCAAAACATATTCATGATGAAAAACAATCGTAATAAGCTGATAGACTAGAGGGTTAATAGAGTGAGGTGTTGAATGAATGTAGAAGATAATAAATAGAGATATACCCCTTGTGTGATCCCCTTCTTATTATTATAAAGATATACCCCCTGTGTGACCTCCTTGTTATTATTATAAAGATATACCCCCTGTGTGACCTCCTTCTTATTACTATAAAGATACACCCCTGTGTGACCTCCTTGTCATTATTATAAAGATATACCCCCTGTGTGACCTCCTTGTTATTATTATAAAGATATGCCCCCTGTGTGACCTCCTTCTTATTACTATAAAGATACACCCCTGTGTGACCTCCTTGTCATTATTATAAAGATATACCCCCTGTGTGACCTCCTTGTTATTACTATAAAGATACACCCCTGTGTGACCTCCTTGTTATTATTATAAAGATATACCCCCTGTGTGACCTTCTTGTTATTATTATAAAGATATACCCCCTGTGTGACCTTCTTGTTATTATTATAAAGATATACCCCCTGTGTGACCTTCTTGTTATTAGTATTACTATAAAGCTATTCCTCCTGATTGACCTTCTTGTTATTACTATAAAGCTATTCCTCCTGATTGACCTCCTTGTTATTATTATAAAGCTATTCCTCCTGATTGACCTTCTTGTTATTACTATAAAGCTATTCCTCCTGATTGACCTTCTTGTTATAACTATAAAGCTATTCCTCCTGATTGACCTCCTTGTTATTATTATCAAGCTATTCCTCCTGATTGACCTCCTTGTTATTACTATAAAGCTATTCCTCCTGATTGACCTTCTTGTTATTACTATAAAGCTTTTCCTCCTGATTGACCTTCTTGTTATTACTATAAAGCTATTCCTCCAGATTGACCTCCTTGTTATTACTATAAAGCTATTCCTCCTGATTGACCTTCTTGTTATTACTATAAAGCTATTCCTCCTCATTGACCTCCTTGTTATTATTATAAAGCTATTCATCCTGATTGACCTCCTTGTTATTATTATAAAGCTATTTCTCCTGATTGACCTTCTTGTTATTACTATAAAGCTATTCCTCCTGATTGACCTCCTTGTTATTACTATAAAGCTATTCCTCCTGATTGACCTTCTTGTTATTATTATAAAGATATACCCCCTGTGTGACCTCCTTGTTATTACTATAAAGCTATTCCTCCTGATTGACCTCCTTGTTATTACTATAAAGCTATTCCTCCTGATTGACCTCCTTCTTATTATTATAAAGCTATTCCTCCTGATTGACCTCCTTGTTATTACTATAAAGCTATTCCTCCTGATTGACCTTCTTGTTATTATTATAAAGATATACCCCCTGTGTGACCTCCTTGTTATTACTATAAAGCTATTCCTCCTGATTGACCTCCTTGTTATTATTATTAAGCTATTCCTCCTGATTGACCTCCTTGTTATTACTATAAAGCTATTCCTCCTGAGTGACCTCCTTGTTATTACTATAAAGCTATTCCTCCTGATTGACCTTCTTGTTATTATTATAAAGATATACCCCCTGTGTGACCTCCTTGTTATTACTATAAAGCTATTCCTCCTGATTGACCTTCTTGTTATTACTATAAAGCTATTCCTCCTGATTGACCTTCTTGTTATTACTATAAAGCTATTCCTCCTGATTGACCTTCTTGTTATTATTATAAAGATATACCCCCTGTGTGACCTCCTTGTTATTATTATAAAGCTATTCCTCCTGATTGACTTCCTTGTTATTATTATAAAGATATACCCCCTGTGTGACCTCCTTGTTATTACTATAAAGCTATTCCCCCTGATTGACCTCCTTGTTATTACTATAAAGCTATTCCTCCTGATTGACCTTCTTGTTATTATTATAAAGATATACCCCCTGTGTGACCTCCTTGTTATTACTATAAAGCTATTCCTCCTGATTGACCTCCTTGTTATTACTATAAAGCTATTCCTCCTGATTGACATCCTTGTTATTACTATAAAGCTATTCCTCCTGATTGACCTTCTTGTTATTTTTATAAAGATATACCCCCTGTGTGACCTCCTTGTTATTACTATAAAGCTATTCCTCCTGATTGACCTCCTTGTTATTACTATAAAGCTATTTCTCCTGATTGACCTCCTTGTTATTACTATAAAACTATTCCTCCTGATTGACCTTCTTGTTATTTTTATAAAGATATACCCCCTGTGTGACCTCCTTGTTATTACTATAAAGTTATTCCTCCTGATTGACCTCCTTGTTATTACTATAAAGCTATTCCTCCTGATTGACCTCTTTGTTATTATTATAAAGATATATCCCCTGTGTGACCTCCTTGTTATTACTATAAAGCTATTCATCCTGATTGACCTCCTTGTTATTATTATAAAGATATATCCCCTGTGTGACCTCCTTGTTATTACTATAAAGCTATTCCTCCTGATTGACCTTCTTGTTATTTTTATAAAGATATACCCCCTGTGTGACCTCCTTGTTATTACTATAAAGCTATTCCTCCTGATTGACCTCCTTGTTATTATTATAAAGATATACCCCCTGTGTGACCTCCTTGTTATTACTATAAAGCTATTCCTCCTGATTGACCTCCTTGTTATTACTATAAAGCTATTCCTCCTGATTGACCTCCTTGTTATTACTATAAAGCTATTCCTCCTGATTGACCTTCTTGTTATTATTATAAAGATATACCCCCTGTGTGACCTCCTTGTTATTACTATAAAGCTATTCCTCCTGATTGACCTCCTTGTTATTACTATAAAGCTATTCCTCCTGATTGACCTCCTTGTTATTACTATAAAGCTATTCCTCCTGATTGACCTTCTTGTTATTTTTATAAAGATATACCCCCTGTGTGACCTCCTTGTTATTACTATAAAGCTATTCCTCCTGATTGACCTCCTTGTTTTTACTATAAAGCTATTCCTCCTGATTGACCTCCTTGTTATTACTATAAAGCTATTCCTCCTGATTGACCTTCTTGTTATTTTTATAAAGATATACCCCCTGTGTGACCTCCTTGTTATTACTATAAAGCTATTCATCCTGATTGACCTCCTTGTTATTATTATAAAGATACACCCCTGTGTGTCTTCCTTGTTATTACTATAAAGCTATTCCTCCTGATTGACCTCCTTGTTATTACTATAAAGCTATTCATCCTGATTGACCTCCTTGTTATTATTATAAAGATATACCCCTGTGTGACCTCCTTGTTATTACTATAAAGCTATTCCTCCTGATTGACCTCCTTCTTATTATTATAAAGATATACCCCCTGTGTGACCTCCTTGTTATTACTATAAAGCTATTCCTCCTAATTGATCTTCTTGTTATTATTATAAAGCTATTCCTCCTGATTGACCTCCTTGTTATTATTATAAAGATATATTCCCTGTGTGACCTTCTTGTTATTATTATAAAGCTATTCCTCCTGATCGATCTTCTTGTTATTATTATAAAGCTATTCCTCCTGTGTGACCTTCTTGTTATTACCATAAAGATACACCCCCTGTGTGACCTCCATGTTATTATTATAAAGATATACCCCTTGTGTGACCTTCTTGTTATTATTATAAAGATATACCCCCTGTGTGACCTCCTTGTTATTACTATAAAGCTATTCATCCTGATTGACCTTCTTGTTATTACTATAAAGCTTTTCCTTCTGATTGACCTTCTTGTTATTACTATAAAGCTATTCCTCCTGATTGACCTCCTTGTTATTACTATAAAGCTTTTCCTCCTGATTGACCTTCTTGTTATTATTATAAAGCTATTCCTCCTGATTGACCTCCTTGTTATTATTATAAAGCTATTCATCTGATTGACCTCCTTGTTATTACTATAAAGCTTTTCCTCCTGATTGACCTTCTTGTTATTACTATAAAGCTATTCCTCCTGATTGACCTCCTTGTTATTACTATAAAGTTATACCCCCCTGTGTGACCTTCTTGTTATTACTATAAAGCTTTTCCTCCTGATTGACCTTCTTGTTATTACTATAAAGCTTTTCCTCCTGATTGACCTTCTTGTTATTATTATAAAGCTATTCCTCCTGATTGACCTCCTTGTTATTACTATAAAGCTATTCCTCCTGATTGACCTTCTTGTTATTATTATAAAGCTTTTCCTCCTGATTGACCTTCTTGTTATTATTATAAAGCTATTCCTCCTGATTGACCTCCTTGTTATTACTATAAAGCTTTTCCTCTTGATTGACCTTCTTGTTATTACTATAAAGCTATTCCTCCTGATTGACCTCCTTGTTATTACTATAAAGATATTCCTCTTGATTGACCTCCTTGTTATTACTATAAAGCTATTCCTCCTGATTGACCTCCTTGTTATTATTATAAAGCTATTCCTCCTGATTGACCTTCTTGTTATTACTATAAAGCTATTCCTCCTGATTGACCTTCTTGTTATTACTATAAAGCTTTTCCTCCTGATTGACCTTCTTGTTATTACTATAAAGCTATTCCTCCTGATTCACCTCCTTGTTATTACTATAAAGCTATTCCTCCTGATTGACCTTCTTGTTATTACTATAAAGCTATTCCTCCTGATTGACCTTCTTGTTATTACTATAAAGCTATTCCTCCTGATTGACCTCCTTGTTATTACTATAAAGCTATTCCTCCTGATTGACCTCCTTGTTATTACTATAAAGCTATTCCTCCTGATTGACCTCCTTGTTATTACTATAAAGCTTTTCCTCCTGATTGACCTTCTTGTTATTATTATAAAGCTATTCCTCCTGATTGACCTCCTTGTTATTACTATAAAGATATTCCTCCTGATTGACCTCCTTGTTATTATTATGAAGATATATCCCCTGTGTGACCTTCTTGTTATTATTATAAAGCTTTTCCTCCTGATTGACCTTCTTGTTATTATTATAAAGCTTTTCCTCCTGATTGACCTCCTTGTTATTACTATAAAGATATTCCTCTTGATTGACCTTCTTGTTATTATTATAAAGATATACCTCCTGTGTGACCTCCTTGTTATTACTATAAAGCTATTCATCCTGATTGACCTCCTTGTTATTATTATTAAGATACACCCCCTGTGTCACCTCCATGTTATTATTATAAAGCTATACCCTCTGTGTGACCCCCTTATTAATATTATAAAGATAAACCCCCTGTGTGACCGCCTTGATATGCCATCTAATGTGACCTTGTTATTATTATAAAGATATACCCCCTGCGTGGCCTCCTTGTTATTATTGTTTTCAATATTTTCCGTTTAATATGTTGAAAGTGGTGCTAATTATATTTGAAAGGAAAATGTGTTACGAGTAATTTAAGAGAAGATGTAAAAAGATCATAAAAACCGTGTAACATTCATGAGTGCCTGATATAACGCTTTGGAACTATTGGGCGTCAAACAATCAACAGATTAAACGGTTGACGTCACGCTTAAAATTCAAAGTTGTGGAAAGCAATGATATCATACTTTATATGTAATTTGTCGTTTGCTCTTTGAAATTATCACTTGATATTGTCACTGCCATTTTACTGTCTTGATTCTAAAAACATCCACAATAAATAGGGATTACTTCGTCGCAGGACATTAAGTATGATGTCGTAGTTTTGAAATTCATCCGCTATTAATAACTAAATTTCTATGGTTAAATACTCCAACGAACATAAAGTCCATTTACTCATTTCAGTTTCAAGCTATTTAAAGCCATTTTGTTGTATTTATCATATTACATGTATCTACGATTCATCATGTTATCAAGTGACCGAGGGAAGCACATGGGTTTAAAACTAAAAACACAGGGGTATAGAAAAAAGACAGTTTTCTTCGAAAGGGGAGAAGCAAATACACAACTCTCCTTCGGGACTAATCATAAAAAGGTTTCTTGTGTTTGGGGAATGTAAATCTTCTTGCAAGACAATTGTACATGATGAAGGTTATTTCATAAGTACGTTGTATGTGCTAAATTTGATACCTACGCTTTTATTACAGTAGTTCCGCACCAGCAACAGTTTGTTACGTGTGGTAGGCAGATGCAAGACAAATATTCACGCCCCTATCCATTATATCCTCTTTTCCTCATGTAATAATCGGTAATATAAACGCACCCCCTCCATAATTATGTGAATTCCACTGTTACTTTTTTAGCTAAATGGTTTAATTATTATCAACGCCTTTTTTAATTTTACATGTACCGTATGACCGGGTTTTATCTGAGTAAAATTACTAACACATATAATGCCCTACTTATGAAATGTTTCAAAATACGTAGTGTTCCTGTGACATGTTTGTCAATGACCAATAACATAATATGTTTCGTTTATCAATTCTCCTCTTTTTTTGATTTTCCCTGTTAACCTAATGTCAGACAAGATTAATCTCTAAATTTATTTGTCATTCGGATCTCCGTGTTTTTATCGTAACTCACATATTAATCACACAGCAAGCACAACAAGATAATAATGATTGAGAAATCATCAATGGTTGTGGCTAAGAACACAAAACACATTAGCAAGAATGCTTTAAAGTAATTAGTAGTTTGTTAGGTCAAAGCAATTAATTACGTCATAAAGAGAGACATAAAAATAACACGCGTAGTAATCTTAATGAAAATGATTATACTTATTTGAAAAACAAATATAGATTTATAAATGAGAGAAATAAATCACATGTTTTAACACAAGATTCATATAATAGACCAGAAACAAATTACAACTAAATATACCGGCAGATTCATCTGTTTAGTATAGTTTTGTAGAAAGATTTCGAACAAAATACGAGCTTTCTATATTTTCGTCAGAACCTTGCAGTTTTCTTTTTTCTCGGAGACTTTCAAATCAAATATCAAACACGGACCTGGTGAATGAAGAATTTGAAGATACCAAATGGGTAATCAGAAACCTTAAATCGAAGGACAGACAACAATATGGCCAAAAGAAAAAGACCAAAAGGACAAAAAACAATCTACAAAACATTACACAGAAAAATAAAGAATATTGTTTTTTTCTTTTTTCTTAATGAACCTTTTGCCCACTCTCTATATGATTCCAATATATTACATTTCTATACGAGTTATTTCCTTTACGACGGAAAAATGGTACCGGTTCTAGCAAGAGTAACGAAAAGGACAAAGAATTTGAGAACAATATTCCTATAAATTGTAGTTTTTTTTTAACTTGTAAACAACCAGATGATGATTTTATTGTAGAAAGTAAATTCACAAGTTACTACAACATTGACATTGTACAGATAATAAGAAAATATATGTTATTTTCATTTAATTTTACATAAAAGGGAAATAACCCATATAAAACGTATAATTTTAGAATCAAGTCGGAAAAGTGCAAACAGTCTATTAGAATTCCGCATATTGCGATGTATATTCGATACGGCATTATTTGATCAAGTCTGTCATCTACATACGGAAAGTCTGTTATTCCTCTTCCTCGGAACTCTGGTTTCCTCCTAAAATACTGAGAGTCATGATATAATCAAAATATTGCTGAAAGAAGAAACCAAAATGGTAACCAGAATCCGTAAATCGAAGAAGGATAGACAACATAATGGCCAAAAGAAAAAGGACAAAAGTTGCGTTAAGGACATATTATCATAACAACAATTATAAAACCAATCAAAATAATTCAGATAAAACATATAAATTACTTTATCATTAAAAACTAATTTTGTATTATTAATTTTGCAGATTTTTTTTTTCTGTTTTAAGAGTTGCTTACGAATATGACAGCAGATTTTTTATAACCTCCTATAATTTTAATCAAAAAACGATTTGAAACCTGAACATAACAGTCTGTTACATATGTTTTATCTACAGCGATAAGCAACTCGTTTCACTGGTATATATATAGCTCAGATCAATTTAGTAATGCTATTCACTCAAGTGGAAGTGTACAGGTTTTTGTTAAAGTATTTTGCATATCCGATATTGTTTCAACCAGTTTCATTTAACAATTGTCACTGAAATGTTGTTGAAAATGACGTTAAACATCCATTACCCAGCCCTCAAGTTCGATGAAAATGGCACGTGTCATGTGATTAAACATCTGCAGGATTTTTTTTTCCAGCGATCAAATATATTTATAGTGACAAGTGTCGGTGAATTGTAAAAGACTTGTTATACAGTTAATATGTTCATTTAAAATCAGAAAAAAAATATGTGATGGCTTCTTCCGTTTACATCCCAATAAACCGGAAGTCGTTTGTCACGGTAATGGTATATCTTATATTCTTTTCAATCAAATTGTTTCACTACTTCCGGTTGCTGAAACAAGTTCGGTATGGTCGACTATTTTCTGCATTGTTTTTGCTGGATTGGTGCAAACAATAGATTGATTGTTACGTGTTGCTTAACGTCAATTTGAACAATATTACAGCTATATTGATGACGAAAACACGATCGCAAATATAAATAACTATATATTTCACAATGCATAGCTTGTATGTAAAAGGATATTGAAATATTAAATATAATCATGGGAAATAGAGTGTTATTAATATCTTGTCTTCATTCTGATTATATATGAATAAATAGATCAGTTTAATAGACATTTCTTTATTTGTTCGACATAAATTGTCCATTATTATATTATAAGCATAGCTAAGAGAAATAATTATATAGCTGTATTTGATTGAATCAGAAATACGTCAATTTGGAGCAAAATGTAATTATGCGTCTGAACAGTTAAGCCAATAAGAAACGTTAGAAAATACCCAAAGGGGGACAACCAAATACCGTAAATCAAAGGACAGACCACACAATGGTAACACCAAAGGGGGCAACCAGATACCGGTAAATCAAAGGACAGACAACACAACCAGATACCATAAATCAAAGGACAGACAACCCAACCAGATATCGTAAATCAAAGGACAGACAACACAACCAGATACCATAAATCAAAGGACAGACAACCCAACCAGATACCGTAAATCAAAGGACAGATAACACAATGGTAAAACCAAAGAGGGCAACCAGATATCGTAAATCAAAGGACAGACAACACAACCAGATACCGGTAAATCAAAGGAGAGACAACACAACCAGATACCATAAATCAAAGGACAGATAACACAATGGTAAAACCAAAGAGGGCAACCAGATATCGTAAATCAAAGGACAGACACCGCAACCAGACACCGTAAATCAAAGGACAGAAAACACAATGGTAAAACCAAAGCGGGCAACCAGATACCGTAAATTAAAAGGACAGACAACACAATGGTAAAACCAAACGGGGGAACCAGATACCGCAAAGAAAAGGACAGACAACACAATGGTAAAACCAAAGAGGGCAACCAGATACCGTAAATCAAAGGACAGACAACGCAACCAGATACGTAAGTCAAAGGAAAGAAAACACAACCAGATACCGTAAATCAAAGGAAAGAAAACACAACCAGATACCGTAAATCAAAGGACAGACAACACAATGGTAAAACCAAAGGGGGCAACCAGATACCGTATATTAAAAGGACAGACAACACAATGGTAAAAAGACAAAAGACAACCAGATACCGTAAATCAATGGAAAGACAACACAATGGTAAAACCAAAGGGGGCAGCCAGATACCGTAAATCAAAGCACAGACAACGCAACCAGATATGGTAAATGAAAGGAAAGCAAACACAACCAGATACCGTAAATCAAAGGACAGACAACACAATGGTAACACCAAAGGGGGCAACCAGATACCGTAAATCAAAGGACAGATAGCACAATGGTAAAACCAAAGGGGGCAACCAGATACCGTAAATCAAAGGACAGACAACGCAACCAGATACCGTAAATCAAAGGACAGACAACCCAACCAGATACCGTAAATCAAAGGACAGACAACCCAACCAGATACCGTAAATCAAAGGACAGATAACACAATGGTAAAACCAAAGAGGGCAACCAGATACCGTAAATCAAAGGACAGACACCGCAACCAGACACCGTAAATCAAAGGACAGAAAACACAATGGTAAAACCAAAGCGGGCAACCAGATACCGTAAATTAAAAGGACAGACAACACAATGGTAAAACCAAACGGGGGAACCAGATACCGCAAAGAAAAGGACAGACAACACAATGGTAAAACCAAAGAGGGCAACCAGATACCATAAATCAAAGGACAGACAACGCAACCAGATACGTAAGTCAAAGGAAAGAAAACACAACCAGATACCGTAAATCAAAGGAAAGAAAACACAACCAGATACCGTAAATCAAAGGACAGACAACACAATGGTAAAACCAAAGGGGGCAACCAGATACCGTAAATTAAAAGGACAGACAACACAATGGTAAAAAGACAAAAGACAACCAGATACCGTAAATCAATGGAAAGACAACACAATGGTAAAACCAAAGGGGGCAACCAGATACCGTAAATCAAAGCACAGACAACGCAACCAGATATGGTAAATGAAAGGAAAGCAAACACAACCAGATACCGTAAATCAAAGGACAGACAACACAATGGTAACACCAAAGGGGGCAACCAGATACCGTAAATCAAAGGACAGATAGCACAATGGTAAAACCAAAGGGAGCAACCAGATACCGTAAATCAAAGGACAGACAACGCAACCAGATACCGTAAATCAAAGGACAGACAACCCAACCAGATACCGTAAATCAAAGGACAGACAACCCAACCAGATACCGTAAATCAAAGGACAGACAACACAACCAGATACCGTAAATCAAAGGACAGACAACACAACCAGATACCGTAAATCAAAAGACAGACAACCCAACCAGATACCGTAAATCAAAGGACAGACAACACAACCAGATACCGTAAATCAAAGGACAGACAACACAACCAGATACCGTAAATCAAAGGACAGACAACACAACCAGATACCGTAAATCAAAGGACAGACAACACAATGGTAAAAAGACAAAAGACAACCAGATACCGTAAATCAAAGGACAGACAACGCAACCAGATACCGTAAATCAAAGGACAGACAACACAACCAGATACCGTAAATCAAAGGACAGACAACACAATGGTAAAACCAAAGGGGGCAACCAGATACCGTAAATCAAAGGAAAGACAACGCAACCAAATACCGTAAATCAAAGGACAGACAACCCAACCAGATACCGTAAATCAAAGGACAGACAACACAATGGTAAAACCAAAGAGGGCAACCAGATACCGTACATCGACGGACAAACAACACAATGGTAAACCCAAAGGGGGCAACCAGATACCGTAAATCAAAGGACAGACAACGCAACCAAATAGCGTAAATCAAAGGACAGACAACGCAACCAGATACCGTAAATCAAAGGACAGACAACGCAACCAGATACCGTAAATCAAAGGACAGACAACACAACCAGATACCGTAAATCAAAGAACAGACAACACAATGGTAAAAAGAAAAAAAAACACATACCGTAAATCAAAGGACAGACAACGCAACCAGATACCGTAAATCAAAGGACAGACAACACAATGGTAAAACCAAAGGGGGCAACCAGATACCATAAATCAAAGGAAAGACAACGCAACCAAATACCGTAAATCAAAGGACAGACAACACAATGGTAAAAAGACAAAAGACAACCAGATACCGTAAATCGACGGACAAACAACACAATGGTAAAACCAAAGGGGGCAACCAGATACCGTAAATCAAAGGACAGATAACGCAACCAAATAACGTAAATCAAAGGACAGACAACGCAACCAGATACCGTAAATCAAAGGACAGACAACACAATGGTAAAAAGACAAAAGACAACCACATACCGTAAATAAAAGGACAGACAACGCAACCAGATATCGTAGACCAAAGGACAGACAACACAACCAGATACCGTAAATCAAAGGACAGACAACACAATGGTAAGACCAAAGGGGACAACCAGATACCGTAAATCAAAAGACAGACAACACAACCAGGTACCGTAAATCAAAGGACAGACAACACAACCAGATACCGTAAGTCAAAGGACAGACAACACAATGGTAAAACCAAAGGGGCAACCAGATACCGTAAATCAAAGGAAAGAGATCGCAACCAAATACCGTAATTCAAAGGACAGACAACACAATGGTAAAACCAAAGGGGACAACCAGATACCGTTAATCAAAGGACAGACAACGCAACCAGATACCGTAAGTCAAAGGAAAGAAAACACAACCAGATACCGTAAATCAAAGGACAGACAACACAATGGTAAAACCAAAGGGGGCAACCAGATACCGTAAATCAATGAAAAGACAACACAATGGTAAAACCAAAGAGGGCAACCAGATACCGTAAATCAAAGCACAGACAACGCAACCAGATACGGTAAATGAAAGGAAAGCAAACACAACCAGATACCGTAAATCAAAGGACAGATAACACAATGGTAACACCAAAGCGGAAACCAGATGCCGTAAATCAAAGGACAGACAACACAAAGGTAAAACCAAAAGGGGCAACCAGATACCGTAAATCAAACGACAGACAACGCAACCAGATACCGTAAATCAAAGGAAAGAAAACACAACCAGATACCGTAAATCAAAGGACAAACAACACAATGGTAACACCAAAGGGGACAACCAGATACCGTAAATCAAAGAACAGACAACGCAACCAGATACCATAAATCAAAGGACAGACAACCCAACCAGATACCGTATATCAAAGGACAGACAACACAACCAGATACCGTAAATCAAAGGACAGAAAACACAACCAGATACCGTAAATCAAAGGACAGACAACACAACAAAATACCGTAAATCAAAGGACAGACAACACAACCAGATACCGTAAATCAAAGGACAGACAACACAATCAGATACCGTAAATCAAAGGACAGACATCACAATGGTAAAAAGACAAAAGACAACCAGATACCGTAAATCAAAGGACAGACAACGCAACCAGATACCGTAAATCAAAGGAAAGACAACACAACCAGATACCGTAAATCAAAGGACAGACAACACAATGGTAAAACCAAAGGGGGCAACCAGATACCGTAAATCAAAGGAAAGACAACGCAACCAAATACCGTAAATCAAAGGACAGACAACGCAATCAGATACCGTAAATCAAAGGACAGACAACACAATGGTAAAACCAAAGAGGGCAACCAGATACCGTAAATCGACAGACAAACAACACAATGGTAAAACCAAAGGGGGCAATCAGGTACCGTAAATCAAAGGACAGACAACGCAACCAAATAGCGTAAATCAAAGGACAGACAACGCAAGCAGATACCGTAAATCAAAGGACAGACAACACAACCAGATACCGTAAATCAAAGGACAGACAACACAACCAGATACCGTAAATCAAAGGACAGACAACACAATGGTAAAAAGAAAAAAAACCACATACCGTAAAACAAAGGACAGACAACGCAACCAGATACCGTAAATCAAATGACAGACAACACAATGGTAAAACCAAAGGGGGCAACCAGATACCGTAAATCAAAGGAAAGACAACGCAACCAAATACCGTAAATCAAAGGACAGACAACGCAACCACATACCGTAAATCAAAGGACAGACAATACAATGGTAAAAAGACAAAAGACAACCAGATACCGTAAATCGACGGACAAACAACACAATGGTAAAACCAAAGGGGGCAACCAGATACCGTAAATCAAAGGACAGATAACGCAACCAAATAACGTAAATCAAAGGACAGACAACGCAATCAGATACCGTAAATCAAAGGACAGACAACACAATGGTAAAAAGACAAAAGACAACCAGATACCGTAAATAAAAGGACAGACAACGCAACCAGATACCGTAAATCAAAGGACAGACAACACAACCAGATACTGTAAATCAAAGGACAGACAACACAACCAGATACCGTAAATCAAAGGACAGACAACACAATGGTAAAACCAAAGGGGGCAACCAGATACCGTAAATCAAAGGAAAGACAACGCAACCAAATACCGTAAATCAAAGGACAGACAACCCAACCAGATACCGTAAATCAAAGGACAGACAACAAAACCAGATACCGTAAATCAAAGGACAGACAACACAACCAGATACCGTAAGTCAAAGGACAGACAACACAATGGTAAAACCAAAGGGGGCAACCAGATACCGTAAATCAAAGGACAGAGATCGCAACAAAATACCGTAATTCAAAGGACAAACAACACAATGGTAAAACCAAAGGGGACAACCAGATAGCGTATATCAAAAGACAGACAACACAATGGTAAAAAGACAAAAGACAACCAGATACCGTAAATAAAAGGACAGACAACGCAACCAGATACCGTAAATCAAAGGACAGACAACACAACCAGATACCGTAAATCAAAGTACAGACAACACAACCAGATACCGTAAATCAAAGGACAGACAACACAAAGGTAAAACCAAAAGGGGCAACCAGATACCGTAAATCAAACGACAGACAACGCAACCAGATACCGTAAATCAAAGGAAAGAAAACACAACCAGATACCGTAAATCAAAGGACAAACAACACAATGGTAACACCAAAGGGGACAACCAGATACCGTAAATCAAAGAACAGACAACGCAACCAGATACCATAAATCAAAGGACAGACAACCCAACCAGATACCGTATATCAAAGGACAGACAACACAACCAGATACCGTAAATCAAAGGACAGACAACACAACCAGATACCGTAAATCAAAGGACAGACAACGCAACCAGATACCGTAAATCAAAGGACAGAAAACACAACCAGATACCGTAAATCAAAGGACAGAAAACACAATGGTAAAACCAAAGGGGACAACCAGATACCGTAAATCAAAGGACAGACAACAAAACGAGATACCGTAAATCAAAGGACAGACAACACAACCAGATACCGTAAGTCAAAGGACAGACAACACAATGGTAAAACCAAAGGGGGCAACCAGATATCGTAAATCAAAGGAAAGACAACGCAACCAAATACTGTAAATCAAAGGACAGACAACGCAACCAAATACCGTAAATCAAAGGACAGACAACACAATGGTAAAACCAAAGGGGACAACCAGATACCGTAAATCAAAGGACAGACAACACAATGGTAGAACCAAAGGGGACAACCAGATACCGTTAATCAAAGGACAAACAACGCAACCAGATACAGTAAATCAAAGGACAGACAACACAATGGTAAAACCAAAGGGGACAACCAGATACCGTAAATCAAAGGACAGACAACACAATGGTAGAACCAAAGGGGACAACCAGATACCGTTAATCAAAGGACAAACAACGCAACCAGGTACCGTAAATCAAAGGACAGACAACGCAAGCAGATACCGTAAATCAAAGGACAGACAACACAACCAGATACCGTAAATCAAAGGACAGACAACACAACCAGATACCGTAAATCAAAGGACAGACAACACAAAGGTAAAAAGACAAAAGACAATCAGATACCGTAAATCAAAGGACAGACAACACAACCAGATACCGTAAATCAAAGGACAGACAACACAACCAGATACCGTAAATCAAAGGACAGACAACACAACCAGATACCGTAAATCAAAGGACAGACAACACAAAGGTAAAACCAAAAGGGGCAACCAGATACCGTAAATCAAACGACAGACAACGCAACCAGATACCGTAAATCAAAGGAAAGAAAACACAACCAGATACCGTAAATCAAAGGACAAACAACACAATGGTAACACCAAAGGGGACAACCAGATACCGTAAATCAAAGAACAGACAACGCAACCAGATACCATAAATCAAAGGACAGACAACCCAACCAGATACCGTATATCAAAGGACAGACAACACAACCAGATACCGTAAATCAAAGGACAGACAACACAACCAGATACCGTAAATCAAAGGACAGACAACGCAACCAGATACCGTAAATCAAAGGACAGAAAACACAACCAGATACCGTAAATCAAAGGACAGAAAACACAATGGTAAAACCAAAGGGGACAACCAGATACCGTAAATCAAAGGACAGACAACAAAACGAGATACCGTAAATCAAAGGACAGACAACACAACCAGATACCGTAAGTCAAAGGACAGACAACACAATGGTAAAACCAAAGGGGGCAACCAGATATCGTAAATCAAAGGAAAGACAACGCAACCAAATACTGTAAATCAAAGGACAGACAACGCAACCAAATACCGTAAATCAAAGGACAGACAACACAATGGTAAAACCAAAGGGGACAACCAGATACCGTAAATCAAAGGACAGACAACACAATGGTAGAACCAAAGGGGACAACCAGATACCGTTAATCAAAGGACAAACAAAGCAACCAGATACAGTAAATCAAAGGACAGACAACACAATGGTAAAACCAAAGGGGACAACCAGATACCGTAAATCAAAGGACAGACAACACAATTGTAGAACCAAAGGGGACAACCAGATACCGTTAATCAAAGGACAAACAACGCAACCAGGTACCGTAAATCAAAGGACAGACAACGCAACCAAATAGCGTAAATCAAAGGACAGACAACGCAAGCAGATACCGTAAATCAAAGGACAGACAACACAACCAGATACCGTAAATCAAAGGACAGACAACACAACCAGATACCGTAAATCAAAGGACAGACAACACAAAGGTAAAACCAAAAGGGGCAACCAGATACCGTAAATCAAACGACAGACAACGCAACCAGATACCGTAAATCAAAGGAAAGAAAACACAACCAGATACCGTAAATCAAAGAACAGACAACGCAACCAGATACCATAAATCAAAGGACAGAAAACCCAACCAGATACCGTATATCAAAGGACAGACAACACAACCAGATACCGTAAATCAAAGGACAGACAACACAACCAGATACCGTAAATCAAAGGACAGACAACACAACCAAATACCGTAAATCAAAGGACAGACAACACAACCAGATACCGTAAATCAAAGGACAGACAACACAATCAGATACCGTAAATCAAAGGACAGACATCACAATGGTAAAAAGACAAAAGACAACCAGATACCGTAAATAAAAGGACAGACAACGCAACCAGATACCGTAAATCAAAGGACAGACAACACAACCAGATACCGTAAATCAAAGGACAGAAAACACAATGGTAAAACCAAAGGGGACAACCAGATACCGTAAATCAAAGGACAGACAACAAAACGAGATACCGTAAATCAAAGGACAGACAACACAACCAGATACCGTAAGTCAAAGGACAGACAACACAATGGTAAAACCAAAGGGGGCAACCAGATATCGTAAATCAAAGGAAAGACAACGCAACCAAATACTGTAAATCAAAGGACAGACAACGCAATCAAATACCGTAAATCAAAGGACAGACAACACAATGGTAAAACCAAAGGGGACAACCAGATACGTAAATCAAAGGACAGACAACACAATGGTAGAACCAAAGGGGACAACCAGATACCTTTAATCAAAGGACAAACAACGCAACCAGATACAGTAAATCAAAGGACAGACAACACAATGGTAAAGCCAAAGGGGACAACCAGATACCGTAAATCAAAGGACAGACAACACAATGGTAGAACCAAAGGGGACAACCAGATACCGTTAATCAAAGGACAAACAACGCAACCAGGTACCGTAAATCAAAGGACAGACAACGCAACCAAATAGCGTAAATCAAAGGACAGACAACGCAAGCAGATACCGTAAATCAAAGGACAGACAACACAACCAGATACCGTAAATCAAAGGACAGACAACACAACCAGATACTGTAAATCAAAGGACAGACAACACAACCAGATACCGTAAATCAAAGGACAGACAACACAATGGTAAAAAGAAAAAAAAACGCATACCGTAAATCAAAGGACAGACAACGCAACCAGATACCGTAAATCAAAGGACAGACAACACAATGGTAAAACCAAAGGGGGCAACCAGATACCGTAAATCAAAGGAAAGACAACGCAACCAAATACCGTAAATCAAAGGACAGACAACGCAACCACATACCGTAAATCAAAGGACAGACAACACAATGGTAAAAAGACAAAAGACAAACAGATACCGTAAATCGACGGACAAACAACACAATGGTAAAACCAAAGGGGGCAACCATATACCGTAAATCAAAGGACAGATAACGCAACCAAATAACGTAAATCAAAGGACAGACAACGCAATCAGATACCGTAAATTAAAGGACAGACAACACAATGGTAAAAAGACAAAAGACAATCAGATACCGTAAATCAAAGGACAGACAACACAACCAGATACCGTAAATCAAAGGACAGACAACACAACCAGATACCGTAAATCAAAGGACAGACAACACAACCAGATACCGTAAATCAAAGGACAGACAACACAACCAGATACCGTAAATCAAAGGACAGACAACACAAAGGTAAAACCAAAAGGGGCAACCAGATACCGTAAATCAAACGACAGACAACGCAACCAGATACCGTAAATCAAAGGAAAGAAAACACAACCAGATACCGTAAATCAAAGGACAAACAACACAATGGTAACACCAAAGGGGACAACCAGATACCGTAAATCAAAGAACAGACAACGCAACCAGATACCATAAATCAAAGGACAGACAACCCAACCAGATACCGTATATCAAAGGACAGACAACACAACCAGATACCGTAAATCAAAGGACAGACAACACAACCAGATACCGTAAATCAAAGGACAGACAACGCAACCAGATACCGTAAATCAAAGGACAGAAAACACAACCAGATACCGTAAATCAAAGGACAGAAAACACAATGGTAAAACCAAAGGGGACAACCAGATACCGTAAATCAAAGGACAGACAACAAAACGAGATACCGTAAATCAAAGGACAGACAACACAACCAGATACCGTAAGTCAAAGGACAGACAACACAATGGTAAAACCAAAGGGGGCAACCAGATATCGTAAATCAAAGGAAAGACAACGCAACCAAATACTGTAAATCAAAGGACAGACAACGCAACCAAATACCGTAAATCAAAGGACAGACAACACAATGGTAAAACCAAAGGGGACAACCAGATACCGTAAATCAAAGGACAGACAACACAATGGTAGAACCAAAGGGGACAACCAGATACCGTTAATCAAAGGACAAACAACGCAACCAGATACAGTAAATCAAAGGACAGACAACACAATGGTAAAACCAAAGGGGACAACCAGATACCGTAAATCAAAGGACAGACAACACAATGGTAGAACCAAAGGGGACAACCAGATACCGTTAATCAAAGGACAAACAACGCAACCAGGTACCGTAAATCAAAGGACAGACAACGCAACCAAATAGCGTAAATCAAAGGACAGAGAACGCAAGCAGATACCGTAAATCAAAGGACAAACAACACAACCAGATACCGTAAATCAAAGGACAGACAACACAACCAGATACCGTAAATCAAAGGACAGACAACACAAAGGTAAAACCAAAAGGGGCAACCAGATACCGTAAATCAAACGACAGACAACGCAACCAGATACCGTAAATCAAAGGAAAGAAAACACAACCAGATACCGTAAATCAAAGGACAAACAACACAATGGTAACACCAAAGGGGACAACCAGATACCGTAAATCAAAGAACAGACAACGCAACCAGATACCATAAATCAAAGGACAGAAAACCCAACCAAATACCGTATATCAAAGGACAGACAACACAACCAGATACCGTAAATCAAAGGACAGACAACACAACCAGATACCGTAAATCAAAGGACAGACAACACAACCAAATACCGTAAATCAAAGGACAGACAACACAACCAGATACCGTAAATCAAAGGACAGACAACACAATCAGATACCGTAAATCAAAGGACAGACATCACAATGGTAAAAAGACAAAAGACAACCAGATACCGTAAATCAAAGGACAGACAACGCAACCAGATACCGTAAATCAAAGGAAAGACAACACAACCAGATACCGTAAATCAAAGGACAGACAACACAATGGTAAAACCAAAGGGGGCAACCAGATACCGTAAATCAAAGGAAAGACAACGCAACCAAATACCGTAAATCAAAGGACAGACAACGCAATCAGATACCGTAAATCAAAGGACAGACAACACAATGGTAAAACCAAAGAGGGCAACCAGATACCGTAAATCGACAGACAAACAACACAATGGTAAAACCAAAGGGGGCAACCAGGTACCGTAAATCAAAGGACAGACAACGCAACCAAATAGCGTAAATCAAAGGACAGACAACGCAAGCAGATACCGTAAATCAAAGGACAGACAACACAACCAGATACCGTAAATCAAAGGACAGACAACACAACCAGATACCGTAAATCAAAGGACAGACAACACAATGGTAAAAAGAAAAAAAACCACATACCGTAAAACAAAGGACAGACAACGCAACCAGATACCGTAAATCAAATGACAGACAACACAATGGTAAAACCAAAGGGGGCAACCAGATACCGTAAATCAAAGGAAAGACAACGCAACCAAATACCGTAAATCAAAGGACAGACAACGCAACCACATACCGTAAATCAAAGGACAGACAATACAATGGTAAAAAGACAAAAGACAACCAGATACAGTAAATCGACGGACAAACAACACAATGGTAAAACCAAAGGGGGCAACCAGATACCGTAAATCAAAGGACAGATAACGCAACCAAATAACGTAAATCAAAGGACAGACAACGCAATCAGATACGTAAATCAAAGGACAGACAACACAATGGTAAAAAGACAAAAGACAACCAGATACCGTAAATAAAAGGACAGACAACGCAACCAGATACCGTAAATCAAAGGACAGACAACACAACCAGATACCGTAAATCAAAGGACAGACAACACAACCAGATACCGTAAGTCAAAAGACAGACAACACAATGGTAAAACCAAAGGGGGCAACCCGATACCGTAAATCAAAGGACAGAGATCGCAACAAAATACCGTAATTCAAAGGACAGACAACACAATGGTAAAACCAAAGGGGACAACCAGATACCGTATATCAAAAGACAGACAACACAATGGTAAAAAGACAAAAGACAACCAGATACCGTAAATAAAAGGACAGACAACGCAACCAGATACCGTAAATCAAAGGACAGACAACACAACCAGATACCGTAAATCAAAGGACAGAAAACACAATGGTAAAACCAAAGGGGACAACCAGATACCGTAAATCAAAGGACAGACAACGCAACCACATATCGTAAATCAAAGGACAGACAACACAATGGTAAAAAGACAAAAGACAAACAGATACCGTAAATCGACGGACAAACAACACAATGGTAAAACCAAAGGGGGCAACCATATACCGTAAATCAAAGGACAGATAACGCAACCAAATAACGTAAATCAAAGGACAGACAACGCAATCAGATACCGTAAATTAAAGGACAGACAACACAATGGTAAAAAGACAAAAGACAATCAGATACCGTAAATCAAAGGACAGACAACACAACCAGATACCGTAAATCAAAGGACAGACAACACAATGGTAAAACCAAAGGGGACAACCAGATACCGTAAATCAAAGGACAGATAACAAAACCAGATACCGTAAATCAAAGGACAGACAACACAACCAGATACCGTAAGTCAAAGGACAGACAACGCAACCAAATACGGTAAATCAAAGGACAGAAAACACAATGGTAAAACGAAAGGGAACAACCACATACCGTAAATCAAAGGACAGATAACACAATGGTAAAACCAAAGAGGACAGCCAGATAACGTAAATCAAAGGACAGACAACGCAACCAGATATTGTAAATCAAAGGACAGACAACACAACCAGATACCGTAAATCAAAGGACAGAAAACGCAATGGTAAAACCAAAGGGAACAACCAGATACCGTAAATCAAAGGACAGACAACAAAACCAGATACCGTAAATCAAAGGACAGACAACACAACCAGATACCGTAAATCAAAGGACAGACAACGCAACCAAATACCGTAAATCAAAGGACAGACAACGCAACCAAATACCGTAAATCAAAGGACAGACAACACAATGGTAAAACCAAAGAGGACAACCAGATACCGTAAATCAAAGGAGAGACAACACAACCAGATACCGTTAATCAAAGGACAAACAACACAATGGTAAAACCAAAGGGGACAACAAGATACCGGTAAATCAAAGGAGAGACAACACAACCAGATACCGTTAATCAAAGGACAAACAACACAATGGTAAAACCAAAGGGGACAACCAGATACCGGTAAATCAAAGGAGAGACAACAAAACCAGATACCGTAAATCAAAGGACAGACAACACAACCAGATACCGTAAATCAAAGGACAAACAACACAATGGTAAAACCAAAGGGGACAACCAGATACTGTAAATAAAAAGACAGACAACACAATGGAAAAAAGACAAAAGACAACCAGATACCGTAAATCAAAGAACAGACAACCCAACCAGACACCGTAAATCAAAGGACAGACAACACAACCAGATACTGTAAATCAAAAGACAGACAACGCAACCAGATATCGTAAATCAAAGGACAGACAACACAACCAGATACCGTAAATCAAAGGACAGAAAACACAATGGTAAAACCAAAGGAAACAACCAGATACCGTAAATCAAAGGACAGACAACAAAACCAGATACCGTTAATCAAAGGACAGACAACACAACCAGATACCGTAAATCAAAGGACAGACAACGCAACCAAATACCGTAAATCAAAGGACAGACAACGCAACCAAATACCGTAAATCAAAGGACAGACAACACAACCAGATACCGTAAATCAAAGGACAGACAACGCAACCAGATACCGTAAATCAAAGGACAGACAACACAACCAGATATCGTTAATCAAAGGACAGACAACACAATGGTAAAACCAAAGGGAACAACCAGATACTGTAAATAAAAAGACAGACAACACAATGGAAAAAAGACAAAAGACAACCAGATACCGTAAATCAAAGAACAGACAACCCAACCAGATACCGTAAATCAAAGGACAGACAACACAACCAGATACCGCAAATCAAAGGACAGACAACAAAATCAGATACCGTAAATCAAAGGACAGACAACACAACCAGATCCCTAAGTCAAAGGACAGACAACACAATGGAAAAACCAAAGGGGGCAACCAGATACCGTAAATCAAAGGACAGACAACGCAACCAAATACTGTAAATCAAAGGACAGACAGCGCAACCAAATACCGTAAATCAAAGGACAGACAACACAATGGTAAAACCAAAGGGGACAACCAGATACCGTCAATCAAAGGACAGACAACGCAACGAGATACCGTAAGTCAAAGGACAGAAAACACAATGGTAAAACCAAAGGGGACAACCAGATACCGTAAATCAAAAGACAGACAACACAATGGTGAAAAGACAAAAGACAACCAGATACCGTAAATCAAAGGACAGACAACACAAGCAGATACCGTAAATCAAAGGACAGACAACACAATGATAAAACCAAAGGGGACAACCAGATACCGGTAAATCAAAGGAGAGACAACAAAACCAGATACCGTAAATCAAAGGACAGACAACACAACCAGATACCGTAAGTCAAAGGACAGACAACACAATGGTAAAGCCAAAGGGGACAACCAGATACCGTAAATCAAAGGACAGACAACGCAACCAAATACGGTAAATCAAAGGACAGACAACACAATGGTAAAACGAAAGGGGACAACCATATACCGTAAATCAAAGGACAAATAACACAATGGTAAAACGAAAGGGGACAACCAGATACCGTAAATCAAAGGACAGACAACACAACCAGATATCGTTAATCAAAAGACAGACAACACAATGGTAAAAAGACAAAAGACAACCAGATACCGTAAATCAAAGGACAGACAACGCAACCAGATACCGTAAATCAAAGGACAGACAACACAACCAGATACCGTAAATCAAAGGACAGACAACACAACCAGATACCGTAAGTCAAAGGACAAACAACACAATGGTAAAACCAAAGGGGACAACCAGATACCGTAAATCAAAGGACAGATAACACAATGGTAAAACCAAAAGGGACAACCAGATATCGTAAATCAATGGACAGACAACACAACCAGATACCGTAAATCAAAGGACAGACAACACAGTGGTAGAACCAAAGGGGACAACCAGATACCGTTAATCAAAAGACAAACAACGCAACCAGATACAGTAAATCAAAGGACAGACAACACATTGGTAAAACCAAAGGGGACAACCAGATACCGTAAATCAAAGGACAGACAACACAATGGTAGAACCAAAGGGGACAACCAGATACCGTTAATCAAAGGACAAACAACGCAACCAGGTACCGTAAATCAAAGGACAGACAACGCAACCAAATAGCGTAAATCAAAGGACAGACAACGCAAGCAGATACCGTAAATCAAAGGACAGACAACACAACCAGATACCGTAAATCAAAGGACAGACAACACAACCAGATACTGTAAATCAAAGGACAGACAACACAACCAGATACCGTAAATCAAAGGACAGACAACACAACCAGATACCGTAAATCAAAGGACAGACAACACAATGGTAAAAAGAAAAAAAACCGCATACCGTAAATCAAAGGACAGACAACGCAACCAGATACCGTAAATCAAAGGACAGACAACACAATGGTAAAACCAAAGGGGGCAACCAGATACCGTAAATCAAAGGAAAGACAATGCAACCAAATACCGTAAATCAAAGGACAGACAACGCAACCACATACCGTAAGTCAAAGGACAGACAACACAATGGTAAAAAGACAAAAGACAACCAGATACCGTAAATCGACGGACAAACAACACAATGGTAAAACCAAAGGGGGCAACCAGATACCGTAAATCAAAGGACAGATAACGCAACCAAATAACGTAAATCAAAGGACAGACAACGCAATCAGATACCGTAAATCAAAGGACAGACAACACAATGGTAAAAAGACAAAAGACAATCAGATACCGTAAATCAAAGGACAGACAACACAACCAGATACCGTAAATCAAAGGACAGACAACACAATGGTAAAACCAAAGGGGACAACCAGATACCGTAAATCAAAGGACAGATAACAAAACCAGATACCGTAAATCAAAGGAGAGACAACACAACCAGATACCGTAAGTCAAAGGACAGACAACGCAACCAAATACGGTAAATCAAAGGACAGACAACACAATGGTAAAACGAAAGGGAACAACCACATACCGTAAATCAAAGGACAGATAACACAATGGTAAAACCAAAGAGGACAGCCAGATAACGTAAATCAAAGGACAGACAACGCAACCAGATATTGTAAATCAAAGGACAGACAACACAACCAGATACCGTAAATCAAAGGACAGAAAACGCAATGGTAAAACCAAAGGGAACAACCAGATACCGTAAATCAAAGGACAGACAACAAAACCAGATACCGTAAATCAAAGGACAGACAACACAACCAGAGACCGTAAATCAAAGGACAGACAACGCAACCAAATACCGTAAATCAAAGGACAGACAACGCAACCAAATACCGTAAATCAAAGGACAGACAACACAATGGTAAAACCAAAGAGGACAACCAGATACCGTAAATCAAAGGACAGACAACACAACCAGATACCGTTAATCAAAGGACAAACAACACAATGGTAAAACCAAAGGGGACAACCAGATACCGGTAAATCAAAGGAGAGACAACACAACCAGATACCGTTAATCAAAGGACAAACAACACAATGGTAAAACCAAAGGGGACAACCAGATACCGGTAAATCAAAGGAGAGACAACAAAACCAGATACCGTAAATCAAAAGACAGACAACACAACCAGATACCGTAAATCAAAGGACAAACAACACAATGGTAAAACCAAAGGGGACAACCAGATACTGTAAATAAAAAGACAGACAACACAATGGAAAAAAGACAAAAGACAACCAGATACCGTAAATCAAAGAACAGACAACCCAACCAGACACCGTAAATCAAAGGACAGACAACACAACCAGATACTGTAAATCAAAAGACAGACAACGCAACCAGATATCGTAAATCAAAGGACAGACAACACAACCAGATACCGTAAATCAAAGGACAGAAAACACAATGGTAAAACCAAAGGGAACAACCAGATACCGTAAATCAAAGGACAAACAACAAAACCAGATACCGTTAATCAAAGGACAGACAACACAACCAGATACCGTAAATCAAAGGACAGACAACGCAACCAAATACCGTAAATCA
Organism: Bathymodiolus septemdierum; assembly: GCA_963383655.1. Lineage (NCBI taxonomy): Eukaryota > Metazoa > Mollusca > Bivalvia > Mytilida > Modiolidae > Bathymodiolus > Bathymodiolus septemdierum. The sequence goes on along the minus strand of OY726517.1, from coordinate 56,033,146 downwards.
AAGGACAGACAACGCAACCAAATACCGTAAATCAAAGGACAGACAACACAACCAGATACCGTAAATCAAAGGACAGACAACGCAACCAGATACCGTGAATCAAAGGACAGACAACACAACCAGATATCGTTAATCAAAGGACAGACAACACAATGGTAAAACCAAAGGGAACAACCAGATACTGTAAATAAAAAGACAGACAACACAATGGAAAAAAGACAAAAGACAACCAGATACCGTAAATCAAAGAACAGACAACCCAACCAGATACCGTAAATCAAAGGACAGACAACACAACCAGATACCGCAAATCAAAGGACAGACAACAAAATCAGATACCGTAAATCAAAGGACAGACAACACAACCAGATCCCTAAGTCAAAGGACAGACAACACAATGGAAAAACCAAAGGGGGCAACCAGATACCGTAAATCAAAGGACAGACAACGCAACCAAATACTGTAAATCAAAGGACAGACAGCGCAACCAAATACCGTAAATCAAAGGACAGACAACACAATGGTAAAACCAAAGGGGACAACCAGATACCGTTAATCAAAGGACAGACAACGCAACGAGATACCGTAAGTCAAAGGACAGAAAACACAATGGTAAAACCAAAGGGGACAACCAGATACCGTAAATCAAAAGACAGACAACACAATGGTGAAAAGACAAAAGATAACCAGATACCGTAAATCAAAGGACAGACAACACAAGCAGATACCGTAAATCAAAGGACAGACAACACAATGATAAAACCAAAGGGGACAACCAGATACCGGTAAATCAAAGGAGAGACAACAAAACCAGATACCGTAAATCAAAGGACAGAAAACACAACCAGATACCGTAAGTCAAAGGACAGACAACACAATGGTAAAGCCAAAGGGGACAACCAGATACCGTAAATCAAAGGACAGACAACGCAACCAAATACGGTAAATCAAAGGACAGACAACACAATGGTAAAACGAAAGGGGACAACCATATACCGTAAATCAAAGGACAGATAACACAATGGTAAAACGAAAGGGGACAACCAGATACCGTAAATCAAAGGACAGACAACACAACCAGATATCGTTAATCAAAAGACAGACAACACAATGGTAAAAAGACAAAAGACAACCAGATACGTAAATCAAAGGACAGACAACGCAACCAGATACCGTAAATCAAAGGACAGACAACACAACCAGATACCGTAAATCAAAGGACAGACAACACAACCAGATACCGTAAGTCAAAGGACAAACAACACAATGGTAAAACCAAAGGGGACAACCAGATACCATAAATCAAAGGACAGATAACACAATGGTAAAACGAAAGGGGACAACCAGATACCGTAAATCAAAGGACAGACAACACAACCAGATATCGTTAATCAAAAGACAGACAACACAATGGTAAAAAGACAAAAGACAACCAGATACCGTAAATCAAAGGACAGACAACGCAACCAGATACCGTAAATCAAAGGACAGACAACACAACCAGATACCGTAAATCAAAGGACAGACAACACAACCAGATACCGTAAGTCAAAGGACAAACAACACAATGGTAAAACCAAAAGGGACAACCAGATACCGTAAATCAATGGACAGACAACACAACCAGATACCGTAAATCAAAGGACAGACAACACAATGGTAAAACCAAAGGGGACAACCAGATACTGTTAATCAAAGGACAGACAACACAACCAGATACCGTAAATCAAAGGACAGACAACACAATGGTAAAAAGACAAAAGACAAAAAGCAAACAATGTTTCATAAACACTAAGCAGAAAACTACAAACTGAACAACGCAAATCCCACTCTAATCCGAGGGAGGTGGGTAGTTTGCTCGGGTGCTCCCGAATAGAAAGACGTTCCTTTAGCTTGTACCCGTCATTAATTATCATCAGAGGTCACCTTTGGGGCAAAGAAAAAGTGGCCTTATAAGACAGGTGACCTCTTAAAAGAGGTTCAATTCATATGATATTTTCTATAACAGGATAACCAAATGGTGACCTTTTAATTAAGGTGACCGCTTTGGCAGTTTTGACTGTATTTGTTGTTCAACACCCAACACCATTATTGGCTATATTTCAGCCATATCGGGGCGTTAAATTTTAATTAAAGAAATTAATATTAAATTAGAAAATATGGATTAAGATATTATCAATGTAACATCAACAACTTAAAAGTTTAAACTAAAAGACTAGAAATACTTCAAACGTCTATAGTTTACTATACACATTGATTTCTTATATAAACATAAAGTACCATCCCTTGTGACATTTATCTACAAATCAATTAAACAGCTGACAGTATAATGTTCCTCCGATATCACAAGATCTAAACACAGTCTATAGTATAAAAATACATTGAATACCTTCAGGTCGTTGTTCTACATTTAGGTTCGTTTCTTTATGGTGCTTAATTTAAAAAGTGATGGATGTTCAACAATTTGAACAATATCAACAAACCGAATTATCACCTCTCACCTATGACCTTTCACCTCAAAGTATTGAACAAAATACAAGACTACGACATATGACGTTCGACATCCGGGCCATGGCATGAGACAAGCACAAAAATACGGCGGTTTTCTACCGCTTAATGTAGTCCGCATCATTCCCTCTTAAATCAGCCTATACGATGTGAAAGTCACACCTTCCTTACGCGTTTTATCGTAACAACAAGCAATGTGCCAACTACTGCTTCAACTTGATGTATTGTAGGTATCAAATAAACCGCCAAAATATAGAAACAAAATTCCGTATGTATTTATTTATTAAAATCCGTATATCGAATAGAACAGTTAGTTATTTTTGCAATCTAGAACATCGTTCTGTTCATGGTCCTAGATTGTGTTCCCATAAATACCTGTGTAAGTAGGAATCCAGAGGCCAACACACAACATTAAGGAGTAAGAGCAACGACTGATTGGTTCGAAATCAGAATAATATGTCCGAGTGGGGCTGCATGTCTACTCACGGAATGTTGCTTCAATGAGCTAGCACTATACAAATCCACATCCGCGTGTTGGTCTAGAACAACGCGGACATAATCTCATCAAAATGAATAGTGAATAATTGTTCATTTAACGCTAAATAATAATCACTCACTCATTCGATAATTTAAAATAGTAGAAGTGTTGATTTTTGAATCTTTCAATTGCCAGAAAGTACGAACATAATCAGATTTATCAGATGAGGAAGCGAATTAGAGAGCGAGCAATATGGCTGTTGTGTTCCTCAGTAAACTGGAATTTTATTACGTAAGACGGATGGAAGATATTGTGTGCAGTATTCATATATTATTTTGCTGAATTATTAATTTCTTGGTATTAGAGTTTTGATTTTCTAGAGTTCAAGGTTAAATGTAGATGAAGAAGACGTGAAATGTTTCATGGTTGGGTAGGTAATTTACCATATAACTAGACAGGTTAGCAATAGACGTTAGAGAAAACAAAGAGACAATCACAATCACAGTTCTCTGGACAGGTTATGAAAACAGGAAGTGTCTCGATACGGTACTGGTAGTATTACATGACAGGTCATCTGAACAAAACATGGAGAGTATAGGTGGTGAACATGCAATATTGATTTAATGGGCAGGTGAACAAACCATTGATTGACTGGGCAGGTAAACAAACCATGACAGTTTCTCAATGGTGAACATGCAATACTCATTAATTGGACAATAGACCAAAACATTGACAGGTTAACAAAATATTAAGTGTATCGATGCCGGACATGTACAATGGTATGATTAAACAGGTGGACAAAACAGGAAGTGTATCTATGGTAGCTAAACACGTGATTTAGTGATGCGTACATTTGAATCGCGGTGTAATATCTGATATATATAGTAGTATAATAACATTTACATATTTTTTTCTCGATCAGAATACCAACAATACTATCGACCAATCCATCCTCGTCACGTTTAAAAAGAAATCCTGTCCATTAACGCGGAACAAAACCAATCTATTATATCTTTTCATAATGAGTTTTTTCGCTAATAAAATCAGCTCGTTCCGTAGAAAATTGACTTCCGTACAAGGTTGATTATGGCAACTGCGAATTATTCTGGTCTGGTAACATACGATAATGTATTTTCAATAACAGCATATGATACATGATTTGATCGTTACGATTAAATGAGCCTGTAACAGTAGTCGTTAATGCTATATGTATAATCTTATTTAACACATATCTTGTTACGATAAAAAGAAATCTGTCTTGTCTCACACATCGATATACATTAAAACCTGAATATGCAGTCACCTCTATTGAGCAGTCACCTGTATTGAAAGGTCACCCTTTTCTTGTCCTGGCATATACAATTTCAAATGAATTAAACCTCTTTTAAGAGGTCACCTGCCTTAAAGGACCACTTTTTCTTTGTCCCAAAGGTGACCTCTTAATACAGGTTTGACTGTAATATGTACGTTTCGATTATACCAAGCTTGAATATTTTTCCTTTTAAGTTAATCAAGACATGCTTCCTTAATTCAAACTTTATTAGTGCTAGATAGATGGCTTACGAAAAGAAAATAGATATCTGCTAACCATAGGCGATATGTTATAGATTTTTAATAATAAACTCGTAGTAGAGATAAATAAATATGTGGTAGATCTACATCAGATTACAGCGTTGATTTAAAAACCCCATTATAAACAAATCGTTTATTTCAGTAAAGGATATTAAATTATAATCCATTAGATCATGTACCATAGTGATTATAGTTAATTACTATAATTAGATTATTTATGTAATCAAATCTCGTTTTGAGTTGTAGTACCTGTTAATAATCTAGGGAATAGAAATAACGTTTCACAATCGTTATCTAAGACTTCGAAAACAAGAAATAGAAAACGTAGATATCTAATTTAGTGCGCAAGACCGGTAACTGGAATAACCATCATCTGGTACACTGATGGAAGCCAAATATTTCAAAAGTCTTGTACGACTAGCAAATAAACTAACCCGAAAAAATCAACCAAGGTTGCACATGCCAAAGGGGGGATTGTCCTTTGTTTTAATTAATTACATTATAAAGGAAATGTAAATTTCAAACATAAATATACCTAATTAACAATGTCAGTACTGAAACACTTACTACTGGGTGTATGATACCATCGGGACTAACAGTCCACCACCAGAGGAAAAGTGTCTCCGAAGAAACCTCGGGGTATATAAGCACCTTTTTCACTGTGAAGTACACCTATCCTAAAGGCATGCCTGCTGGTGGTGCAGTGTGATTGCCATATACATGTACAACTCTTCATAAGCTAGGAACATAAGGCAGTACGGGCCAGTACTTATAGTTCTAAAAGATTATGAAGCAGCTTGAAATAAACAATAGGTGTGATGAGTGGTCTTTATTGGTCCGTTGCCAGGCAACATTTTCAAGCCATTGCATTATCGCCCTCCCCTTTTTTTCACTTGTGGCATTGACAGAATGCATCAGTAGAGTCGCTATCACTTGACCTAATTATATGATTTATGACATGAATATTCATGAAATACTGTTCACATAGTGATGATTTCTCGATCCAACAATGATAAATTCGGAATTTTCAATGTCAATGTAAATCTTTGGAAAGCATGAAATCTATATTACTGATACATTTAATTTATGCATGAATACAGATTTGCAGCCCCGCCTCTTTTTTTTTATTGAAGTGCCTGTACCAAGCCAGGAAAAGCTGTGGTAGACATTTTGCTTCTTTCTATGATTTTTCTATTGGATTGTGGTACTGTTTCGACAGTGTGATATGTTTTTCATTTCTATTATATATAAATTTGTGTCATTTTAAAAATTTCTAATTTTTCTGATCATTTAATTGATTGATTGTTATTTAGCATCAATTTAGCAGTATTTCAGCTGTATATATGACGAGAAGCTTACTTACAACTAAAACGTTGATATCAAATTATGTGTGCACGATTCGTTTCTGGAATAACCTTTATCAGGTACGCTCAAAATAGAAAGATTGGAAAGCCAAATAATTTAGAATTTTGGGAGCAATAATACCAAAACGCCTAAACAGGATAGTCAAAATCGACTAATGTCGCCTATTTCCTGAGGGAGGAAATGAGGGTAATAACAAAATTACCGAACTCCGAACAATCTTACAAAGGGAAAGTCAAAACTCATAAGTATATAAGCAGACAAAATCAGTCAACAACCGGAAAACTGTGAAAACCGTAATGACTCTGTCTTGGTACAGGCATTTCTAAGGAAATGGTGGGTTGAATCAGATTTTAAATCGCCAAACCTCCCACTTTCATTACGGCTCAAAGGTTCCGGCTGTCATTATAACAGGATTTATAACAATACTGGAACAAAATAGGTAAAATAGTTGTCAAAGCAGTACCAAATTCAGTGAAGTAAATGTCAAAGACACTTTTACGTCACACATTGATAACAAACTATTTTTGACATTTTTGTTGAATTCCTAAACAGGATAGTCAAAATCGGCTAATGTCGCCTATTTCCTGAGGGAGGAAAACCTTAGTTGTATTAATACTTACATTATTTATGAACTATCAATTTCAGTATTAAGTATTTCTAATAAACTATGTCAGTGATGAAGCACTGACTACTGGGTGGATGCTTCCCTGGGGCACTAATTGTCCGCAAGCAGAGGTATCGACCCAATGATAGTAATACAAACGTGTATATCAGATTTAGTGCCAACGACACGTTTCTGGGATAACCTTCATCAGGTATGGTCATAATCGAAAGATTGGAAAGTCAAATACAGCTATACATCAAGTAGGTAAGAAGGTGGCACTGGAATTGGCCAATATGCAGAAGTTTAGATTGAAAAGGGACAAAAGTGATAGAATATATAGTGTGAAAGGGTCAGATGTGTGAAAGGGTCAGATGTGATAGAATATATAGTGTGAAAGGGTCAGATGTGCATTTGTTTTCGTCCCATCTAACCTTACGGAACGATTTTTTCAACAGAGGATAAACTATGTCCTATTTATACCATGAGGATACCTAGAGGCATTCTGGTCTAAATACATGTTGTTGTGACCGAGTTGTAAGAAGCTTAGCTTTTGTTTTCCCTGAGATATTGGAGGAAAAGACATTTTATCCTGCATTTGCGTGATATTGAGCACTAATAACGAAGTCAAATAAAGTTCAGTGTTATTTAGTCATGAATCTAATAATGTTTTTTTCTGGTACCTGATTCACTTAGAGCGTACGGTAAACAACGATTACTATATAAGCTGGAAGTGATGGTTCCTCTTCTCTTGTTAGTAAAATTCATCAGTTGTTTTTGGACTTTTTGATATTCCAGGAAAAAGACAATATACGTATATTGTCAGTGAAAATAGATTTTATCTGTACACGATGCAAAAACAGGATAACAAAGCTCTCCAATGGTTCGTTTTTTTTCTGTTTGAAAAGCTGGTAGAAGCAAATTTGATAATTTCTGACAATATACATACATTGTACATATAATAATCAACAAAGTCAAAATGAGTATGTAAATATTGATCTCGTACAACACCTAGATTAATAACATACGTCCA